>JAHQIW010004548.1:0-157538 GCA_019055375.1 Parelaphostrongylus tenuis | reverse complement strand
TGCAAATCATTGAGTGACTCTATTGGGCATCAGTGAGTTCCATGCAGTACAGAAGTAGTACATTAGGTTTACCTGCACACTTTTACTCGTCCGAAGAGCAAGGAGCAGGCATGATAGTCTTTGTTCAACGTCACCTACATCACTTTGGATTATAAACAAAACTAAAGTGGCGCACATGACGCAGTCATTGCACAGGTGCTTGTTCTTGGTTTCGACCTCTACATGAATTCCTTATTTCTTTCCCGATTTTATAAGAGCTACTCCTTCCACGTCACAAAAGCTAATAAATTCCAATGATAAAAATCTGAGAGGACCCTAGCTTTGTTACTTAGGAATTTTTGGGAGAATCATCAGAGTTGGTCAACAGTCAACGATATCCGCATAGAAAATCTGCCCATCAAGCATAAGCCGAACCCACACGTCAGTTAGAGTACATCCCGATTACGGAGGCAGGGAAATGGATCGAATGACTAGACGAATCATGAGGTTTTCAGGCACGTTCTATGTCAGTTTCGATCAAAATCTGTCCAGATTACGCCGTAATGCTCTATAATAGATTGGAGAAGCTTTTCTCTTTGTTTTGCTCCCTTGAAATAATGTGAAAGAAAGTAATTGTTGGAGCGTTGTAGCGGCGTCGTTGTTGACGATCGTTCATAGCATTCACTATAACAATTACAGAAAGAACTGAATATAGTATTGATGAACTGAACATTGTAAATGATCACTCATCGGTATGCATATGGTAGGTTGTGTCTGTTTTAGTAAGGTTGTGGTCATTATAGTCGAAAACGCTTGTCAAATAGATCCCAAACTATCGAGTCCACATTTTATAGGTAAGCGCAAGGAAGAAGTGCCTTGCTCTAACAAACCCTGCTAGTCAGCGTACATCTGAAGAAAAGACGAACAAGTACGCCAACAAGCGGAACTCCAGAAAAGAGCAATACTTGTAACACCAGAGCTGCTAACCGCCCACCAATGCAAAATTGTGGCTCACATGTAACCGAATGAGGCAAGTAAGTGTTCTATGTCAGCAACATTGGGGTTTTACGTCATTGGGGATCAACGTCAAACGTGAGCAGGTGACGATCTTATCATGAGATCTATTTAATTTGTTCTCGTGATAATAGCCGTAAGATTCCGTTTGTAAGCGATCCTTTATTGAATATAGATGGAGAGAGCAATGGAAATGGAGAGATTCTTTTGTAAAGGGCTTTAAATCTAACAGTTTTGAAAATTTTGCATTTACCGTGAAGGCTGACCCATCCGTATGTAAAAATAACTGACTTTTTATGATTGCTAAGAGTAGAAATGGGGATTATTCGAGCGGAAAGTAAGACCTTGTGCTTGCTAAGTGGAGTATCACGTGTTCCATTGTCTTTCTTACGACTATGTTTTGCGACTATTTCATGCAACATAGCCTTTGTTTTAATGACCTGTAAAGAATTCCTTATATCATTGGTTCTTTCACGCTATCCAGGAAGGAAGGAAGAAGCGAGCCCTTCTGCTGGGTAAGAACTTTTTAAATTGCGTTAGTAGTCATGAGAAAGCATAAATCTCTGGCTACTGCAAAATATAGCCGCTTTTCGGAAAATTCTTTTATAACGCTGTAGCATAAAGTAAAGATTTGTGTTGCACAAACGCATATTTCTCCACATGACTGTAATGGTCTCTGGGATTGTGAGCAACAATTCGATACTGTAAGCCTCGAGGATATCAATGCTCTGCTCATTTCTCTTAAGAAGTTTTCACTGCAGTGTACGGGGAAGAATAGGATTGAGTTTCTCATATGCGGCTCATTTGTTTGTCGGCTAATGTGTTCGCTAAATGCTGGCTGGTAGAGTGCTGGCCATGGGTTCCATACGGTGATCTATCGCTCATGTTGGCGCGGCTCACATGTGGAGTGCAATTTTTGTTGGTTGATTTAGGATTTTTTTTGATGTATGAAAGAAACTCCATATAGAACGTGTAACTCTGGTTACAAGATCTCCACTATACATTTATATGCTTTTCATGCTATCAACAGTGTAATAGCAAAAGTAAAACATTATTTTATTCTGATTGTGGCAGTGTCATAAATAGGTCTTTTCGTAAAAAGATCACGTAGCGCAGTAGCCCGAGATTTAAACGTTGGATTGATTGCTAGCATTGTTATGAAAAATTCTTGTCCAGAGAAAAGGATCATCTCTTCATTCGTTGACCTTCAACGAGATTAAGCATTAAATGTTACTGGTATACGTACGTTTTGACGATTTGGCCCGTCTCATCATTAGCACACGCCTCATACTAGGAGTAGCAAAAGGGGGAATATAGCCCAATGAGTCACGCGAGATACTACGTGTTGCACTGTCTTTCTGTGATGTTATGCGACTTTTATTATGCAAACAGTGCCTTTTATTCGTCCGATTATATGATAAGTTCCGAACATTGACTGCAAGAAAGACAATGCAAAAACGTGATATTTTACCTGACGAACACTGCGGCATCTTCAACCTTTACTACTCCTAATATGGGACGCGTGATACTGATGATACTGGGGAAACCGTCGAAACGTACGTATGTCTCGGGATGCGATACAAAACGACATAAAGAGTTTCCTGAAGAATCTGTGAGAGAAAAGTTCCGTCAGTCTCTTTAGACATCTTAACAGTAGAATAATACTGCACAAGCAAATAAGTTCTTTCAGTTAAAGGAGCTATTACTGCAACTACATTAGAAACCATAACATTAAACAAAGAAAGGGTTGCTAAGGACTTTCGAAACTACTTCTTTTTGAACTCTATGCATTCACGAGGTGGCTTGCGAGAATTTCCAACGATTTTCTCTCACATTCTTACCATAATTTCGTCCTGAGCCTTTTTTTAAGTAGTTTCAAGCGCGCGTCTACGCTAGTGCAGTAAGTAGGAAAACTTTTTTCTCCAGTATGGACCACAGATGAATCCTTTGAATTGAGGTACGGCAACATTGACTGCCAAATATCCCAGCCCCAAACGGGCGTGAAAACTGCTTATGACAAATTGCAAGCGTTGAACGTGTTGAATGCGCAGGAGGAACCCAGTCCTGCTGAAGCGTAAATCCGTTATCGCCAATGTGTTTAGTAGTCTAGCTGTCCAGTGCGCCCCCATAAACTTTGCCTCTGAGAGCTGGGAGTGGTGATTTTGATATTTCTGCTTGTGAAGGCCAACGGCGCCTTTCGATGGCTCAAATGCTAGCCTAGCCCATCACAGAGTTCGAAAAATTACTGCGGTCAACAGTTTTTGCAACTGCAAAACTTCTGCCGACATTTTTGAATAGTTGACGTCGATTCTGCAGATTTTGGAATGGTGAACCGCCAATACCTTCTCGTCCGTAAAACGCACTTTCGACAAACATGCACTAACTACCGGACGGAGCAATCGGGAGAGCCTGAAAAACTTCTTTCTTTCATCATTCTGTTAAACCAGCGAACACAAAAGGCCTTGCAATTAGTCAGCTTCAACTTAATCTTGACAATGTTTCATGCATTTCGCTGGTTGATCCCAAGCTTACCGAGCCATTCTGCACATCGAACGCTCTGGATTTCGTTCAACTTGGCAGCGGATCTTCTGAATGTTTTTCGGGGCAGACGAGGTGTTGGAGAGACCCAATCGAGGACGGTCTTCAATCGCTCCAGTCTCTTCGAAACGCTTTATGACTCTGTTAACATTTACTTGTTTCAAAGTAGCCGATTTTAACAATGTCGGCCGTTTTCATTTCCGTCTTGTGCAGCTTAGTTACTGCGAGAGGATTTCCACGATTTGTAACTTGAACCCACTTGCAAATAAACAGATGGATAAAACAGATTCAATACCGAGACTGGACATAGAATTTAATAAAATTAGCAGAATTCAAAAAAGATATTATATTGACGTTAAAATTGACAAAATACAAAAACTGACGGAACTTCTTTCCAACTTGTATATCTAGAAGCCGGTTGCCGATATATACAGAGTGCGAGAAAAGTTCTGTCAACTTTCTATTTTGCTAATTTCAAGATTGGTACAATAGCTTTTTTTTTGTCAAATCTGATGATATTATTTAATCCCATGTTCAGTTTTGGTCCAGAATCTCTTCTACTTTTTTCTTGTCTTTTCAGCTGTTTCAAAGTTATGCATGCTGAATAATGGACGTATCGCAGTAGTTGGGTCGGACAATACGGAAATGAAAACGGCCGATATTGTTAAAATCGACTGCTTTCGAACCACCAAGTGTGCAGCGAGCCGTGAAACGTTTCAGAGAGGCTGGAAGGATTGAGGATTGCCCTCGAAAACGTCGAACACCTATCTCGTCTACTCCAAAAAAGATCCAAAAGAATCGTTGCCAGTTTCAATGAAGTCCGGAGCGTTCAATGCGCAAAATGGCTCGGGTGGACCGTGCGAAACATTTCAGAAAGTAAGCTGAAGCTGCGCAGTCACATGATCGCTCGTGTTCACGTTTCTGGACGAAATGATAAAAGATAAATGTCTATCAAAGACCTGCAGAATGACTCATCTAATAGCCAGTGCTTGTTCGTCGAAAGTATATTTCACGGATTAAAAGATATTTACGGTCGAGTCACTTCATAGTTCCCAGAATCGACGTCAACTTTTCAGATGGCCTCAGCAAAAATCTGTGCTAGAAAAAAAACATGTGTCGCAATCATTTTCCAGCCTCTGTGATGGTTCGGGCCAACATCTGCGCTACCGGGAAAATGCTGTTGGTCTTCATCAACTTAAACGTCAAAAACACCGCTGCCAAATATCAACACCATATCTTACGAGGCGTAGTGGAGTTTCAGAGTGCTCAACACTTTGGCGCCGCGAGACTGACGCTTCGGCATTACTGGGCTTCCGCGCACTCAGTTCGCTCAACGATTGCCTTCTTTCGAGAACAGCGCAGCCAAGATTTTGGGGCAAAGACATTTGGCAGTCAAATTTGGCGGGTCCGAATTCAATGGATTACTCCGTGTGGTCCACACTGGAGGAAGAAATCTGGGCTACTCGCTACATTACTATAGACCCACTTAGAACGCCTTTGACATGCTCCTAGGACGGAATTAATGTGATATCGTGTGCGTGCATCGTTGTAATTTTCGAAAGAGACTTCGTATTTGAATAGAGACCAAAGGCGGCAACTATGAGATTTTGTTACATACTTTTTAGTTTATTGTTACAGTTGTTGATATAATAAACGCAACTATTCCTCCGGTTAGAATTCATTTCTTTATGCAGTATTTTTTACTGTTCAAACACTCTGAAAAAGCAACAAAACTTTGGTCTTTCTTGTGTACGTTCCATATATATATATATATATATATATATATAGTATATATATATATATATATATGTAATATACATATGTATATATACATATGTACATATACATACCGCCAAGTCATGATTATATATGCATATTATGCGTGTATATATATATATATATATGTATGTGTGTATACATACATATTAATAATGCTAATCTTCAAATTTTTTGCCCTCTTCGAGTTTGCTTGGCACTTATGAACATGAGATTCCGATTTTGAATGCAGTGAGTGGCCTAGCGGTGTCGCTATTTGTTTATAAATTTGGGGTAGAACTAGACACTGCCAATCTTTGCAGAGACTATGGGCCCATCCCATTGCTCTTCTGATTCTCAGCATGTTACGTTTAACAATAGAGCGTGTTGCATCTAAACACTAGCGTCTAAATCCTAGTTTGTTGCTTCTAACAATGGCATCTAACGCCAACGTGCTGCGTCTAACAATGGCGCGCTGGGGGTTGGAGGCCATTGCCAGAAGCAGTACACTGGGGTTTAGAGACTCAGAGAGCTGGGTCTGTGATCTCGTAATGAATAAGGGCATTTTTATGCTTTTATCTGGTATGTAATCTTTCTGCAGTATCAATCACGTGGAGGAATTGCCAATTGCGGGACGTTTTGCTCAAATTTCACCTCCATATATGGGAAAATTTTACGGAATGGCACATTCGTAAGCCATCCATTTTGACCATTAATTCGAGATGAAGAGGTTTATGTAGTAACGTTTAGTACGGGCGTTGATATACCACCTGGTCCACCGTTTCCTTGCGAATTCTATGAACCTAAGGTTACCATGTTTTCGCGTGAGTTCACTACTCATTTTTCAGTCGGGTAATTTTATTAAAGTACCGGTTTGGCATTTGAAAAAGGAGAACTAGGAATATAAGGAGCGATTACTACATTGAAAAAAGCGCAACCTTTTTTTGAGTGGTTTTATAAGTGTTAAAAAATGGCATGTGTTTACAGAATTTGAGTAAAGCACAATTTTCATTTCCATTAGGTTCAGATTTTTTTTAGCTCGTATGCGCGACATGCCTCATTGTCGCAGTGGCAACCGAACTAGTGCCACCAGTGGGCTTGGCGAAAGCGGTGGCAGCGTGAGACGTTGTGGCAAAGGTCCTACGTCGATGCCCTCTAGTTGCGAAGGCTCGAGCCCGCAACAGAATGGTAACGAAGACGTCTGAGGATGTGAAGAAGAAGCTCCAACACGAAAAGGAGGACCACATTACCGACAACTCTCGTAAAGTTCAACAATCCTCAGAAGAATCGCGTAAGCAGTAGAAAAAGCAGGAAAACTTCAGCTAGATCAAATGTCTCGAATCGGCGTTCACGCAAGAAATGTTTCATTGAACGTAAGAGACCGTAATGGACGGTGCATTGTCTTGACTGTGTAGGCTTGGTGCGGCAAGACCTCGACTCCCACTAATTCACCAAACTTCTCTTTAGCCTTCTTCACGGTTTAAGGTCTGGGAAACTCAATTTTGTCCATAGTCATCATTTGATATCCGAAGAGTAAACCATACTTTGATGCACTATAATTACCGTTTCGTAGGATTTCTTAGGTAAATATTTTTAAGATATTTCCATGAAATTACAACAACCAATATTGTGTGAAGCGAACAAAGAATTTGAATTTTTCGGAAGTTTTAAGGAATTTTTTTCCTCACACCCAATATTCCACCTCTGAATAGACCATGACTGCGTGCACTTTTGCCTCGAGTAACGTTGTAGACGAATATTTCTAGCATTACCGATCAGTAAAAGGATAATGGAAACAGCCTAATGCGGTAAAAAGCCTGCTTCTATCTCCAAAAAATCCACTTTGATAAAAATCAACTATATCACCAGTATTTGTATTCTATGAGATCATAATATTAAGGCATTCATGAGCGGGTCGTGGGGCAGCTTCATGTATTATACACAAGAAGGCGAGAATGCTAAACACATGCGATATGGTCTACACAAAATATTGTACGTTTTACAAGCATATACATCAAATGTTGTTTATTAACGTAAACCACTGTTGTTCTTGCTTTTCGAAGACTTAGTAGCTTTGAATGGATTTATCAAGTCATTGTCTTTTTCCTTCTACCCAATATCTACCTTCACGGTCGAATCAAAGCTCTCAGTGCGTGAACGCTGCTCTTTAAAGCATACATTTTTCATCAAATGCTCCGTTGGCAGATAAACACATTGATAAAATACTATTGTTTCTATCTAGTAATCAATTATTTATTGATAGAAATGTTTAGTTGCTTTAAAGCGATAGTCTCGCCGTTATCGGTAATGAAGGGATTCTATTCACAATGAGTCATCTCAACGAGGCTTTTCTGTTGTCGAGTCATTACAAAGGTCTACTTCAGCCAACTTTTCCAATCAACTTAATTTTTTTCTTGCTCCGCAGTAGAAATTTTGTATTTACCCATGCATTCTTGTAATCTAATTGTTTTGCTGTTAAACTCATCTCATGCGTACTCTGTTGAATTTACATCCACTAGTCATTAATGATTTTAATGCCTATTGCCCGCTAGTAGGCATTATCGAGTATCGAAATACATTTCAGAATAAGGATTTTCAATAAGACACTCGAGGTGTGACTCGAAATTCAAGCTCGATTGTGTAGTTGTCAGCAAAGTAACATCAATTATAGCCACTCTTTTGCGAAAGAACTAGCTCCCAAGCTGTAAGCTTTACTCCACGCGTAGAGAACGATGCATTGTGGAGTATGGGACACCGAGTGTGAACCAATAGCAGAGAACAACAGGCTCAGCTGCATGGATGGAAAACATGCTGGAGCTTCTGTGATTAACGTAGATATGTAAGCGGACAAATAGAACGTAATCTAGAGTAACTTTTTATGAGAAAATCGTTAGAAACAAACAACTTTCCAATTGTAAGAGCTTTATTTTCCACTGCTTTTCTCTTTCAATTTTCTCTTCTCTCCTTCTCTTTCTCCTTTTTTTTCCTCTCTTCAACTTCATAAATACTTTTAGGGCCTTCGGCAGTATCATTAAGATCGCTTGATTTTTCATGTGGACATCTTGACCGTGATTTCTCTATCAGATTGTTCTATCATGAGGCACAAACTGGCATTGAAGTAAGTGCTTTTTCAGAACACCTCTTTTAACAACTCTCAAAAGATATGATATGAACTGATATTAGATGATTCGAGAAAACATTGAAAGTACTTTAACACGTACGACATACATTTTGTTAATACAATTTCAGTATGCGATAACGCCAAAGCAGATCGTACGTGAGGCTTCTTATAATCACAGGCCCGATGGTATGCTTGCTATGCGTATTAGTGGTACGTCGGCCTTAATTCATTTTCTTGCCGTAGTTTTTCTCCCGTGAAATAAAAGTCATAAAATTCCGAGACAAAATCTTTTGGTCTGTCTCTCGGAATACCTACTAATCTGATCGAAAAGCAGTTGCGACAGAAACTTAGTCCATTTGTGACACAGACATCCAATTTCACTACCTTCATGAATTGGGCATAAAGAAACGTTATGCTATGAGAAGACGAGAGCATTTTGTATATGAAGGTAAAGTGTAATGAATGATGCTGGAACGATACTGTCAATTAGGGTGGAATAAAACGCATCCACATCCAACTGGATTTCTTCTGCCTTCAAAGCGCCAGTGTCATGTAAAAGAAGTAGTTCCATGAACAATGTTCAAGAAAGCAACTAGCGTGTCTTCTTGATCCATCTAGTTTGCATGCTTTCCAGGGCTGATCAGTCTTTTAGAGATGTGTGGCAGCTCTTCAGTCTTTTCTATAAGTCTAGTTGAATGATGTGAAAGCTCAGTCGTCCAATATAATTACATATCGGGACAAGTTGTTGAACAATTCGATTTTGTATTGTTTATATGAGCGCGTGTAGCACAGAGGCTAGTGTTTCTCTGAGACACACACTCGACTAATCGATGGTCAGTGGTTCAATTTCGCGCTGAAGGATCAACAATCCTTCCATCCCCCGGGCTCGGTGAATTGGTACCACACTTCTCTGAGAGGACAGCAGCACTAACACGAAACATCCTCGGGCCACTGCGAGTCATTGTAAAGAGCTAAATAAGCATTTAGTCACCTCAAACGATGCCAGATCAGGACGAATGCATGGCGTATCCCTCATGAACTGAACAGCGCCAACAGCTTTATCCTTGGTCCTTTTACTTTGGTATTGGGTGTACAACCTTGCTAGAAAATAACGCCGTCAGCATCGTTTGTAGGTATGACGGTGCGCTAACGTCGGAAACGGTGACACTATGGTTGACGGTCAGTCCGCGTATAATTAAGTGTAACCCTTCGTTGTGTTCGTTGCATGTGTGCAGTTCGTACATCGACATAGGAGTCCAGGTTGGTAGTCACAGTACTTCTCTTAAAACTTTCATTTTATGCTGCATTGAGGTGAATTCGTGTGTGAAATTTTTGTAGTAGGAATTAACATCCGTTTCACTCTACTGTAATAGGGAAAATATTATTGAGTTTCATGTACGTCGCGCATTGCTGACCTGTAGGGTGTGATGGTTGTGGATCGATAATGCGCGATCGATAACCAAGCAGATGAGAATCACATGTGGAGCGCAATTTTTGTTATTCAATTTGAAATTTTTCTCCGCTCTGAAAGAGGTTCCAGACAAAACGCATGACTCTGATACATGCATATCTCGTCTACGCCCTCATATGTTTTTCATGCTTCCAGCGATTTATATGCTTTACATGCTTCCAGCAGCGTGATAAAAATGAAGGTGCGGTGCCTGTGAAACATTATTCATCCTGAACGCTACAGCGATATAAAGACGTTATTTCAAATATGGAAAATTTAGCGCAGTATCTCAAGATCTAAAGTTTCGACTGATTATCAACACTCTCATGAAAAATTATTGTCCAGCGAAATGGGTCGCTTCGTTATTTCGAATTTCAGTGATCATTCAGAAGCTTGAATTTCTTTAATTGCCATAATGTCTTCGGTTCAAAAATTTTTTCTCGTTTCGTTGTAGCAACGAAAATAACATTTTGCATCACACTCAAATTACTTAGTTTGCTAGGGTGGAGTCGGTGGATGTTTTTTCGGTGAACTTTTAGTAGTCACCATTTAGTAATAGCTCAACTCTCAGTAAAGTTGATGCCAAAGTTTATTTTGAAAAGCTTTGTACAGAGCACTGCTAAAGCAAAAAGAAGATCACGTTTCTTATTGAATGTAATTTACTGTCGCTTGAACTTCAGAGCCGGCTTCATTGGCATTTTGTAACAAAAAAAGTTGGTGCATACTGAGCGATAAAACAAAGTCTTTTCTAAAATTTGAATACGAAAACTTAAAAAAGGTCCTCGAAACAAAGAGAAAATTCTTAATTGGGTATCGGAGCTTGCGCGCCTCTCTGTCATGGTTCGAGACAGGAGTTGAAATAGCTGCGTAGTGCGTCATTCAAGAGGAGCGCGATATCCCTTATTATTTAAGAATTTTCTCTCCGCCCGCCAAAATTTCTAATATTTCGTTTCAGAATTCTAAAAAAAAATCCCACTTTATCGTTCTACAAAAACAAACTTTTATCTTATTTTACTTTGCCAAACAAATCCTTCATAATGCCAAGGCAACGCTGTGACTATTCCAACTACGATATGGAATAGTTTTTGGTTCTAACAGCGCTCTGTGCAAGCTTTTCAGAAACTAATCTGAGCTTCAAAATCGGCGAGATTTGAGCTTTTGAATGACTACTGTTCAAGAAGACGCCATCCATATGGCGAGCAAAAAAATTATGCTGAGTGTGGAATAAGTGTCAATTCCGCTGCTTCAAGGCAATAAGAGAAGCTTCAGTGAAAAATGTATATTATTGAAGTCACAAAGAATTTAAACTTCGAATGCTTAATAAAAGTTTGAAGAAACAGTTTTTCCAGCGACAAAGGTCTTCAAAAATTTACGTATTCAAATGTATATATACCGTCTAGAGAGGGTTAAAAAAGCAATGCATTTTTTGTTATACACATGAATTATTGAGCGAACAGCTTCAGAAGAACGAGAATGCGTATGTGAAGCGAGGTGTCAAGAGTGTCCACGTCTAGCAGTTTGGAATAGTGATGTCTGACGTTCACTGTATCACGTCAATGGATCATTTTGGACGCATTGTTAGCAGTACGTAGAGAATAAAGTACAGACGAACATGCCGGTTTCTGTTGTGCCTTTTCTCATAAGAAGAAATCCAACAAACCCGTTGTTGCCTACACAAAAATGATTTTATCGACTTTATTTTATCAACTGGTATCTCTAGCACACGCGCCTTCCCTTATGCCATTGGCTTGGTCCGGTTAATCGCTCGTGTTATGATGGGCTTTTGTATTTTCGAATCACGGGCATCCGATTTCAAATGTAGGTAGTTCATCTACTGCTCTGGGCGAAACTCCGCAGGTTCAAATCCTTGCAACAACGCTGAGTCCTTCCCATTGTTGTCCATGATCGGTTTTCCACTTTTCTACATAGGCAACTCGACCTTGCTTATGCATGTTGCCATTGCCAGAGTCTGCCCATAGAAGATCTGTTGACATCAGTGCCTATCGAGCCTCCCACTGTTTCTGATCGTCACGTGCCTTTTAGGAAGTGTTCGGCAGTTGTTGGCGATTAACTGTGGTGTTTTATATGATATAAAGTTATTTGTAAGCACTTTTATAGAATGTTTCTGAAGTTCTTCTTTATTATTAAGTAACCAGGGCAAAAGAGACCAATCTTAGTAAAAGGGAAGTGAATAAGCTAATTTTTGTACTTTACTCATAAAGTAGTACATGGAGCTTCTACACAAGGGAAATCTAAAAGAATCCGGAGTCCTTTGAGAAGAAATGATGCGTCGGTTTAGCGCTTCCCTTGTTTCCCACTTTTCCCTATAGAATTCCTATCATTCTCGTGCGTTTTTTTTTTTGCTACATAGGTGAGCAGTTATTTCATTCTTGCTCCGATCATTGTCCCGTCATTCATACAAAAGGCAAAATTCTCAAGAAGTAGCTGAAGCAACACGTAAAGTTTGAGAAGACCTTTGTGGAGGGTTAATGCAAGAAAACAAATCGAATGCAAGAAGTGCTGAAACCTGCACAGTAATTTCTGATCAGTGCAAAGTAGAATAAACCTCTACTATGAAAGATATGCCATTTGTAGTATTACTTTGAACGTATACCACCAAAAACAACACAGACGTTCCAAACCAAAACGAAGTTGCTGTCAGCATTGTCGAATAACCTATAGAGACAATAATGCTAGGTTTATAGCTCTTTTAGGAACAATAAAAGACAAGATGCGCAACTTTGGCTTAAATGCACCATTACAGATCTGGTTCGCTCCTGCACCGCTGAGATGTCAACCCTCTCTGGATCGACTTTTAGCTTCCCCTTTCGAAATTCATTAATCATTCAATGGCTTAATTCTGAGTAACTTCATTTGACTTTTGATTAAGCCTCATTAGTGCGGTGTAGCACTGAAAACAACATTAACTTGATCAAAAGTCTTGAATCGATGCCCGAGCAGGAAATGTTTCATTGAGCGGAAGGCCATAATCAGGTAGCGCAGTATCTGAACTGTAGGCTCGGTGCGGCAAGACCTCGACTCCCTCCAACTCAAACATTTCTCTATTTTTTGAATTTTTTCTTGGCTTTTGAGGAATTTTTTCCCTCAACCTAGTAACTCGTTTCAGCTAATTATTCCTAGTTTTTTCACGAGAATTGTCAGAGGATTCCAACTCTGAGAAGAGCGCTAAAACTAGGGATAGCGGTAAAACTATCGTGAAATTTATGCCGAAAAAACCTCACCCACATCATTATTCCTCTACCATACTGGCAGTGTTACACAAAACTTTGTGTGAACATCTTGGACTTGTACAAAGGTGTGAGGAAGATTTCAGCAGTATACAAGGTGAACATGTTTAGCATTGTTTCACCTAATAGACAATGTGTTAAAATACATAGCGACGAATTCTAAGTGAAAGTTCAGAATAAAAATAGATCCAGAGTTACTCAAAAGCGCGTGAGCTGAAAAAACTAACGACTAAGTAATATGTAGTGAATGAAAGGCGATGAATAAAGTTGAAGTCACTATCACGAGAGATTTTAAAAGATTGTGTCTCACGAAAATATTTAATTCCAAATAATCACATTGGCAGGGACTACAAGGAGGGTCTCAATTCGTTTGCAGGTACTTGAGAGAATCATCAGCATCCTCATTGACGACTACAGAAAATGATCACGAAAAGGATGGAAAGATGTACCTCTTCACGTTCTTCAACCCCGAAGGATGACCTGTGCGTTCGACTCTATCAAGCAACTTTGGTGGTGACTCAATGTATACCAGACCTTCAAAAACTCGCGGCGGCTCACCGATGTATCATTTCAATGGCACTGTCCTACCACACAAGTCATATACCGATTTGGAAGCCTTGAACAGTCGTGGCTTGGGATCGAATCATTGGCCATGCCTGCGTCACAGGACAACTTAATACACTGGGCTAAGCGTGCGGAAACGAGCATAAATACTAGAATGAACTAAAGTTGAGTATTCTATACACATCCAGCATAGTGTACTGAGAAAACAGTTTGTGCTTAGGTTATAGCCGTGCCATGCAACCGTCTCCAGAGTTTGTTGTGGTCGATGAAGGCGTAAACTGCTAGTCTAGCGAAATCATGGACATAAGAGCGAATGAAATTTAATACCGCTGCTATAATGCTGACAGTAAATTATATTTTATAACATAAAAAATGTGCAATCAAAGCTGGACATTGTAGAGAAATATTTTCTGGAACAGTAATATGGCCACAAGAGACCCTTTCTGCAAAGACGAGCGATAATCGTTTCATCTGGTGCCATTATCTAGAGGGAAACTACCTATTCTGCTTGAAAAGCACAGACAAACCAAGATCGTTTTTCTTCGTTTCTGCCTCTTCTGACTTCATAGGCTTTGATAATAAGAAATCTACGTTAGAGTGTTTGCGTACGCATGCCAGCTATTGGAGTAGTGACGACTTTTTCGCAGCAAGTTTTAATGGATGTTGGACTTGTTGAGATGAAATTTAGTAAATTTGTAACTTTCCTCGGAAAAGTTCGTTTTAGCGCATGCGTTTTCACGGCGCTCACTTAATTCTCGTATTTCCAACCAATCAAGCGTAGTTGGTACTCACATTGAAACATTACAGATTTGCTAATCACTAATAAGTTGATGTGGAGCAAACTTATTGCTTAAAACGTCTTATTGCTTAGTCTGTGCTTCGCAAAATAGAAAAATGCATAATGAGGGCTTGATGGATCTAATTAAGCAAACGGTTCTAGAAAGTCAACTCAACGAACTGTGCGTTACGTTAAAAATGAATGCATGATGTCGTAAATGGGTCATCGACGAGTAATATCAGTTACAACACAAACGAGTGGTTTGCATCGTAATATTGTTCGCTTCGACCTCCTCCAGCAGCCCAAGGTAACCAGCTTTTGAATTATTTGTGAGGGAGTTAATAAGAGAAATGCTTGTAGAGAGTACGACTCCCAACCAAGCAAAGACTGCGGCTTCACGCCGCTTTTACATTGTGGGCATGAATTTGACGAATGTTTAGAGATTGACTATGACTCGCACATAATGTTTCAAAATATCTTACTTTGAGCAGAGATTTTCTTCAACCACTCGATAGTGCATAATTTTCAGTAATGTATTTTCCCCGCATTGAAATCACTTGTATCATTACGTCTCGTTCAGTGGGGCATCCTTTAAACAACCTTATATTTAGTGACTGCTCCAATACATTATCACCGTTGAGCCCGAAATTCATGCGAAGGGTTAAATTTTGAGCTTCGCCTTTTTTTATGAAATGGAGAACTAAACTTCTTGTTCTACTGAAATCAGATTTAGAGATTAGCTGCCTCATGAAGTCTAAGATGTCGCAGGCTGCAATAAATTGCCTAACATCAAGGTTCTGGACAGTTTGACGAACTATAATTGTGCGTTACATGACTTGAGAACAACCTAGGCTGATATTTTTACCAGTCATTCGTCTAGTTTTCATAGGAATATGAAGACAACATGAAAAGATTGTGAAGTTCATTCTTTTAACGCCAATGCAGAGTGAATTCGGGATTTCCTTGCATTGACTACGTTTGAAGTTTTTGACACAGTGGTGGTCGCACATAGCTTCAATGCGACATTATAATGGGAACAAAAGACATCGACCTCATCTGAAAATAGTTGTCAAAATTTCAAATCTTCAATTCAGCTGATGATTTCTTGAGATAATATCCATTGGGGATATCACTGGGGTTGACTCAGGGGGATTGTTACAGTAATGCATATAATTCTTTGCTTTTCTGAGTATTCTCAGCTTTCTGAAATTCCAAGTTTCTTAACCGTTAAAAAATTAGTATGTTAATTATGCTGCCGTAACTGCTCATAAGATTATCGTGTGAATATCCATTAGCGGCATGTCTGCCCAAATTCCTGCTAACAGCCGAGATAATAACGATCACGCGTATCAAACGCACAGTCGACGAACACCGGCATACTTGGGGGCGAGAAAAGATATGCACGAATCACAAGGCGCCTCGCATCCACTTATGAAGTTTCAATTCGTTCTTTCTTTTTTAGCTTATCTAAGTTTCTTACCAATGTTTTCTTTCATATGATGACATCTAGTGTATTTGGCGTTTAATAATGAGGTTTTTGCCGAGTGTTCGTGAAACTGTAAAGAATGAAGATTTTAACACTTCGGTATGATTTCATGGACAGAACATCGAGCGCTTGTTTCTGCGCTCCTTTCCGTTCTTTATTCTGCCTTGATAAGATTCACTTGATAAGATTTGATAGCTAATTAAAAGGGTTGTATGCTAGTCAATGAAATGCCATAATCCATACTTTTACTAATGAATCATCCATCGGTCCGCTGCGAATATTTGTGAGGAGAATAAAGCAAATTAGTTAAGTAAGAATTATAGCAGTGATATAAAGCGCCATCATGACGTACGTGGTTTTTCTAGCTCGATTATCTCGATTATTGAGCGTAGAGTTAAGGCAGACGTGACTGAAGTAAAATTACAAAAGAACGGCGTGTTTCATCAAACTACATGCTATAATTTCTGAAAGTATCATTTCATTTTATTGGTCGGCTCCTTTTTCACCATAATGATGATCCTCGCTGAACGATCGTTTATTAATGCAAATATTACTTACTATTACTGTGTTACTTTCTCAATTATCATTACTACGGCTATTATGCTTTTGTCATTACCATCATTCATATTCTTATTGCTGACATTGTTGTTACGAATATGCTCGATTTGGAATGGATTCAGTTGCACATCCATACATATTTTTTGGCACGAAAAGCTCACTAGCTAAGCTACAATCGTAGCGCACGAACTGATTAGCGAGTACTTGAAAAACGACTACTTATCAAGACCTTGGATGAAGATATGAACAGCAACTTGGTCTTAGGTGAGAGATAGTTGGAAATAGCGAATCAGTTGTTCAGAGAACACTATTATTTTTGGGCTTAGGGTATTACTGGCCTGAGCATTAGAGTTGAAAAAATAATGGATTTCTCACGATACAAAAATTGATTGTCATATGTCCTTTCACAAACATTCCATTTTTTTGAAAACACCACTGTAGAAACAATGTAAAATAGGAGATCAACTATTCTTTTGAACAGTGTTCTGAAGAAAGACGCCCGCCTGGATACCTAGAAAGTCTCCAGCCAAGAAAAATTTCCATTTGATTAGTGACTAATCTCAATATTTCCACATACAACTTCCACATTCAATACATTTACGTGGATATTTCGGCAAATTCTTCAGCGTTGAAGATACTGGGCCATTAACATGCGTAATCGACTTTCCTCGAAAAAAGCAAGCCGGTGAATGACCTATGACTGAACTATGCTCAAATAACAGCCAACGAAGCAACTGAACTTCTGTTTTATCTGCCGACTTAATGACTTGCGAAGTGAAAACAAAAACTTTATTATGAAAGACAACTTTGTAAGACTACAGCAGTTAGTATAATTACCCACTATGAAAAAAATTACACCGTTACAGCAGCAATAGAATTTCGATACTGCCAAAAAAATCATGAGAAAAACCCATGGCAAAACTTTTGAATGCAATAAAGATACATCAAACTAATAAGAAAGCAAGCATGCGCTCACTCTGAAATGTTTTGCCTCAAATAAATTGTTGTTCGAGATCATAGTGTTTTGAAGCAGTTACAAAGATTGGCCCACTTCAAGAAATGATTTACGAGCAATGATGTTTCAGTGCAGAAAGTCAATCTTTGGACAGCTATCGTTTGGAATATCATATGATTCAGTTTGATTTTCCAGGCTCTCTACGTTTTGACTACAGTCCTCCACGACTTTCTCTTTAACATGACTGGTGAACTGAGGTTTCGTTTCGTTTTTTAAGCTCTCTACGTTTTGACCAAACTCCTTCACGACTTCCTCTCTAATATGGTTGGCAAGGTGAGGTATAATTGGTTTTTTCAAGCTCTCTACGTTTGACTAAACTTTTCCGCGACTTCCTTTCGAGCAACTTACGCAACTGTAGGTGAGGTTGCAGCCACGATGTGATGACCAAGTACAGATGGTGGTAAGATAGCACTACAATGCTCCTTTGCAGGAATGTGCTGGTCATACTGTTCCGCTGTTTGTGGCAGTCGCTACACGTTGATAACATCAAACATAGATCATTCATCGATACATTTTGTCATTACTGTCTCCTGGTTTCCTTAGAAATATTGAACAAAATAAACGTTGATTGAAGCTGCATGAAAGAAAAATTTGGTTTTACGAAAAGGCAGTATCTTAGCTGATTATGACCAGTCAAATTTGAATGTATAAACAGTGTACTGAGTCAAGTGCTCGCGACATTTTTAGGTAATTTGCTATTTCAATGAAGACGAGTAATTTTGTAAGATTTGTGGAATACACTCAAATCCCGTCACACTGGCATCGCTGTGTTGATTGCGACGTCGTAGTTTAATAGGGTTTCGAAGCAGCGAACTTGGGCGTCTTCAGCCATTTTTTTGGAAGTACAAATTGCATGCACCAAAATCACATAGACTCACCGCAAAAGAGCTGAATGGAATGGAAACCTCATAAAATGTCTACAAGTCGAAATAAGATGAGTTAAAATCTGTCCTACAGAAACGAATCTCACCAAAATGCTTCTCTAGTTGTCGGGTAGTATTCAGGTTGTCAAAGATTTCGAGATTCCTTTTGACGTAATAAATAAACGATTCGAAATAAGAAAGCTTTTCTATATAATAAAATGCAACTACTGATGTCGAAATAAACCGATGCCATATTTAAAACTTTGAACTACGCCGGATAACTTTCTTCAGTTAAGTGCATACTTGCACTGCGTTTCTCCATGGGCATTTCGTTTCCAGACACTGGTTTGTCTGGTTTCGCAGTTACTGCACTTTTCTCCAGATCCTAAAATAAGAGTGAGCCAATTTTATTTCGTAGTGATTCAAGAGGTGGCCAGATCCACGATATTCATGGATGATCGCTTATCTAATTTCTCTAACTAAATCGAAAGCTTCTATAAGACGTAAAGATTGAATTAGCGGCGGACGTGCAAGCATTGAGAACTCATATGCATCCCACTAGTAAGTCTATTATTTTCCCAAGATTACCTTCAAGACCTGACATGCTTCGATTTTTATATTTCACTTGAATGGTGCTTTTGTTTAGTTTTTAAGAGGCGAATTTTCCATGACTTACTGGACAAACACGAGCTAATTTCGGAAATGAAATGTCTTTCCAAATTTTGATTTTCTGAAATTTGATCGCCATACTACAACAAAAGTAGCGATAATTTGACTTCTATTTTCAATTCTTACCTGGTCATTAGGGTTTACATTGATTTCTGCGAAGTTGTTTTCAAGCGAAAATTTCAACTTATCACAGTGCTTATCGAATTTACGTAGGATAGTGTCAGAAAAGATGGAATAAAAGAAAATGAAAAAAATTTAAATGAGAAGAAAATTAGGAATAAAAATAAGATTACTATTAGGTACTGTTCTCCAGTGCAAACCGCTCCTATAGGACAAGTTTTGGCACTCGAGAATTGAACACCAAATTTATTAGCCAGAAGTAGTTTTTGGTACCCTTCATTGTGCATTCTCCTGGGAATATTTTGGTATACAAATTGCCTATACGTTAGATGGAGCTGTCTTAGGAACAATATCGTTTGCTACTCATGCGGGAATGGCGCGTAGAGAAAAATGCTAGTGAAGCGAGGCCCTAGATTAATGGAGCTTGGAGCGATGATATGGCTGTAGAGAGGACGGATAAGGAGTGATTCGAGAAATCCAAAGCTGGACGGAAAAGTCTGGAGAATCTAACGCGCTTGTGTCGTCCACAGGAAGCTGCATTAATCTTGCGCGTCGCTTCATTAGCACTTTCCTACGTGCGATTCGTGTATGAGTAGCAAGCGAATTTGTTCCCACTACAACTTAGTCTTTAAGCAATTATAGGCAACTTGTTATGCAAACTTAAATGTTTACAAGAAAATGCACAATTGAATGATAATGAAACCATGCAAATTTAATTGATTTTGTGAATAAATTTGCTGTACATTGCTTTAATGCCAAAACCTATAGAACGACCATTATCTATGAAATGTTAGAAATCTTTTTGTTACCGTAGTCCGGTTTATTTCGCAATTTCATTATCGCAACGTCTGTGCACTTATGTACGTCATAATTCCTCGTATTAGCAATAGCAATTGGTCGCTTATTGAAAGTTGGACATTTTGTGTTTCACATAATGCGTTGGGTGACAGAAAGTAATGAAAACTTGAGAATTCCTTGCAGTAGTATCTAAAAGTCTTTCGTTGCCATGGTTTAAGTGCACTGTTCATCGTTTACGTGTTCATCTGATATTTGCTGGGTGTTTGGGAATGAACTGCGGTTGCCTGCATAAAATTTCGATCGACGACTCCGTGTTCAATCAATTATAAAATTAACTTTTTTTTTCTACTGCTTAGTATCCATTTATTTACTGCACTTGAGAAGCAATTGTATGTTATGCATTTAACAAGTGCAAAGTCCTTTTAAAGACTTATTTCCATAAACAAGGTGTTTTTTTAAGCTGTATATCAAAGTGAAACGCCGAAGGATGAAATGATCCACCATGTTTTTAGAAATAACAGGCACATGATGCCATTTTTCACCCTCACCCTATCTATCCGGTTCTACTTTCAATTAGTATCGGATGATTTTGAATACGGCAAAAAAGCTTCAAAGCCTAAAACACCGTGTGAGCGGCATAACGTAGATCTAATACGTTATAAGCTATTACCTTTTGATGCAAATACTGCGAATGCGCTCCATGCGACATTAGAAAAATACTGCTTTCAAAACTCGATCGAATATTACTCTCTGCTCTAAAGTGGACGATGCATAAGGGACGTCAGCCATAACGCAGATTTCAAGTGTTTCACATAAGCTTACAGCATAACAGTGTATTCATTGCATAAGAATAAAAACGATTGTCTTATGTCACAACCACATCCCAATTGTCACTGTTCACACCACAAGAAGTCCATGCTCTGACGCTCATATATTAGGCTGTAAAATCTTTTGTCCGTATTTCTAAGAGCAACAAATGAATGCCTTCTTGAACCATTGAGATGAACGATTCCACGTGACTCTAACCCAAGCAGGTGGGCATCTTTAGGACAAGTTTTACATTTGCAACTCATGCTACGAGATTCAAACGGCTTTTATGGAGGCCATTGAAGAATTACTCATGTAGTGGTAGTCAACTTATTGCTTATTGCTTATTGAGCCTTTTGAGTCGAATTATTAAGGCACTTGAGCAATCACTCACGAATTTCCTGTCGCATTCACGAACACCGCTGGATTCTGATGTAGTCAATATCGATATGGGACTCTAGGGTCAGGCTTAGTGCATTTCCAGATCTTTGACAAGCATTGGCCACCTTGTAAAGGGATGGACCTCATTCCGTACCATCGTGGTAATAAACATTCGATCATGAAAAGCAGAAGTTTTGGTGAGTCTGGGTGAGAGCTGAAGCGGCATCTTCCTGTTAATGAGGACATATCCATCACTGTGATCCTTGCCTATCATTATACTGCCAAAGTATCAAGCCCCACTAAGTTTGCATCTTTGACTGATTATTTATTTGCTGCCTATTTTTCTTCTGAGCTGCTGTGTATTTTGTGCAGTACATCAAATCTTTACTATGCTTTTCCGGGACGGAGCGCTTAGTCACAACACAATCGAAGTCTTCGCTCTGCTTTTTTCTTAGTTAAGTTTCAATCTACTTGGTGGCAACTAAAACTTCCACCAACGGTTTTTTTTTGTTTTAATACATCACATCGCACACTACGATGAAGCTGACATTGGGCAGTAAATAAAAAGGTTCCTATTGTAATATAAATCATGGTTCTAGCTTGATTGGGATTAAATGCTGATTCGCCTTTATAAAACAAAACCCAGTGGAGGGTATTCACTGCCAGCCACTGATTACCATCAAAGTACAGCTGAACGAAATTCCTGTCCTTGATATTCCCGAAAGAATTTCGGAAAATATCGAAAAATAACGCGTCGTAGCGCAAAAAAGAGTGTGCCAAAACGGGCGTCGGTAATGCAATGATTGAGTATGCGCCCCGGGTAGGGTGAAATGTGGGTTTGAATCCCAGCTGACGCAAAAGTTTTTGCACCCCACCCTACATGATTGGGTATATTGTAACATCATATCACCGCAAGAGGCGGTCAAATAAAGGAATTGTGGCTGATTATCGTAACTTTGTCATGCCTTCGCTTCAATGACAATGCTTGCACAAAATGACGATATTGAGGTTATGGTGGTACATTGTGGTTAAAGAAAGGGTGTTACATATTAGACATAGACAATCTAATCGTTCAGTAAGGTTCAGAACGCTCTTTTTTCAACTAAATTGAGTCAAGTACAGCGCTCATGTAGTGCGGGAAATCCAATTACACCGATTTCTTCGGAGTTCTTATTAGTACACTTAATTTCATGTAGCTGTGTTGGCGACGACTCGGTAGAAGACTGATAACGGGGAGATTTTTGATAAATACCTATCTTATATGGTTTCTGCTCACACTCGTGCTAGAATTGAATTGGCTGCTGACATTTTACTCTAGTAGGCAACATGAAAAAAATCTAGGCCAGTGTATATACGAGAACTGACTTAATTTGAGATCGAGTGTACAACGTCTTTTGCAAATTTATTTCACGTTACAGGAGAGGATATCACGTATGCGGTATATACTAGCTATTTTTTTCTCTGTTTATTCAAGTTTCTCAGTGCTAATCACTGGTGTTGAAAAGGCTGGCGAAGTTAATCATTTTTCGAATCATGGGGTAATCGTGCTACGGCGTTGCAACGCCTTTAGTACGGTCAAGTGCCAACATTTTTGTATTGTGTCAAGCTAGCTCCCAAGAGTCTGATACCAATTTGCCTATCACAAACCGACTGAAGAGGTTATGAACAATGAAAGACTCAACATTCAAACCAGTCCGTGCTCGTGCTAAGCAGTATCACTGTCACTCTTTATGTTGCGTATTGAATCTTAAAATTTATTGAGAACACATCAGGTAGCCTATGCATGATCGATATTTCCTCAATGAAAAAAATCGGGAAACTAAAAATAGCCTATATCTTCAATCTAAACGCTTTCTAGCACTCGTTATTCTAACTGTATTTCGGCAGTAGTATGATTATGTGAAATGTTTATTCAAAAAGATCGAGAGGCATTCAAAAATTCGACCTAAGCAGAAACTAAACCCGCATTTCACCCTTACTAATCACCTTCGCTAAAAATAGCATCAAATAGCAATAATTATAGGAACTTCACATGCTGCTACGACTACAGTAAGAGTTCTCATATTTTTAGAAATTGTAAACACTTTCAAAAATATGCCATTTGAAAAATAAGAAATCAAGAGCTTTGTTGAAAACGAATGTAGTATTTCACTTCTGATGGTTATTCTCACTACTTCGGAGACGCTGACCAACAGCAGATCATTTTGAACGGCTAGTACACTCTGTTTCGCTGTGGACGCATTTCCAACATAATGCACAATGAAAAAAGATTGTAGCTTCGAAAATCGAGATAATGGGACCTGGAGACATTTCCCAAAATGTTGGGTTGTCGCACTACTTCTTTTGCTCAAAATGCTGTGGTTGTTGGAAAACGCTCTAGTAGCTTTAGCCATTGCGCCGTAAGCCATGACTCGCCACCTCAGTTAAATGAACTGTCGCGAATTGATATCTTGATGAACATTACATTCTCAATCGGCCACGTTCGCACGTCTACTGGCCATCTTGCCACAAAGAATCAGTTCGATCAAAGCCCACGTCCTATGTTCTGAATATTATGCTATCAACTTCTGTGACTTGCGGGGCATGCTGTTTGGAAGCTGCTCGACAATGACGAGACAATCAGTGGCGACATTCACGGAAAATAGCTCCAGAAGTTGGCCGCAGTAGTGCCAAAGAAACATCCGAAACGGTTCAGTGTCGCTTTTCTCCAAGATATCACTCAGCCTCACATTACAATGTCAGCTCGTCACATTGTGGAAATTCTGGGTAGGCCAGATTACGTCATCCATCATATAGCCCTGATATTGCTCCATCGGTCTCATCTATTTCACTCTCCAATGTCCCATCTGCGCAAGAAAGAGCTTGAAGATTTAAATCAGCTTAAAAATGAGTTCACTGCTTTCCTTGCTCGCTAGGCTCGTTCTGTCTAAGAAGAAGACACCCAGTCTTTACTCAATAAAAAATTGCATGTCGTTGACTACGGTGTTTTTGACTATATTGTTGACTGATTGACTTCTTCAACCCCTAAAGGATGGCTATAGAAATCTATGCGGGACCGAGCAAAATACGCGATTTTCGCTAATTGTTTCAGGTTTCTTGGCGTTTTGCAAAAGTTCTTGGAGTTTTCGTGTGACTTCAATAGAAAAAGATTTTATCTTTTCGTTTATATGATTTTGGTTTAGATATATGCTTCTTGTATAGAGAAAAGCGTTAGTTTATTACGGAATTGTGCTGAATTTGACAACTAATCAAATGTATTGAATTGTATAGAGGATATCGCAACAAAAAAAGCTCTAGTTCTAATCCTTTAGCTCTATACAAGGCCCAAGAGCCACTATAGTGAATAAAAATTTGAAAACAGTGAGTAATTGACAACAAAAATGACAACGCATGCTGTATTCGATACTAGTTCATCGATAATTCTCACTAGAACTAAGTTTATATCAATCGTTCATTTATTTCCAATTATTTAGAGTTGAATTAAGAAAAAAAAAGGTTGAGTACCTATGGATAGTAGAGGACTGCTGAGCGTTAAGGAAGAGCCGTGTTGTAATAAAAGGCTCAGAACATCGGTATTATGCAAGCTATTTGTCAGTATTGGTCAGAAATATGTGCTCCCAAAGAAGTATTCTTAATGCTTCTCTCCCATCTGCACCCATATTCAAATAAAGTATTGTTAATCCATTTTGGGGTCCTTAGTAATTATTCGACAGCCTGAATATCGAGAATCTGAAGGGTCTGTTTTATGTGTGAAATATTTTTTATATTATGCTGTATAGGTGAAGTGAGATTTTCGGTACCTACATGTTATCAGTAGTATTTCAAACCAGCAGTTCCTAGATGTTAAATATAGTATTTATTGAATAATAGTAATGCAGTACAATACAGTGGAGCATGAATACAGTATAAATACTACAGCAATCGTGGTGGCTTACGTTTCGGCGAGGTCCGCCCTCTTCAGAGCTTGGAAAGGTCAAATCGTTTCGCAAACTATTAAGTCAAAAGCCCCCATAACCTCAGCGAAAACGTAAGGAACGAGTTTTTTTGAACACAAGATGTAAAATCGTTTCTTACGCTTTATACGTGAGGATATGGAGGCTTTTGACTGCATGATTTGCAAATTAGTTAGACCTTTCGAGGCTATGAAGATGGCGGCTGTATTTATGCTCCATTGGAATGTACTGCATTACTAGTATTAATAAATACTATATATAGCACCTCGAAACTGCTGAATAAAAATACTAGCAATTTATTTCTACTATGCCGAGTTCAATTGATAGTCGGTTTGGGACTTACATGTTAAACAGCGACAGATGTTTGAGCCGATCTCATTCGCTGGAGAGGCAGTTTTTATAGAAGTGTTAGCACTCAATAGAAAGCTCAGATTTCTGGCTGCAATTGTGCATTGCCGGTTTTTCAAATCATCCTTTTATTTCACTATAGCATGCAGAATAAAATCTCATTTCTCATTCGCCTTTCGCCTTCACTTTTACCACGCGTATAAATCGCTAGAAGCACGAAAAACATATCAACGTTTAGACAATTTTCCGTAGCATCAGAATCCGCGCATTTATTTGAAGGTGGTGTCGATGTGGTAGAAAATCCCAAATTAAATAACGATTTTTCAAATGCGACCGGTCGTTCCGTCCCGGTTCCGTTCCCCTGCTCCGTTAGCAGGCCGGTAAGCAAAGTCGCCGAAAAGGTCCATAGGTGAGTAAAATGTGAAGGCAGTTCACAGCAGCTATTTGTCAGTAAGATGATCGCCTGATGTCCCGCGTAACTCGACAGTGATCTGCCATATTATGCCTTATAAAACAGCAGCAACTACTGTTATTAAGTTGAGGATATTTTTATCGCATCGACAGAAACTTCGAATAAAAACGCTTGATTTTGACACAACGGAAAATTTTGTATACGCTGACATGCTTTTCGTGCTTCTAGCTATTTATACTCGTGGTAAAATGAAGGTGAAATGTGAGTGAGAAACAGATTTTATTCTCGATGTAACAAGGTTATAAAAGGTTGTTTTAAAAAGCCAGCGGCGTACAGTTGTAGGCAGAGATTTGAGCTTTCCAATAACTATAAATACTTCTGTGAAAAATTGCCTGTTCAGTGAATGATAGTGGCTTAAAAATTCGTCAGGGCTTAACATACAAGTACCAATTTTTCTTTCACATTTAAGCATGTTTTCGCTGGACAGAGGTTGCCATACAGATTTTCAGTAAACAATCGAAAGCCCAAGTCTCAACAATCTCAAGAATAAGCTTGATTTTTGAGAAGGGCGTTTTATTGTGTTGTTACAGCTAAAAGTTCATTGAGTTTCGTACTCGGCGCTGTGTCGGTCTCGCTGTGCAATTTACATGAGGCGTCCGGTGCGCATCTGGTGCAAAACTCAATGTTCTTTTAGCTGTAACGATGAACTAAGGCGTTTTCCTCAAAAAGTGATCATATCCATGAAATTTTTAAATTGAATTTGCCAAGATTTGTGTTATCGAAGAACAGCTGAATTTTTTGAGGAAAAGCGTTGCTCATCGAAAGATGCCTTAGTGTTAAGTAACATGTTCTAGCAGTTTCGAGGTGCTATATATAGTATTTATTAATACTAGTAATGCAGTACATTCCAATGGAGCATAAATACAGCCGCCATCTTCATAGCCTCGAAAGGTCTAACTAATTTGCAAATCATGCAGTCAAAAGCCTCCATATCCTCACTATAAAGCGTAAGAAACGATTTTACATCTTGTGTTCAAAAAAACTCGTTCCTTACGTTTTCGCTGAGGTTATGGGGGCTTTTGACTTAATAGTTTGCGAAACGATTTGACCTTTCCAAGCTCTGAAGAGGGCGGACCTCGCCGAAACGTAAGCCACCACGATTGCTGTAGTATTTATACTGTATTCATGCTCCACTGTATTGTACTGCATTACTATTATTCAATAAATACTATATTTAACATCTAGGAACTGCTGGTTTGAAATACTACTGATAACATGTAGGTACCGAAAATCTCACTTCACCTATACAGCATAATATAAAAAATATTTCACACATAAAACAGACCCTTCAGATTCTCGATATTCAGGCTGTCGAATAATTACTAAGGCCCCAAAATGGATTAACAATACTTTATTTGAATATGGGTGCAGATGGGAGAGAAGCATTAAGAATACTTCTTTGGGAGCACATATTTCTGACCAATACTGACAAATAGCTTGCATAATACCGATGTTCTGAGCCTTTTATTACAACACGGCTCTTCCTTAACGCTCAGCAGTCCTCTACTATCCATAGGTACTCAACCTTTTTTTTTTCTTAATTCAACTCTAAATAATTGGAAATAAATGAACGATTGATTTAAACTTAGTTCTAGTGAGAATTATCGATGAACTAGTATCGAATACAGCATGCGTTATCATTTTTGTTGTCAATTACTCACTGTTTTCAAATTTTTATTCACTATAGTGGCTCTTGGGCCTTGTATAGAGCTAAAGGATTAGAACTAGAGCTTTTTTTGTTGCGATATCCTCTATACAATTCAATACATTTGATTAGTTGTCAAATTCAGCACAATTCCGTAATAAACTAACGCTTTTCTCTATACAAGAAGCATATATCTAAACCAAAATCATATAAACGAAAAGATAAAATCTTTTTCTATTGAAGTCACACGAAAATTCCAAGAACTTTTGCAAAACGCCAAAAAAACCTGAAACAATTAGCGAAAATCGCGTATTTTGCTCGGGCCCGCATAGATTTCTATAGCCATCCTTTCGGGGTTGAAGAAGTCAATCAGTCAACAATATAGTCAAAAACACCGTAGTCAACGACATGCAATTTTTTATTGAGTAAAGACTGGGTGTCTTCTTCTTAGACAGAACGAGCCTAGCGAGCAAGGAAAGCAGTGAACTCATTTTTAAGCTGATTTAAATCTTCAAGCTCTTTCTTGCGCAGATGGGACATTGGAGAGTGAAATAGATGAGACCGATGGAGCAATATCAGGGCTATATGATGGATGACGTAATCTGGCCTACCCAGAATTTCCACAATGTGACGAGCTGACTTTGCAATGTGAGGCTGAGTGATATCTTGGAGAAAAGCGACACTGAACCGTTTCGGATGTTTCTTTGGCACTACTGCGGCCAACTTCTGGAGCTATTTTCCGTCAAGGAAAACGTCCTTCAAGGTAAACGTCCTTGTGCGACAATCATCAAGAGTCCTCAGAGTTTCGTCCGCAATTTTCCTACATTTTCTGACAACTTCCTCGCTGTGGTCTTGCTGGAACGGCTAAGGAAATGGTGATATCTGTAAACCTTCAACTTGGTGTTGCTCATTCCTATTGATGTCTTCAGCTCAGGCTCTTCTACGGAGCTTATTTTGCAAATTATGTAAATGACATGCAACCCTACGCAAGGTTAACCTAGAAGTGGGTTGGGTTGTTTAGAAGGTCAGGCCACATTCTAATAGCAAGCGCGCATTAGCAGGGAAAGTCAAGTCTCCTCACACGCTAACCTCTGAATTTTTTGGTACAATGCTTGTTCTAAAGTGATTTGCTTGATCTTCGCTAGCAGTGTTTGCGTGCTTTCTCAAAATCATTATATGCGATCCACTTAAAAAGTCATCAAAGTTTCTCCGCATAGTAGATTTAGCATACAATCTGATGGAGTTGCAAATCAACCTTGACCCATCAACTATTCTTCTCCAAAGGTTATCTTCCAGTTACAATGTTGCTCCCTCGTCATGCACTTCCTCGGTTCAGCGAACTTCTAGTCCTGCTTACTTCGTAAGTAGGTGCGGAGCACTTACATTTCGACGCCCGGTATTCAACGACTGTCTTCTGTAGACCACATATTGCGTGAAATCGTTTTCGTTTTATAAAGTTTGGAACGACTAAATAGCTTATGTAGCGTCGCAGAAGCTTCAAACCCTGTCGATTTATGACAACTCCTTGTCTTAGAGATACTAATTCTTATGTTGTCGCAAAAATCTAACTGGGGCTTCTTGCAACAATTCTCAAAACCGACTATCCAAAGTTTTCCGCATGCCTCAGTAATTCCTTATTTTCTTAACAAGTTAGACACAAAGTGTTATTTAGAAAAAAAATCATTCAAACAGGTGACGTTTCAACAGCCTCGCCTTCCTCACCCTCTCCCTACTCTTTTTATGAAATTAAACGTTAACAAATACAGATTACTGGTTGTCGCATAAAGTTCTTTCGCATTTCAATACGTTTGTTCAATCAGATTTTATCCATCTAACCCCCAAAGGACACCAGAAAGATAATTGGCTCCTTTTCTTGAACGTGCAGATGAACTTACCCGATAACGGCTACATTACGAAGTGGTACCGAAAGCCAAGTAACAAGATTACTCTGGGTCACTCTCTCCTCCTATACCTCACATACGAAAAGGTGTCAGTACAAAACATGCTTCGAGCAGCCACTGTGTGTACTGAAAAAGAGCACTGAGTAGAATCCATTTAATTGGTTCAGAAAAATGCTATTTCTAATGACTACGAATTTATAGACCCTCGACTTAGGTTCAGAGGAAACAACACGCCTGCGAACGAAGATTTCAACGAAAGCAGAGCCCCGTTCATCCTATTCTTTTTTTTCAAATGAGATAAGTACATGGCATTGACTGTTTTTAAAACCTCGCAGTAAACTTTCAATCTAATTTTTAAGAATGTTTGAAGCCTCACCCGAGGTTGGTACGCCAGGGTCATATACGCGTGTTTCAGAGCTCTCGCCCACCTCGTCAGTGACCCACGCCCCAGATTAAGCCTTGCATTGTAGCAAGGAGGGAGGCGCACGCGGGGACGGTTCAGTGTACTACAACACTGTGCCATCAGCACCTCTCAGTCGATGAGTCTCGGCTGATAGAACAAAGTTGATCAATGACATCGACTGTTTTTAGAACCTCGCAATAAACATTCAATCTGATTTTTAAGATTGCTTGAAGCATTACCCGATTTTGGTACGCCATTGTCACACAAGCGTGTTTTAAAGGTCTCGCCCTCCACGTCAGTGACCCTCGCCTCACATTAAGCCCTGTTTTGCATCAAGGAGATAAGTACGCTTATAAAACATTGTTTAAAAAGAGCGGGTTTAGAGAATTTGGTAACGATCACGAAAATACGACCTAATACTCTGAAGCTCCAGGTTCGCAACCACTTGTATGATCGTCTCTCTTCAACGAAACAATACCAAACGTGCCCTATAGCAGAGACGGTGAATTGAATAGCGTAGGCAGAGCTTGAGTATTCTCTTGCAAAGTGTGCGGTGGAAAATATATTGGCGAGACGAGTGGGTCACTCTATGTCCGCATAGAAGAACACCTAGCCGATAAATGTAACACTAAAGCAAACACGCCGCTACGCACGTATAGAATAAAGATGCATAACAAATGATTTGACATAGAAGTCACCATCCTTGCGCAGGAACATGAAACATCAGCACTATAGATTCTAAAAGCGTTATAATTAATATGAACAATACAACTTTGAACCTCAAGGAGGAATACCTTGCCGTCACTCGCGATATGAAACAATATACAAGATTATTGTTTCGATAGGTGAAGTGCACTACAAGTCTATATCGTCTCCTCCCGGGGATCTTCATCTGCATCATTCAATGGAAGACATGCAAAGAACGGTGAGTATGTTAAAAGTTGATTTTGTGCTTGATGCGATTGAAGCCTGGGTTTGATGATTTTTCTCGAAGAGTGATGGAGGTGTTTGATTGATTGATTTTGAACAACTTGATCTTTCCAGCCTTTGAAGGAGACAAGAGTGCCGAATAATCAGCTATTTTAATAATGATTATTATAACGTTTCGTGTCTAGCTTAAGAAGTAAATAAGTAACTACTGAGGCATGCCGAGGTTAATAGATGGAAAATAGAGGAGAGTCTTGGGAATTAGTCAGCATTTTCGCGGATTAGCAAAAACTGTTGTCGATGAAGATGTAGTCGACGAAAGATGTCAAAAATAAGAAATAGCAAACAAAATGATTCAATCATTCCACCTGTGCAACAAGAATCACACGTCCTGCCCCGAAATCAGAGAGAAGATTTCATGAGCGCTACGTCTGCTTTCTTGTGAGGTTCTACTAATGTAGATTAACAAGGTGTTCCACTTTGAGTGTAATATAAATTATGGCATGAGAGGTGGATATCACAGTCATGGTTACGTCGTTCGGCAAGAAAGCGGTGCTAGTTTGACACCACTAAGAGATCCTTAAGCATTTCATCCCTCCAATTTGAAAAATTATCAGACTTAGCAGATATTCTGTCGAATAAAGGGTTTTTTTATAGCATATTCCGAGCCTTGCGTGGGGTCTGTTACGGCACTTATGCTTTGACCTACAGCTTCATCAGCAAGCAACGGCGAACTTTTTGTATCGAACGTCCGGTGAAAGGATCACCGGTTCGCTCTTTCAGAGTGATTGATTGTCGATCAACTGTTACATGGATATATCTTCGACCAACTGACTAAATGAAAAGATACCGTGCTAATAATAAGGCTGGAAGGCCGATGCACGTGTCTAATTCTTTATAAGTGCCGTAAGAGATGTCATGAAAGGCTCAAAATATGTTGTCGTCATATCGTTTGGAGCGAGGTCTCAAAATAGTCGATTAGAAGTTTTTGCTATTATTTATTTCACATGCTCTTAACTAATGATATATCTACTTACAGATAATCATTATGATTAAGTTGTTGCATAGACGTGAGCTAAATCACTGGCTCTTGTTTTCCTCAACAGCTGGCCGGAGTATTCGTGCAACATCAGCCGGTCTCTATTCCCCCACACCATCTTGTTTTCGCGCAATGCGAAGGCTTGTGTGCTTGAATTGGCAGCCAAAAGTGTTTTCCATAGCACCTGGCTAATGTTGTGCGTGTAAGCTTTTCACAAAATAACGAAAAACAAAAATTTCGGAAAAGTATAACTTTTACAGCAGTGCCATTCGCCCACTGACCCCCTTTGGGGCACGGCTGCGCCTCCCTTCTGTTTTGGCTTGAGATCGCCTTGCTAATAATTTGCCGTGGTCCATGTTATCGTATATATGTCTATGTGTGTAGTCACTGCTCTATGCATTGTGTGGTTCTTATTCCTCTATAGAGATCGTGTTGCGAACATCTTGCAGTTGAGCGCACATCTATTTCATCATCATGCACCGTTACCGCTCCTCGACCTGCCGCTAATCCGTGTTTCTACTAGTGTGGTATTGCTATAATCATTATCTATTACAGGTTGTTCGTTAGTTCCAAGATTAACATTGTTTGTCTTAAGGATAAATAATGTAAAACTCGCGCGCTATTAATGAACAGTTCAACCGAGCAACCAAACGGCACACAATACACACTCGCAACCGATACCAAAGCTTAGCTACTCTAATGCAATCACTAATAAAACTGTACTACTTCTATGCATTTTACAATGAAAGCAATATATCAAATGTGTGTGCAAAAAGCTCACTCTATGCGCCACGGTCTCGCCACCGCAGAGAAAGCGGTGGCGTTGCTTTGCCATCCTATCAACGCTGACCCTCAAAGGGACAGAGGAACATCGCGCATGATTTAAGGAAGGTAACGAACAGGATACAAGAACTGCTGAGATTTGCACAGTTGAGCGCCAGCCAAATTGCTGAGATTTGGACTATGAAAATTATGCTGAAATTTTTGAGAAAAAGCTTTGCTCAGCGAAGAGTGCTCGAGTGTGAAACATAATTTTGCTTCTATTATAGCAGCGCAATAAATCGGCTGCTTCAGCAATGATATACATCATTGATATCGCCGCGTTTGAGCAGTGGAATAGCTACTAAAGCTCTAAGACTTCGAATAGCGCACTTTTTAAAAGGGGTTGCAACGGAGTGAGGGTTACGATCAAAAAGAAAGAAAGCGATCAGTTGTTTTCTGGCAAAGAAAATATCTCAGTGAAGATCCTACCCCGGTGAATGAACAGCAGTTATTCAGCGTACTTGTGTGTCAGTCCTGGGGACGAGCTGTCTTTATTTCTACTTCAACAAGCCACACTTTTTTATCTTCGTCACAAATTGAACCACGTAACGCATATGCAATCGTACACTATCGCATATTGCACCTCAGGTCGATGTTGATCTCCGACTGAAGTTTATTACTCAGCTTGTGTAAGTCTCACACGGACGTTCTTATCCAGAGAAGGAGTGGATTGTTCTCTGATAGGCTGAATATCTTAGTAAATTTCTTTCTTTACCCACTGATCAGTGGCCATCCAGCGTACTTGTGCACCTTATTTTGAAATGGTTCGCGAAGTTCAAAGCTGCAGAGATCAGTTTGGATAATCAGTCGCGCTCGGGCTGTCCATAGGAAGCTAAGCTGATCTTGGCGCCACTTCACTAGCATTTTACCCAACGCGACATTCGTGCATGAGTACTGAGCAAATTTGTTCCCACAACAGCTCCATCTCATAACAGATTTAGGAATGTTATATACCCAAATGTTCAGGAGAAAATGCACAATTGAATGATTTTGAAATCATGCAATTTCAATTACTTTTGGCTTATAAATTTGGTGTTTATTGCTCCAGTTTCATAACTTATGGAGCGACCTAATGATTTCAACCTCACTGACGTATTTAAGGTCATGATTTGGATGAAACTTCCTCTTATAGCACTAGACTTCTAAAACGAGAATTTCGATACATATATAATAGCTAATTTTGCTGACAGGTGCATTTACGAAGAAATCTCTTGCTGGTTTGCATCACGTTTTCCTTGTTATGGCATTTGAGGCACACTTTGATGAAAAACCTAAAGGAAGACGCAAAGAGCTTTAAATTAGTTTAACAGCATTTAGCGTGAGCTAAAGTGTGTCTAAGCTCAAAAATAAAGCTTTCAAGTCTGTCAGTAATTGATTGATGGTTTTCCAATACTGCCTCTGCGATCAACCACTCTTATCAGACCCGCTCGTTCTCATACAGGCTTTTGTCTCTTTTCTGTCTTTTCGAGAACGAATGTAAATAACTGATGCGCTTGCTTATTGCCGTTGCTTCGTTTTGAAGATCACTGTATTACTATATCTTCACCGGACAACTTTTGCTTTCATCCAAATTTCGCATCATTTTTACAAGATGAATTCTTCAAATGAGGTCTGAAGATGAAGAGTGAGCAAGTTGTAAATTTGTTTTTAATGAAAATTTTCTCTTTCACGCCTTAAGCATTCATTTATGATGAGACTCGACTACGTGCGGTTGATCCATTTCTATGATGTCTGCTTAAGAGTCATATTCCACTAATGAGACTAATAGTGCTCTTATTATTAGATAACTGAGCTGTACAAGTTCTTTTCTAATTAATTCTCAGTTGTTTGAGTTCGGATAGCTTTGATAGTTGTTAATTGTTGGCTTTTATATAACGATAACGATTATTTATAGTGAAAGAGAATTAAGAAAAACCACTATTGCAGTTGTACAGCTTCTGTGTAAGCATGACATCGAAATGCTCAGAGCTGCTATCTTCCAGTTTTCATCACCTCTAATTATTTTTTCAGTATTTTTCTTTCGTCTCTACTTGCTAGATTTTTAAATTAGCGCATTCCTGTCACTCATGGAAGTTTTCAGTGACTCTTTTATGTTTACAATTGCTGTGTATTTCAGTTACACATCAGACGAGTAGCTCATTAATGACCGCTAATGACCAGCGAATGACCGCCGCTTTTCAAACTTCACTCACGAAAGTTTGAATCTTCCTTGATGGCAGGATTTTTTCCTTTAAATTCAGTGCTTATCTAGATGACTTCTCATGTTGTAACGTTTAATTTTGCAGGGGAGACAAGGTAATACCAGTCATAGTAGTCATAGTATGGATTGGAACGTGTGATTGAAGACTACATGATGGCCACATTTAGAAAAGCTTATTCTAAAATTATGATCAGTTCTCCCATTGAATGGTTCATTTACCCGTTTATCGTCTCATTCGAATTCTCTAACACTTGTTCTAAAGATCCGCGTTACAATGCCAACTTTGACTATTGTAGAGGGGATTTTTGGAAAGAAAGCGGAACCTTGTTATATTTACGTGATTGTCTCATCAATAGTATTTGGCTGGCTATGGCATGCGTTTGATAATTATTTTCGAGCCATGCATATGGTTTGTTATGGGCACTTATGCAGTAGAATACAAACGTGTTTAGGCCTCGCAGCCTCGTCGTTGCCACAGTGCCTTTCGACTATGTCATTCCCTCTTGTGGAAAACCTCCTTAGTGCCCATAACAGACCACATGTGTGGCTTAACAATAATTATCAGACGTATTGAGATTTGAGCGTAGTCTCAAGAAAACACTCGAAACGAATAATATGATATCTCGCGTGTCTAAGCAGATTTTATTCATGCGTTGCAAATTTTTTGAGCTGATCATGCACGTCGATTTCATAAGGTGGAATTTTGGCTATTATTATGCACCTGCAAGAAGTGATTCATTTGAAGTAGAGGGCTATTATTCAATAATCGGTGCGTTTTGTTCCCTTCCTTTTCTTGTCCCAAATAACGGCTGCAAAGACAATTATTAGATCGTATTTCCATGAGAAAGCGTCAACGCGGTGAATTTTCATCACACCATGATTCACTCATTTGCTATAACTTCCGTATTTGTTAAGCCTAATAGAATAATTCTTTTTAGTCAACGGCTTTTTTGTAGTGCTAAATATCTTAGCCATATCCAACAATGCTTATTGATGTGCAAAAACTTCGAGTCTGACGGGAGTCGAATCTGGGCTTCATCCCTTTTTGGGAACACGAGCTTAATCAATTGCTCTACCGACGCCTCTTTTACCATTACTTTTTCTACGCTACATAGCATAAGAGGAAAGGGTTAGCTGAGAGTTCGAGACCCGCCTGACGTCAAAGTTTTGCACATCACTCAACATCGTTAGGTACAATAAAACACTTGTAAATGTTTCACCTTCTCCAGTAGTGTGATCATTCATAATCAAAGTTCACCTATCCTCTAATGCCGTTAGCTTCCTGAGATATGCAATAAACAATAATCATCGCATGATTTACATGTTTAACGACGTTGAATATTTTAGAACACTAAAATTCATTAATTATTGCTGTAACCTTTACTTATGCAACTGTTTTTAGCTCAAGTTAAATTTTTTTTATGATTTTACCACCCATTTGAAATATAAAACTTTGAAAATAAAAATAAGCTTAGAAAACTACTCTTTATTTTAAGCTTAACGAGGTTAGTATCTTTTTCCCTAATCGATTGTTCTTCTTTCCGGTCGATGGGTTTTCGCGTTTGCTTGTGGCTGACGTTTCGGCAAATACGCCTTCTTCAGAGCCTGAACGTATTATTCGTTGTACCTTTATCTATATGACTATATACTAAGGGAAGAAAAAAAAAGATACTTTGAAAACCTAAGGTATTGTGAGCGATAATTGATTCAGGGAAAACCACTCACCTTACCATCTAATCCACGGACTACCTATGTCGTTAGCGCCAGGGTGACGTATGAACCCGCCCCCATGTCACTAGGTCAAATTATGTATAGGTGTCAGCTGAGACCCATGCTAGAAAATTAATCTGAGATAAGGTGCCATATGGTTGGTTATGTTAAGGCACTCTCCATTTTTGTTCATTTGCGGGTTTTTGGAATTTATCCAAAAAGCTTCAAGGGTCTTTCGCGCCGATGTTTTTGGTTCGTGCCCTAGGATTTTGACTTCTACCTCGAAGTCGTCATCGTTGTGTCTTTGAATCCTGTGTGTACCTAGAGTTTTACCTGGGTCTTTATCTGTTTTCTCATCTAGGTGCTCTTTGATGCGGATGTGAAGTGGTCTGCCTGTTTCGCCAATATATTCACCACCACATGTCATACAAGAGATAAGGTATATTGTACCTACGCTTATGCAATCACCATCTCTACCGTTGGAACAAATAACGCAGTCCTTTGTATTACATAGCCGGTCATACAAGCGGTTTCGAACTAATTGACGACGCAGTGTTTTGTGAGGAATTTCTACAATTCCTACAGAATCTTCTAGACCACTGTTTTTTAGACACCTTCTAATAGCGGTACTGACTTCGTCTGTTATGAAAGGTAGTATAAGAGGTACCTCATTGTCTAGGTGTGGCGCACTGTTGTTTCCATTGCGAGGCTTTTCGCTGCTTTTGGGCCTAACGTTAGTTGCTGTTCTTTCTTTGTACCCATTAGAAATGTCTATTTTTTCGCGCTAAGTCTAGTGATTCCCTTCTTTCATCGTCTCCCTACAAACACTTACAGCTGTTCGATACATATTTCGGATAAGTGCTTTTTTAGTATGTGAGGGATGAGAAGAAAGGTAATGTACCAAGATGTTTTTGTTACTAGGCTTGCGATACCATTTTGTGTTGTAGCCATTTTCATTAAGTTGGACTTGACCATTCAAGAAGGGAAGCCAGCTCTCTGAATTTCGTTGTTCTCGCGTCATTTTAATAAACTCTGGCTGTCCGTTGAGAATTTCGAATCATTTATCCATCTCCTCTTGTGTAGAGCAGACGATAAAGCAATCGTCTATATATCGACAGTAGAGTATTGGATGCCGATGGAGAACTGGAGCTTCCACTTTGACATGAAAGCGATGTCTAAGCTGGATTTTAGTCTTTGCCCCATTGCCAACCCCCTAATTTGTGCGAAATATTTCCCCGACCACCTAAATATCGAACAGCTTAGGCATGTCTTAAGGAGTGTGATAAGCTGTTGGACCGACAAGCCAACATGTCTACGTTTTCTATGTTTTCTATCAGTATTGGCGAAACGGGTAGGCCGCTCTATGCACGCATAGAAGAACACCTAGCTGACAAGCGTCTTAATAGACAAAACACCCCGCTAGGGACGCATAGAGCACAGAAGCACGACGGAGTTGATTTTGAAATCGAAGTCACCATCCTTGCGCAGGAGCAAAAAACATCAGCGCGAAAGATCTTGGAAGCATTTTGGATTAATACGACCAATCCAACCATAAACCGCAGGGAGGAATGCCTTGTAAACACTCGTGATATGAGCCAGTATATAAGACTGTTGTTTTGATGGGTAGGGTGCATTACGAGCCTATGTGTCTCTCTTGCCGGTGATCTCCACTTGGATCATCCAGTGGAACACATATAAAAAGCGGTGAGTATGTTAAGTGTTGATTTTTGCTTGATGCGATTGAAATCTAGGTCTGGTGATTTTCTCTAAAGAAGTGATGGAGGTGTTTGACTGATTGTATTGCAAACATTTTGACCTTTCCAGGCTCTGAAGAAGGCGAACTGCCGAAACGTCAGCCATCGAATAAAGTTTAATGTAACACCTCGTGTTCTGCTCAAAGAAGAAAATCAAGAATCATACTGAAGCATGCCGAGGTTAATAGACAGTCGGTCTTGGGAGCTTTTTTTTATTTTAAAAGCTTTATATTATTAACATGCCGAGGTTTCAAGAAAGTCGGTCTTTCGAGTTGTTCATTTGAAATATGTTCAAAGAGCTCAATGTACTGCATTCTGTGCGCATAGAAATAAAGAATGGAAAAAGCTGTTAGCAAAGTACAGGCTTGATATTTAATTTGAGATTGTGCCATGCATTTCCTAAAGATTTTACATTGACCATGTAAGAGTTCTGAGATTCTGTAATATGTGCAAGTTGATTTGGATTTAGCGCATGCATAAGTTCGACGGTGAGCTTTTGTAGATGAGGCATTGGTGATGTATAATTGTATTGCTAAGACGAGCAGAAGATCTGTAAACTATCTGGTATGTATTTGGTCGGCTCCATGTTTTCTCAGTATTTCTACTTAACATCACATTTACTTTGTTACTTTATTCAATCTGTATAACACTTTTTTGCGTGAGCTGTTTCGAATCGTGAACGAAGTATACGAGCATCAAATTAGCATATATTAACGGCTGATAAACGTTGCTGCAGAGTCGTACAAGATGCCGCTTTTTCACCGTAAACTACGGCACCACTCCTTGTCTCAGACATTGCCGCCTGTATATTTCGCTGTTTTTGACGATACCTCTGGTCCTTATGGTTGGCTTTTGCTTGTATCCTTACTAATTTATTGCTACACTGAGTCATATATCCTTCATGTATTAATGGATATAATCTGAATTTCAATTTCAAGCAAACAGACCTCCACTTGCAATCGTCTATCGGTTTGAATAGACCATAGTAGTGAGAAAGAACTTTGCCAAGTTGGCAATTCGTAAGGGATATGCTCATGCTCGGCTAGAAATCGATGAGTTTGTGGAGGTGAATGCAGTTATCCACCCACTTCAAGTCTCAACAATGACTAGTAGATAGAGGAAAATTTTGAAAACATTTTCATTGATTCTGGTGCTCACTCATTAGAAATAAGAATAGTATAGATCCTTCATCTTAACTCATGTTTCAACCTTTTGAGAACAAGGTCTTTCCTGCTTTTCCTGGACTTCAGTAGTCGTTTGGTAGTTCAGATCTCGGGGATCTCAATGTTCGCCTGGTTTCTAAAAAGGCTTCCTCTATGTGGTGTAACAACGGAAACAAACTTGAGTTTTACACTTGGCGCATATTATCGCGCTTCTTGAATCGCTCTGCGCGTGGCTACCTCAAAGCCGCGTTAAAAGTGTACGATCTTTGACATTTTTTTGGAAAAAATTCTTCTCTCTCTCATAGCAGTTTCGAAATGTAATTGTTACATTGTTTCAAACAAGATTTTATTCTACTGCCCCATAGGCTTCATTGCACTGCCAAACAAACCCGCTTAAAGCCTACTTAAAATCTAAAAGTGCAAAACGTGATATTGTTTTAGCTCTTACACCACTCAGTGAAGGTGTTTTCAAGAGCCAGACTCAACCTTATAATCTTGAAGAAAACTGAGTTTAGGCGACCCTCAATTAACCGGAAGCAAGAAAGTCTCAGGGGTAGAGTATTCAACGTGTGCTTTGCATATATTGAGACATGAAAATTTCTTTTTGTTTGGAAGTGCGTGAAAAACGCCATTTTTTACATACAGAATATTTTATATCTAGGCTTTTATGAAACTCTGAAGATGACGACTTATTTACCCGGGAACCGCCTTTTTTTAAGTCGCTAATTGCAAATCGAATTTGACAATTTCAAATAATTGTATGACTGTACAACGTCAATGAAGTAAAGCGGGTAGGGAGAAACCTCCTAAAACCTCTTACCTTAGCTCTATATTGGCATTTTCGATAGGCGTTTGCAGCTGGAAGTCGAGCGTTATAATGCAGCAAAATTGCAAAGTTCGTGTCGTTTTGATTTTTTAAATTGTTTTTTCCGATAAAATTGGATGACCCTAGTATCCTTCAATTTTGCATTCTCTCGCGAACATTGTGGTTTATAACTTGGCCTGTACTTTCTTCCGATAGTCTATTTTGGTGCACAAAGTTTCATCCCAGACCTATTATAATCAATCGGTAGCTTATCTAATACAGCTGCTGCAGGGGTGCCATCCATGCGAGAGTGTCTTACTGAGAAATTTTACATAATTCCTTGTTTTCAGCAAATGATTATTACTGTCCGAAGGAATGAAAGGCATGGAGAGTGTGGCTGAAGAGGATATGCAAAACACCATTTTTTAAACAGAAAAGCACACAGTAATAGAATCACTTTTGACAAGCAGTTATTTGTTTTTCATCGCCTTTGACTTTTGCATCGTGAAATTCCTTCTATAACTGAGACATCTTCATTGCCAAAAGTCTAAAGTTGCCTTGTGGGATAATGCTTTTCTTCACACATCACCTGATGATACCGTCAAGGTCGAAACACTTGTATCGAGCTCTATAATTCAGCCCATTTAACATGACATGTTGGCTCATATATTAATTACGAGTTTTGAATTAGGAAAGCATGAAATCGCTCCAGAAGAAATCAAAATGACATTTTCTTGTAAGCGTCTAAGTTTCCTTCCAAAAATACGTTGTTTAGATAAAAGCAGTGGTATGATTTCTAGGTTGCGGCGTTGAAACGATATTCATATAGAGTATAAGTGGATCTGTAAAAAGTTTCCGTCCATAAGACGATAGAGCAAAGTCTCTTTCAAAACTCCATAGAAGCTCCAGCTTCTGAGGTCCACCAATTTCAAAAAAATTCTTTAAATCATCGCTGAACTCACATCGCATTACAAGGTGCAGCACCACTGTTGAAGAACAGTTCGTTGTTTCATGATTGTTCTTGCATGTTCCTACCAAATATAGTTTTATCGAAGACTCTTTTGCCATATTTTCTCTGTTACTAACAATTAAACTCTCTTTAGCCGCGATAAGAATCCAAATTTCACTGGAAAACTACCATATCGACATCGTAATGAGCTGCGCTCGCCTGCGCGCCACTCACAAAATCGACGTGGAACCCAGGCAGTTAAAAGTCATTTTATCCAGTCTCACACCATTTTTATTAAGCATAGGCTCACTGGGAGATCACATATTCTCAAACTCATTGCTCAAAACATGCAAAATTTACGAGTGCCAGACTATAATAATATTCACCACTGTGTGGACCAATACGTGATATCGATAGAATGTCTGCTATTTTAGCATCGAAAGCCCTGCAAGACAATGTGGATTCAAGGTACAATTCGGGTAAACAGCAGCAAATTCTTAAGCCCATCTTTTTTGCTGGACAAAAATTTTCATAGGTGTGTTAGCAATCATTCAAAAGCTTGAATCTCTAGGTACAGCTCCACGTAGTCGTTTTCTAAAACACTTTTTCATTACGCTGTAGAATTTAAGATAAGATTATGTCTCACACAATGACTTGTTCTACTATACTATCTCGCTTATATTTCGCTGAATAGAACTCCTTCCTTAGACTGCTAGTACTCATTTTATAGTACAAGCTCTGAAAACTCAAAAATTCGTCTACTTTTTGATAAGGCTACCCTGATCTTTGATCTCCTGTGGCTTTTTGATTTGTGTTTATACTTCCTGATTCTACGCGTGTGCTTATTTTGTGGAAAGACGGTTCAGCAGGAAAAATAAGAGCGAGTTTTACATTTTGGTAAGTTTATTTACGAGATATCCCCCAAAGCAGAGGCCGTTACAGGGGCTGGGAAGACGAAATTGGAAGGTACTCCTGATAACACAGTTGACTAAGATACTACTAAAGTTTCTCTACATACTGATATGCATTTCGGCTTCCAGCTAGCTATAACGCGCCGCAAAAATGAAGGCGAAAGGTGAGTGTGAAGCAAAATATTTTCTATATGCTACAGCGTTACAATGGGGTGTTTTTGAAAATCGGCACCGTGGAGTTGTAGCTAGAAATTTGAGCTTTCAAATGATTATTAACATTTTTATGGGAAATTCCTGTCTGGCGAATGAGATCGGCTTGGAAATTAGTCGCCGTCTAACCGAATGTACAGAAGATTCCGCAACGAAGTGCGTGGGAGGAAATAAGATGGTTCAATAAGTGAAACTAGGAGAACACATGTACGTTGATCGTGCAATAGACAATGAAAGACACACACAGAGATGAATTGCATAGATGAAAGAGAGCTAGTATGAGCTACGTCACAGTTCCTTAGAAAAGTCATTGAGTGATTAATAAAATGCCCTGCTCCCTTCTTTGGCACGGAAGGCCTCCTATTTTGAATAACTGGGGCAACTGGATACTTCTAGACACAGTATGCCTAAGAGACTGATAAAGTATAGAAGGCATTATTCATGCTACGCACAATATTAGATCGTTTCATACATTTTGGCACTGAAGCAACAAATACCAGCTTTATCAATCAGAAGTATTCAAAATTGCACGATTTTGGTATTGTTCAATTGGGTAATATCTTGCACACATTTTGGTATACAACTTGCCCATACTTGTCTCAAGATTGAGCTGTATTGGGAACAAATTCGCCTGTTACTAATGCACGAATAGCGTGTAGGCGAAAATACTGGTGAAGTGGAGCGCAAGATTAGTGGAGCTTGGGACGATGATACGGTTGCAAAAAGAACGGTTAGGAAGTAGTTCGCGATGTTCAAAGCCAGAGAGAATAGTCTAAAGGATCAGTCGCGCTTGGGCCGTTCGCAGGAAGCTCCATTTATCTTGCGCGCCGCTTCACCAGCATTTTCTTCTGCACGCAATTCGTGCATGAGTAGCAAGCGACTTTCTTCCCACGACAGCTCCACTCTACTGGAGATATAGGCAAAATGTATACCAAAATGTTCACCAGAAAATGCTCAACTGAACTACTTCAAAATCATGCAATTTTAATTGCTCATGCTGGATAAATCTGATGTTCGATGCTCTAATGCCAAAACTTATGGAACGATGTATTTTTGGGCATCTATATTACGGCGTTATATCTTGTATATTGAATCTGTGCTGTCTCTCAACTTATTGTCGCAATACGTATTGTCAAACGATCGAAGTGGCTAAGCTGTTTGAGGTGTTCTTGCAGGTCTGCGCGGGTCATTGGATCGCTGAGTGCTTTGAAGCCCTCTGCATATTCACTCGCTTGCAGCCTCCCTTTACGCATTTCTCGACCACTCAAAATTCGAGTGAGTGCCATTCCAAAATCTACATCCATCGTGTATATGTGTAGATTTTGAGAATTCATAACCGATATTCAAGGCTCCGTTGCAAGGCAGTGCAATTCCTGAGCATCCATGGAACACACAGCATCCCTCATGTAGCCCTAATTACGCAGTTTGGTAAACGTCGAAGAGCAAACGCTCAAGCTATTATACAATAGAGTCCAGAGCATAAAGCGAACGATGAAGTGGCACATGTACGAGCACGCACAATTAAGAGTTTGTCGCCAGGCTGATAAAAACACACACAAGGCTTTTGTACTGCTTTTCTTTCGCCTTTCTACCTCAGAAACCAAGAAGGAAATGCTACAAAGTTACCAAATGATTCACATACTACATCGACCGCACATATAAAAGATTTGGAGTGTTAGAAAAATGGGCGTCAGTAGGGCAACGGATAGAGCATGCGCTTCCAGAAAGAGTGAGTTGCGGGTTCGAGTCCCGCCTGACGCGAAAGTTTTGCACATCACTCTACATCAATGGGTATATATCTAAAACATTATCCTTCCGCTAGAAGCGGTTAAACAAAGGAATTTCAGATATTCTGTCTTTATGGTGAGTATAATTTTGTTTGCTGCCTTTTATGAAGTGTTTGGCAAGTATCTCACTAATTTCAAAATGATTCTTGTAATACTTCATACAATTCACATTAGCAACTTCGCCAATTTCACAGACTAAAGTCCTCAATAGGTATTTAACCAACGACGCAGAACAATCAAATTGAGAGGTAGACAAGACAGTTAGTTGTGAAGCAGTATCACCTATCTAGTGCACCTCAAAGAGCAGAGGGACTCTTCTCCCAGGTTGGACGTAAGCATTTGCATTGCCTGCGCATTTGTGGAAGTATTTTCGTCTCGTTCATGAACAGAAGTGACCTATTACAATTTGCAACTCTATACGTTAGCCGTCTGGGATTTGTATCAATTCTTCGATGATATAATTCCACAGTTTCAAGTTTTGTCCAATTTACACATATTTAAGAATCTTGCGTTGCAGTCACAACAGCTCTCATTTGGTCTCCTTCATGATGGCCTCGCTTACATATGGAAAACCTACTATAGATATGGATAAGTCGAGATTAGGCATTGTTGTGTATCCTCCAAGACATATTATTGTTGAGGTGTCGACGCTGAAGCACCTGGACACGGATATTTCGTGACATATGAGGAAAACTTGTCTCTGGTACACTAATTTTTCAAATGGCTTTGCATAATTTTCGAGAGGTTATAAGCCGATAATATTTGTGATCAAGGTAGTCTGGACAGTGAATTAGTAAGACTGTGTAAGTGTGACTTAGTATAGCAACTCCAATTTCAACTCGATATTCGTCTTCCATTGTTTATCACCATAGATTCCGCTAGTAAACATACTGTTGCCTTGACAGCTCAGATCGTAAGTTTTCAAAAATTCACAACCAATTTCATTTCTTTCGGTCGAATGTTGCACGCTTCCATGAATCATTATCATTAACACCGTGTGTGTTTTTTGTTGCACCAGTAAGGTCACCCGATGTTCCCATAGAGATCTTTTATCATGGATAGCGCTTCGTTGCTTTCGTTTTCTCGGCACTGCAACAATATGGTCAAGTATTCACAGCACTTATTACTAATTTCATGCGACTTAGTCATCACAATAGAATGATCTCATAGCTAACAGTGTGCAAACATCAAACAATAAACTAATTCAATCACTTTTTTTCAGGACAGTTCTTGCCTGATTGTGCTCAAATAGTGACAGTCTCTTCAACAAATTCATTTGACTTGATAATCAGTAATATAGGATATTTCAAACAGATCAAACAAAGATTCAATGTTAAGACGTGACACGAAAAAAAAATCTTATTTCATCGCTGCAAATCAGGTAATCACACTCCTACGGCGCCTTGTGGTGAGAACAATTGCGGTAGAAACGAAAATGGCAGCATTGACGCTTTGGTTACGACAGGGTCATGGTGCTAGCCTTGCTCAGCGCGCGCACCGTGCATTGTGACGAGTGCTTGGTGGTGCAGGCCACCGCGAAGAATGCTGTTGGTTCGATCCTCACCTACGACGCTTTGCAGCAATTCGTTTTGCTTCCAAATCAATATGCACCCCAGCACTAACACGCCATATCGTGTTACATGTCGTATTAACGTAACACAATCGAATTGCCTATTCAGCAATCCAAGCAAAACTGCTTCGTTTCAAAAAATTAGTGAATTATTAACAAGTGAGCTTTTTTTTTGTTATGATAACTACGTATATAAGGAGATCTCATTACTAATCAACACCAAGAAGTGAAATGTCGCGGCAGATTATCAAACCACTAACCTTCTTCCCGATAGCCGGCATCACTAACAACTGGGCACTAAGGACTGCTCTCGCCGCGAGCGGCGTCGGGCACGGTTAGCGTAGTAATCCTGTCGTTCTCAAAGAGTTAGGCCTGAATGCCCAGGGTTGTAAACTAGAAGTAGCTCACACCTGCTCGGATAATCGATTTCATATTGTTACGAGAATATGCACCTATTGAATTGAGTTAACTTCTTGACGTGCACTTATTCAGTTGAAGATGAAAAATATGAATTCAACGCATAGTCAGTTCTCAATTACCTCACCTAGGTGCCTTCCTCAATAAATTTCAATTTCAGTTTTATTGACTTCATTTCATTTTGCGTTTATTTTACGCAGTTTTCTCAAGGGATCGATTACACCACAAAGTGGCAAAGTGGAAGAGTTTTGATATGGCGACCAACATAATACCCGACAGTCGAAGTCTATCTTCCCTTGAAAAGTCAGTTCCAAGCATACTTTGTGAACTTTTACACATTACCTGAATAGAGGTAGTAGAGAGTTAGACCCTAAACGTGAAATGCATTAGTGGCGACACAGAATTTGGCGGGTGAGAGATTGGACGATATATATCTACTGTCGTCACAAACATGTCGATTTTGGACAATAGATGTTTTCTGAGAACTATAGGACAAAACGGACTGAGAACACAACAAATTTTAGAAGAGACTTTGCTGCATCGCTCACGGGCACAGATTGCATGTAATATATTATTTAGTGCATGCTATATTTGATCAACCTTACAACCGTGTTGCTGTCAGATTTTGGAAGTGTTCCTGCTAAGCCCCATAATGAACTTTCTATACTCGGCCATTTCAAAAATTTCGATTAACAAGTCATGATTACTCAGTAATCAAAATTGGAATATCGGTTAATCATCAGTCTACAAGCCAATGAACTCAAATGGAAAAAGCTTTTACAAGCTTATAGGTGTAAAGTAAAGCTCTTTTTATCAGAAATTCGCTGCAAGATCGATGCTGCATAAGCTACCGACTGATTGCAGGAACTACAGAAAAGATTTCATTCGAAAAACTAGGAGGCCAAAACGATAAAGCGTTATACATGATAGACGTTAGCACAAATTTACAACAACATAAATAAAATTCCTTTTCAAAACGGTTAATTTTTGATCAGCCGGGTTATACAGGATGTCCATAGAATTCATACATAAAAACTACGGAAGTCGACACTTCGTACAGATCAAATAATGTGGCTATGTCAAGAGATAAATTAATTGCAAGGCAGGACGAACAAGTGATCAGTGTCAGTCAGTCTCCGAGAGAGTGTTCCATACTGAAAAGATGTTAATCAAAACTAAATAGAACAAACGGAGAGATTCGAAAGCTTTTTCGATTATTGTATTTTAGTAGGACACGCACTAAGACTGGAAAGATTGCGATATCCCGTATTGATTAAGCCAATATCGGTGAGAACTCTCATTACTCCGTCATTGCACTCAAAGACAATAATATTCTTAATACCTCAAGCTACAGGTGTTTCTCAGATCATGTCCAAAACAGTATAATCTGGTAACATAATTTTAACTTTTCATAAGGCCTTTTATGGACTTATACAACGTAAGATACGTGTTTCGGCAATACACCCTCGTCAGTTGCACGATGCCTTTCGGTCCAATTAGTTCCATGTAGGGGACCTCTCTTCGCGGAACTGACTGAGTTCAAAGTCACTATACAACTAGGAAAGCAAATATGACGAAAAACGCGTCTTGCACCGCATAAGTCCATAAAATACCTCATCAAGGGTATATGTCATCATATTATACTGTTTTGAGCGAAATCTCAAAAACACTCGAAACGAAAGATATGACAGTCATGTTCTACCAGCCACAAGGAATCGAGTGTACAACGCTGCTCGTTCAATTATTTTATCACTTAACGGCGAGTATGGATATTTCGGCGTCGGTTCCTCTATGTAGGAAATATTTCCCCGTGGAACTGACTAAACCTAAAGGCATCGTACAACTGACGAAGTTGTAATGCCGAAACACGTGGCTTACACTGTACAGGTGCCATAAAAAACCTCATTAAAGGCTCAGAATATGTTATCAAACAATAATTTGGATAGTACTGCATTTCAGTAACTGTTGAGAAGAAAGAATCACGCCACATTAATTTTTCATAAAAACTATAAGAAAGACGAACACATAAAAAGTATTTTTTGCTATTTGCAACGAACATACTTGCCATGAATTTTTTCTTTAGTGGTGAAGATTTTTGCCTCAAACATTGTCAAAAGTCCTCGCCACATCAACATTTGCTGTCGGGCTGCGTTCAGATCGCCAACGTCGCTAGAAGATCGTTGGGCTAATTGCTCAGAGAGATGCTGCTCTTCCTCAAGTTGAATCTGTAAGGTGAAGTTTAGTAGAGCAGAAGACTATGAAAATGGTCAGGTTCGGAAAATATTCAAACGAGGAACTGAATGAAGTTAAGAACATAGTACAACGGGTATTCATAAATTGAGTAGTATGGAAAGTATGAAACCCCAATTGAGAGTTAAACCCGTTCTTCATCCATGACCTCGGGCCCATGTCACCACTACATCATCAAAGCCTTCGCTTTGCTGCCACTCTGTCTCTAGTATAAATTATGGGAGATATTAGCAACCAATCTGATGAGTGGTAGCAAAGAGATGGCCTTGGAGGTTCAGTGGTTGCGCTTGTAAGTGTGAAGCGCGAGTTCAGCTCCCACCTGGGGTCGAATGTTCTACCCTTATTACCCAACAGTCATAGGGTGTTTAATTAGACATCGTAACACTGCAAAAAGAAAAAGCTAAGACAGAGTCTCCGTGTAGATTACATATCCACAAAAAAAGTGCTCACTGCGATAAATGCCGATGTGGGCTTGCCAGACCAACCTTGTTAAAGGTTGGTTGCTGAAAGCTGCACTAGTTTGTGCTGAAGAGTGAAAACAAAGTGGCGGCCTAATGGAAGTGGTAGCACTCATTCACAGAAACATATTCAGATCATTTAACTGCAAGAAAGCAGTAAAACAGAGACTTCATGTAGACAACGTGTTATGTCGTACAGACCGAATCTCATTGAGCTCCGCCATGAATAAACAGAATCTTCCATGATAACCGGGCAAACATGAGGTTCAACTAGAAATTCTAATCCGCGAATGTTTTGGTGCCTTCGCCTTCTTCATAGCCGCAGTGATCCGAATCAATGGCCTAAGCTGGTCGTTAGTGCGATATGAGTATTTGTTATAGCATCGAGATGGATCCAATGGAAAAATCACCCGTCGGATGGAGTTTGCAAAGCCGATGGTGCCTCTTAATACGGAATGGATGCTGATCAATTTCTATCCGGTATCGTTTGCTTTCCTATATCCCAGTCGATGTGACAATGAACAGCTATATCAAGACAACGACCACCTGGGGATCATTTGTTCTAACCGACACGGTTTTGATGAAGACGAAGGCCGTTAGATACTAACCAAATAGGATCAGTTCGGTTATTCGGCAAGGAATGAAGAAACGATTCCTCTCGTTGGACAAGAACATTTCAAAGAAGTGTTGGTTATCGTTCAAAAGCTAAAATCTCAGACTATTGAGCTACGTGCTCGCTTTTTGGAAAGTAGTATGGCATTGAAAATTAAATTACGTTTCACACCAGTCGCGCTATTTCATTTCATCACGATGATACTTCGCTGGAAGTAAGAAAAGTAATATGAGCTGTAGAGGAGATCTTCGAGTATCAGTCATACGTTTTATTTTGAGTTTTTTTTTTTCGGTGCGGAGAAAAACCTGAATTCAACAACAAACCCGCACTCCCTACGTAAGTCGCACTTGCTCGTTTTGTCGATCACACTAGCGATTCACTTCCACAGACACCCAGCGCACATCCTAGCCGACAAGTGCGTGAAACTCAGTGAAACTCAATCTTATTTTTCCTGATACACTGTACTGAAACGGTCTTCTCGAAAAACAAGCACAGTGTTGAAATCGCTGAAGTTACACTATCGAATGATTACTTATAATTCAGGGCTTTGTCTTGCGAGAAATACGCGTGTATGTAACAAAGACTTTTCTTCTCGCTTTCTGTAGATGTTGAAAAAAGCTTTCCAGAAAGCAAACACATTTTTCATTTTCTCGAGATCTGAACTATCGAACAGTCACTAGCAATCTAGAGAATGAGTTTTCCCAGAGGAATACAAGCGAAATTACAAGAAAAACAAGTGGCGTGTGTAAAACATGATTTAATTTCGAATGCTATAATGTTATCAAAAAGCCTTTTCAGGAAAGGAGCACGTACTCGAAATCTAAGCTTCCGAATGATTACTAACATCCTTACGAAAATATCTTGTCCACTGGAATCGTTTTTTCATTCCCTGCCGCATAATCGAATTGAACCACCGAATAAATCATCTTCACCTGTCACCTGTCGCCTGTCTTCTCGCTGAACGTCGAGTGACTCGAGCGGGTACCAGCAACACTTCCATTTTCCCCATCAAGTGCAAGAGTTGCCTAGTGGTTTCCCCTCGCTCTAAGGATTCGCTAAGCATCATATCCTTCTTCTAGTTTTTCGTGAAGAAATCGGACCATCGGGTCAGTGGTCTTTTTGTAGAGCGCTTGATATCTTGAGGAATCCAGTCGGTAACGGCTCTCGTCCATCGGTTGTCGTTGAAGCGCATCACGTGTCCGGCCCACCTTATTCGATATCCTGGCGTGTAGAACGGCGTCTCTGATTTTCAATCGTTGACGTAGGTCGGAACTTCGGATCCTTTCTCTCATTTGCGAGATACAGGATACTCCTAGCATCGACCTTTCGACTGCGCGTTCGATAAAGGCAAGTGATCTTTCATCCTGCTTACATAGCGACCAGGTTTCTGCTGCATACGTCAGGGCAGGGATAATTGTCGAGTCGAAAAGGTGGGCACGGAGTCGGATGCTCTTTGTCCTCTTCACTACATCTTTGATGCTCTTAAATGTTCCCCAAGCCGCTCGTTTCCTCTTGCTCAACTCTGGAGATGCTGAATTCACGACCTAGATAGACGTAACTGGAGCATTCAGAGATTTTCGTTCAGTTGAGCGTGAATGTGGCATTCAAAATTAATCCGTTCCTCATAAACATCGTTTTCGTTAGATTTAGCTGAAAACCAATCTTTCCACCGGCGCTATCGAAATCGGTCAAGACTCATTCCGCTTGGCTGATGTTTGGTGTTGCGAGGACGATAACATCAATAAAGCGAAGATGATTTAATTGGCGACCGTCAATTTTCTTTCCCATATTGTCCCATTCTAATGTTCGCATGACATGTTGGAGGGTGGCAGTGAATAATTTTGGCGAAATGGTATCGCCTAGTCGAACCCCTCTTCTTACGTCGATGGTGATATTCTTGTAGAATGGAAATATTGCGGTCTTGAAATCCTTGTACAGTTCACGAAGGATCATTATGTACCGAGTAGGGACGCCCTGGTTATCCCGAGCCTCTACAACCGCTTCAGTTTCCACTGAACCAAAGGCTTCTTACAGATCGATGAAATCATCTTATCACCCGACAATTTTGATAGATATGTAGATCTTTGAACTTTGGACGAGAATCGAACCTGTATTTCAAACTTTTCGGGGACGCATGCTTATCTGATGCACTACTGGGACTCTTTTTCTACTATCACTTTTTCTGTAGTCAAATAAAGGGGATTCTTTTCGATTTCATGTATCCAAGACCTCTCAGTGTAACTGGGTTCAACGCTGATACGTGCTTAGCAGGCCAAACAATTGACTGCTGACAGATTGATACCTTGTACTGCAGAAAAAATTATAAGAGAACAACAAATACGAAAGTACAATACGTTAGCACGTGGCCCTCGGAAAGGGTGAGGATGCTGGTTCAATTCTCGTCTGAGACCCAAAATTTTGCGTATTACTCAACATTATCGGATATCATTAAAGCACCCTACCACTGCTGAAAGCGCTTGAATGGAAACAGTACTTGTTTATTACATTTTATCGGCTTCATTCTTTTAATGACCAAGGAAATATGAAGGGCTACGTCACATCCACTAAGTAACATATCATCATAGCTTGCGAGCTTTCAATTTATTGAAGCCAGATAAAACGTATGAGTGTTTACTTTGCTGAGGATGTATGTGAGCTTAGGTAAGCTAACCCCTACGTCTCATCTCTGATAGCCGTCGCATTCTTTGTTCTTATAACTCGACGGATGATCCTCAAATTATCATTTTCAAATCGTTTAACGCGAACAAGCAACGTATAAAAAACCTTCAATTGTGTTTCTTCATTTTCTGGATCTCCGCCATCCAGAACTTCAAGCTTCGAGTCAACGTCAGCAATTTGTTGCTCCAAATCAGGAATCGTTTTGACTGCAACCTCCTGACGCTGCTCCATGCTATCGACCATCTAAAATGAGCACAATTCATCAACATCCCGGTGATTCATTGATGAAATTTATTCAATCAAGTGATAAAGAGTTTTTTGTGCAATACTGTAATTTAATTGATGTAGAGTGATGTGCAAAACTTCCGCGTCAGGCAAGACTAAAACCCGCACCTCACTCTTCCATTCACTCGGAAAGAATGAGGTGCAGATTCTAGTCTCGCCTGACGGCAAAGTTTTGCACATCACTCTACATCAATAGGCATATATTTGTAACATCGTATCACTGCTAGATAAATAAGAAGAATTTCACTTGAACTTCAAAATTCACTTCTTATTACACTACACTACTACTCCGTTATCTTCGACTAACTTGTTTCAACTCCTCGTATCCACTTTCAACTTGCGCATGACGACGCTCATACTCGGCTTGCTTACCTCGAACTAAATCGTTTTCTTCCTGTGAAACAGAACTGTCAGGATTCAACTACATAGAGACTACGAAAGGCATATTGATTCTACTCCATTTATCGCTTGACTTTGATAAGATATATAGGTAAAGCCTTGCATTAAATTCGTCTTGCCGGCCTTTGTGCGCTTTCTTTAGCACAGAAATTTGTTCCCTTCTTTCATCGAGATCATGCATGAGTTCCTTCACTAGTGTTTTCAATTCCTCAACATTCGATGACTTTGGAGCCGCCGTTCGTGGTCTTCTTACCGTTGAAATCGATTGATTTTCCAGCACTTCTCCTCCCATATTCTCCTAAATTGTAATCCAGTGGCTTTTCTCAAACACCAAATATGTGATGTGATCACTACGTAAATCCAACAAGTCAACCAATAAACAAATTAACAATTGAGCAATAGTAGAAATAAGAGCTTGTGAATTTGTAATTCTCTTTCATTACTAACTGCACAGTGCTAGTCAAATGCGAATTCCATCAAAATTTTGAAATTATCAGACTCAAGTGGTACCAAAACTTCACCAAATCTAAGGAATAGAAGGAAACTTACTGATTTGGGTCTTGCATTTGCCGTGTCGACAACGAATCTTAGTCAATCAATTGCTCAAAAATTAGGCAAAAAATTATGGGTACATCGGGTTCCCTAACTTCTTTATCTCTCTGAAGAGATGTAATAGTCAAGTTTTTTGATGTTTTACTGCTTTTTTCTTCGCAATGTAAAAATGTTTCAAATGCACCTAAGAGAATTGGAGTGGTACGCAAAAGTTCGACCTTGGACGGGAGTTGAAACCGCATTTCACTCATATTGAGGCGCGCTAGGTTTATAAAGCGATATCGCATACCCGACCAAGCTGCTAAAGGCTGGTGGCTAATAGCCATAATAGTGAGATATTAAAGAATGAGGGGGTGCGAAAGCTGTGGCTTCGAAGGTGTAGTGGTAGCGCGCGCCATCCGGTACGAGTGAAGCGCGGGTTCAACTCCCGGCCGAGGTTGATTTTATGCTCACCACTCAATTCCCTTAGGCGTCTTTGAGGACAGATATATGGTCTCCTTCAAAAGAAAAACCATGCAGAAATAATTTCTACTAGTTTGAAAAAGTACCATTTTTTTCATATGAATTGCTGGATGAGCTTTTCATAGAGGTTTCTCTTGTATACTTTTGATTTATATCATTTAGAATCTGATTCACGCTTGATGATTTTTCATGTGGTATTATTTTCTATTATCATGAATTCACTGTAGCTGGAATAACGTTTCCAAAGATGAAAATAAAACCATTCATGAGTCCAAGTTTGGATATAGAGTGTCGTCTGAAGATTTCAAATTGTGATTGAGAAGATTAGAAGAATTGCATGATAGTAGAATGAGATAACTTGTAAGTTGTTGGAAAGGATCTGTAGATTCTAAATTTTAGTTCAGGCCTAGGTCACATGCTACTCACTTGTTCACAGTTTCGTTGCATCTATGTAAGCAAAAGCCAAGACTGCAAGCACATGTTACATGTAAGTTAGTTTCTCAAGTAATAGATCTATAGCTTTTACATGCTGTTAAATTTCATTCAAAAGAAATGATTGGGACCAAGAGATGAAAAAAAACCGCGCATCCACAACAAGTTATGAAAAACATTGTCGATGGAAGAGAATCAAGTCTAAAACTCAATAGGAAATGAGAATTCATCATGAACTGATTCGGAACCAAAATCAGATGGTGGGTGAAACCTTAACCATGAATGTCGATGAATGGATGGGAACCGTGTACAGTGAAACAGAATAAGAATTATAGAGCGTATTAACCCGGTTTCCGACCTTATGTTTTTCAGAAGTCACACTAACTTTTTTGCATAAGCTATAAGCTTCTTCAATCATATGGGAATGGAAATACTAAGATGAATTCTTGAAATTCACTTACAATTTTCTCTTTCAGTGCTTCGAACTTCTTCGCAAGAAGATCCATAGTTCTGAGCAGAACTTCACGCTCTGTCTGAAGTTCTTCAATGTTCATCTTCTTTTTCTTGTAAGCTCCTTTCTTATCCCTCACGCGATTGACGTACATTTTGAACTGAATATGTACACAAAAACTGAGTTTGAAAATGGAATCCAATATAGGAATTAATTATCGCTTCGAATATTGAAGAACTATTTTCTACTAAAGAATTCACTGTTTTGGAAAGAATGATAAACGCTACTTTTTTATTAACATATTTGAAAATTCAGCGATATTGTGAAAAAAATAACTATTCGCTTAACCTCTAGTTAGTCATTTAACAATAGAAAATCCAACAAGAGAAGAAACTAGTAAAACAATCTTTCTATCAAGTAGTCTTTGAGATAACATGTGAAAGGAGAGGAGGACAGAGTATAGAGGGAAGGCTAGCGCAGTGGTTAGTGATGAGGGATATCAGAAAGCGAAGTAATCAGCGATACGCAAACGCCTAAGAGAACCCTATAGCTCGACTGTCACAAGATTGCAGGGAAATTTGTATTGACCAGTATTTCAAGCGCTTCACGACAATCGTAAAGAAGATAAAATCCTTAAGCGACAAGTTCACAGCCTTTGTGGTAAATGAGTGCTAAGGAACGAATTGAATACAAGAAGTTCTGGGATCCGCACAGTAAATCGCAAAAAACAGGTTGCGCAAAATAAAAGTAATAAAAAATATGTGGAAGGACTATGTGCTCCTTCCACTTAACCAAACTTGAAGATTCACATCATGTGAAAACAATATATTTTCACAAACATCTAAATAGAGACTCTTCAATGCATTTGTTGAGACGTACCTGATGAGCGCTCATGACTTCTGAACCAGTAGTGCTCTTGAGAACTTGCTTCTTCTGTTCCACATGTTGTTCCAAGCGACTGAGCTCTTGCCTGAGACAAAAAACGCTTTGGTCATGATTGGTTGAAGTTAAATCCTGGCATAAAATCTGGGGCTGCTGAGCTCTATACAGTATAACGCTTTTGTAAAAGTCAACTAGAAACACAGTGTTGTTATGATCTCTGAACAGAATGTTCACCATCTCTTCACATAAGCATGCATTTATGCTCTCCTTGAATTCAAGCATTCCTAGGCGTTCTTCCCTGCGTGATATGAACGATATGCAAAGCATTCAATTTTCATCAGATCTTATTGGTAAGCTTAGATCAGGTTGCTGCAAAGTTTTCCTAAATTGGGGCTTTTTGCCTACTGTTCTACTACAAGCGATTGAATCGAACATCAGTCTCTGTGCTCGTGAATAAGGCAAAATACTCAACCATCAGACGCATTAAGGACAAGTTATTTTGTTTCATGCATATAACGACAGTGGACCATAATTCAGATGATGATGGCTTTGTAGAAAAAGGCGCGGATACGTCAGTCGAATAAGGAGTTCATGTCGCACCCACATGTAAGTTTGTTGAATCTTTGAAGACCAGTGTTGATAGGCAGGCGGCGTCGTCCCGTCACTATCGCGGCAGTCAGACAGACGACGAAACAAACGGCTATGCATGTGCGTGCATGCGTGTCTGGCTGTCTGCCTGCTTTCACACGAGACGCGACGCCGCCATCACAGTAGCTGGATGAGATCTGACGTCGCGCGGTGAGCATCAAAATGACTCTCATGGCACTTAAAGGGTTAGTAACGAAAACGTATTTCTTTATTTTTTGATTAATGGCAAAGACTGTTTTTTAAACCTCGCAATGAACATTCAAAATAATTTTAAAAAAGAACCTTTGAAGCCTAAACGAGGTTGGTACGTCATACACGCGTGTACGCCTCCCTTCTTGCTACAGTGCAGGGCTTCATGTGGGGCTTAAGTCACTGACGAGGAGGGCGCGTTCTTCAAAACACGCGTGTATGGTCCTGGCGTACCAACCTCGCTTAGGCTTTGAACATTCTTTCCTTGAATTTTTTATTTTTTGTAAAAAAACCATGACAGGACTTCATACACCTCGCCTTTTCCCTGTTGGTGCAGATTAGTACATCTCAACTCAATTTGTTTATAAAGTATAACGTCCGAGCTCATTAACAGCTAACTACGAGCATTTAAACAACATATTGAGGCCAATGATAGAAGAAGTATTCAATTGGTTATTGAAAAACTTCAAACAAGCAGCCATCGCTCGTCATTTAAGATACCGTGGAAAAGAGAAATACTTCGAATATGACTGCTACATAAATTAAAAGTTTAGAAAACGTCGTGATAAATTCTGCCCAGCGCTTCTCCCTCTGGAGTTTCAAGGCGACTGATGCGTCAATTGCCGGACGTTGTATATTTCGAAAGATAACCTCACTAGCAAGATGAGGAGAGTTACTGGTGTTAGTTTACTTCTAGCTGGGCTTGCAAATGTAAATTAAATATTGTTCATCGAAAAGCAATCAACCTGCCTACCACCGCATTCTGAAACTCGATTAGATGGTATCACGAGAAAAAAGCTATGATGAAATCGATAAGATGCCAAAAAATTGCAACCCATCTATCCAAATAATGATAGATAGAAAAGGCCTAATTATCCTTTGAAACAAAAATAATTCACAATCTAGTATAAATCACGCTGCAAAGGTGAAGTAACTAGATTACTCTGCTATAACCTGAGAAAGCCCGATTACTAAGCAGCTCAAAAAATATCATAAAAAAAAGTCCTAGCTCTCAGAAAATCAGAAAGCAAATTCTGTAAGCTATGCAATGGGCGTATCGAGAGACCTACGATGCTGTAATACTTCATAGTAAAATTGGGAAAGGAAATATAAAGCCCAACTCACACTGATTATCGAAGATCGTTGGCACAGCTACATATGCCAAGGTGTCAAAATCGAGACGAGATACATTACTATACTAACAAACTGAGAGCGCATAAGGTGATTACCAAGTCGGTGAACAGCTTCTTTCCTACAGAGACATTGGATGGAAAAGAGTAATGTTTCTCATATAGACTGGGTTTATGAAACCATTGCAGCACAGGACAAAAAAGAACAGAATGTTCTACAAATAATCTAAATAGCACTAGTTATACGAAAAACATCGAAATAGTGACTTACGAGGGATATAAAATTGATGGTTCAACGAGGGACAAGGTGATTCCGCTAATCTACAGGGATCTATGAAGCTTCAAGACAGTGTTCAACTTATGTGCTCACTTATTAGAATAAGTTTCTGTCAGGATCAGCAACGCTCCAAGACTTTTCCTCACCAAACTAGTGAAAATACTTTGAAAGCGAAACATCGAAAACATTGAGGCAATAACACCTCTGAATCTGTGTGGATGCAAATGCAGTTTTTTACCAACATTTCAAGCCGATTTCCACATCAAGTGTTAGTAGACTAATGCTAATAAAATAAGAGCGAGATTGCTCTGTGAAGGGAACAGCGATTCTAATTGTGAAATTTCTCACACTAGCAGCTTTGTTACTTTTTTGATACTTTACTGATCCGTCCTCAGAGTGTATCTTTTTTTCTTTTTCTTTCGCACAGTGAAAAAAGAAACACTGTGAAAAGAATCAATGTAGTGTCAAAAAAGTGTCAAAAGTGCAAGTACGAAGAATTTTACAATTAAAACTCGTTGTTCCCTCCACAGAGGAATCTCACAGCAACCGTTCTCACATAAAGTCTACAAACAAACAACAAACCTTGCCTCTTGAAGCTTTTGCGCAATAGTATTCTTTCGACGCTCAACAGTGGCAGCTTGGTGGCGAAATATGCTAAATAATAAGAGGTTAATTAGTCTCCGATTATGATTACACTGATCTTAACTTATACTGTGATGTCCAGTGCACAGAGTGTCATGCAATATAAGCGTATTCTGGTTTGACCCATCTCAAATCAACAAGGCCTCCTATAGTTCCAAAGAGTACAAGTTACTACTAGATTTTCCAGCAAAAAGACCTTTCTGATTCATAAATCGGCATTTGATTGTGTTGAAGACCTCTAATCGCTGCCGTAGAGGTGTCTCAGAATTCTACAGAGAATCAAATCCACTGGCATTGGTTGACATTCATGAAGAAGCCAAGGGTTTCAGTTGGCCGCTAAACTTACATGTAAACTTGATGACCTTCGCGCATGAGGAATTGAAGAAGAGAAACGGATGGAACAAGTGCTGTGGATCACAGAATATGTGAAGGACTACAATATAAATGAGTAACTATATAGGTTAACTAGCAATTCAACATTGAATTATATAACTTCATAATGGAACCAAGAAATGCTAGATAATTGAAATGTTCAGGTGCACTATAAAAGATTCAGCCTGGTAATTAGTATATTTGACGAAATACTGATTTGTACCAAGCATGTAGCCCCTCATGATGGATACTAAGTGCTTCTGGATGTTGAACAACGACGTACAACAAAGATTAATACCCGAACCATGATTACGCGAAACATAAAGCTCGAAGTTTTCATTCGCTAGCTCAGCCGTGTATGAGCCAACAGAAGATATGGTAGAGATATAATCGCATTTGTGGTGGACTTTGCCACAATACAGAAGCGTGTGGTGCTAACCTAGGAGCACCTGAGCCAGACATCCTTTAAACCTCAAAGAAATCATTTTTTCATTAGTGAAATACCATTTGAGTGAAGAATAAGCTTGTGCTCACAGGACACTTATTGAAGACGGGCCATTCATGCATCAAGTACCATTATTAGTACAAGACACAGTTATTATTAGCAACAAGTTAGATGAAGATTTCAGCGTCTTAATCTAACTAAAAACTAAAAGAAAAGAAAACATGACAAAAAACAAATCCTCTTTAAACTGCAAATTTTTGACCGAAAAATGAATTGAAGCACCTGAAATTCTCATCAGTGTTCTCCTCAGTTTTGTCCCTTTCTTTCTCGAGAAGCATGATTTTGTTGGTTTTTGCATCAACCTGAAGAAAAACTAGTTTACTGGGGTCATGTATAAATGTTTAGAAGCGCTTATAGCGTACTGCATAGATATGCCGTAAAATTCACGCAGGGTAGGTCGTTCGTGGGTTCGCTCTCACGTTCCGGTATTACTAAGCCTTCGACCAACGCGATATTAAAAAATTCGTATCAAAGTCTTTCCTGGAGTACAAACTAATGATCAGATAAAAGCGTAAGCGAACTTGCGATTTGTAGGCTATATAAATCACGAATCACCTCTACAATGCCACAAATTGAATAAAATGCATGGCACACTCGTCAAAGATTGATCAATTCAAACAGCTCCACGCCATTTCTCACACAAAAACGTTTTTGCCTACTTTTTGGCGTTTGGCAAAAATACACACTGAATGTTTACACTTTCTGATGTGGACCAACTAATTCGTTTAAGTATGGTTTCAATAGCCGCTTTATTACACTTTCTTATCACCATTGCAAACAGCGCGTAATTTTCTTACATATCTCCATGGTGTTACTTCGAAAGAAAACCAAAATGAAATGGGTTCTTTTCTGTTATACCAGCACGTAAAGTAATCTCAAAAGATTTAGGCTTTCGAACGATTACTGAAACTCCTTTGCAAAACTCCTGTGCACCAAATTTCTCATTCTTCATTTGTTCTCGTATAAAAAAGAACGTTAAATTGACAAGTTTGTTAAAACAAACAGAGAAAATAACACTACCTCAGTTTGCAGTTTAGAGATGTCAGACTGGTCAATGGCAGGCATGTTATAAACTCTAGCTAGTTCACCAACAACTTGCCGCATGTGCTCGATTTCTTTAGAGAGCTTAGTGTCAACTAAGTATTTATTCGTCATTATCTCATCCTAAACGAAACAAAAAAGTAGTAGACTTAATTTTATCTATTGTATAACATTTTGTAAAATACCTGTAACTGTGCAATCATATTCGACGGGTCGATATTCTCAGATGCAATTCGTAATTCATTCAGTTGGTCCTTAAGGCGCTGTAACTTCTTTTCAGCGTGGATTATCTGAGAGAGAAGAGTATTAAAAGTCAAAATAAGATAGAATACAGTCGAAAACAGCTTCGGCAACATGACCCATAGATTATTTTGCAGCTACGAACCCCATCACGTTGCTCAGATCGTTGCATATTCAGCTCCCCTTGCCGTTCCTTTTGTAGGCGAAGCTCACTAGCTGCAGCCATTTGCCTCAATTAAGTACTTTGATGACAACCACATTTCACACAGACTTTTGCAATGATATAATAGCAACAATAAAGCAACAATAGCAAATATGACCATAAGTTAAGAATTTAAATAAACAATCGTTAAATTGCTGAGCAATAATATGTGACAATAGACGGTAAACAATAATATATAGTATCACCCTAAAAATCCGCAGAAAATAGCAATGCATTTTCCGAAAAAATCAGAAATTTTCTTCAAAACTGCCAACGAAAAAATATCTAACTGAAGCGAAAAAAAAAACTTAAAAATTTAGAAGTTGAAAAAAAGAGGCATAACGAAATTTAGGGAAAAAATGTATGCACGCGCCTATTTTTCAGCACAGACCAATCTTATCTATAGAATTTTTGGGTAAATGAAAAAATAATAACAGTCAATAACAGGGCAACGAATGTTGAGCAAGGGAGCATGTGGCGCAGTGGTCCGAGGTGCTCTGCGTCGCGCGCACGTAGGGTCGATAGTTCAATCTCGCGTTCATGGGTCACCAAGTTTTCCATCACTCCGAACAGGATGAATAGCTAACAGACTTGTCTGAGAAGGCAAGCAGCATTGTTTTGCTTCTCCGTAAGCCAACGCGGGTCATTGTATTGGTCAGATATGCATCCAATCACCTCACACGCAGTTAAAACTTGAAGACGAATGCACGTCACGATCATTCAAGGATTGATCAACGTCGACAGCCTTATCCTTTCGAAAGAGTTGCTTCAGCGTCTAATAATATAATTTCCGAGCTAAAACGATTCAGAATCACTACAAAAAAACAAGGTAGTGTGATAGAACACTATGGTGATTACAGTTCAACTTGACTAATAGACCAAGAGAAGTCACTGAGTTCATTAAAAACACCAAACACAAATTCAAATACTCCTAGCGACAATCTTTTGAGCTTTTAATCCATTCTTGTTGAGCATTTTTTCAGATTTGATCCGTCTCACAGTTCTTTTCTTTTGCTGTACGGATCCCACTGATTCCAACACTCAATTTCTTTTTAGTCTTCTTTCCATACGTCGTAGAATACTAGCCGAGCACGTCGTCTTGAAAAATCTCGAAAATAGCATGGCTGTGGCGTTCCAAAAGGGTTCACTGTTGACTACCGAAGAGTGCTGAGGAGGGATCAGTCCGGCGCGGTGCCAAGGCAAGCATCACAACCACTTGCCCCCCCCTCCCCTTCCCACCATCTCTTCCCGCTATTTTTAAAGAAAAGACTATGACACTTTTTCATACACTTCAAGAGTACTTCATGATAAACACTAAAATCGATTTTCCTTTGCATCGTGTATGCGAATTTTAGCATACCTCTCCAAGGAAGGAAGATTTTGGATTTTTTTGAAGGTCTTCTCAATTTTTCTAGCCAACACCTCCTTTTCAACTTCCATCGCTTTTAGGTCGGATCTGATATCTTCAATAAGCATACTATCCTGCTGCACGTCCATTACTCGCGCGTGGGTTTCCTAAATTTGCATTTATGATTTTGTTTTTGCTTTTTCAAAAGCAGTTTTTCCAACCTTAAAACGTTCCATCAACATGGAAAGATCGTTTTTGCATCTGTGCCGTGTCCATATCGTGTATATCGCTTGGTATTTCAACATGAAAAAACAACATTACTGCCCCGATATTGTAATTTAAAGTAGTCTACCAGCAATAGTTTAAGAACTCTCATACCTTAACCAAAAACTTGGCTAGATAAGCCCTTTGTTTTAACATATCAATATTGGAAAATATATAAAGAAGAACTGGATAGATAGATCTCTTTGCTCCTTCAACTAGACCAGCTCGCCATTCTTCACTAAAAAATATCACATAAAAAAAAATCCAAGTATTATATCGTCTACCTCACATATTCTATGGTACTCACAGCTCCTCGATATCACTAGGAGGTTTATATTTGAGTATTTTCAGCTGGTACAGAATTCGCAACGCCGTCTCTTCTGCCGTTTCCTTCGTAACATCGATATTGTTAGTTTGTGTAATCCAACTTAAAATGAGCATCATGATTAGCTGGACCAAGATACGAAGTTGTAAGAAAAGTTCGCTTGAGTAACTTTACCTGATTACATCGCTGAGCTGTTGCAACAATGTAGTAGGTGACCAGAGATCGAAAGCAATCAAGGATGTGTTACAATTGAATGGTGGTGAGTTCAAATTCTGAACTATGAAACTGAGGGACTCCGAAGACATGTGGATAACACAAAGAACTCCAGTGCCATATTGCTGAATGTCACAGTTGCCATAGAAACCCACCTACGCCATTCGCGCATCAGCCTCATGAGCTGCAACTTGAGAAAAGAGGTTCATTAACGCGATATATTTAGCAAGACTAACATCTTTAGCACGAAATATTTAGCACGACTAACGTCTTGAGTATAAACCGCAGTTCTTAGGTCGTTCCATAAGTTTTAGCACCAGAGCAATAAACACCGAATTTATTACTTCGAAGTAATAAAAATTGCTTTTTGGCGTAGATCAACTGCGTAATTTCTAAGGAACACTTTGGTGTGCAACTTGCTAAAACTTGGTTCAATATAGAGCTGTCGTGGGAACAAAATCGCTTGCTACTCATGCACGAATGGCGCGCAGAGGAAAATGGTAGTGAAACGGTCCGAAAAAAAAAGAATCTTCCTCTGGATTGTGCTTTTCAGCTTTGAACTTAGCGAACGACTTCCTGGCCTTCCTTTGTGCAACTGTATCATCGCTCTAACCTCCATTAATCTTTCGCCGCTTCACTAGCATCTTTTCCCTTCGCGCAATTCGTGCATGAGTAGTAAGCGATTTTATTCCCAAGACAGCTCCATATTAAGGCAAGTATAGGCAAGTTGTAAACTAGAATACTTGGAAGAAAATGCGCAATTGAACGACACCAAAATCATGCAATTTTAATGACTTCTGCTTCATTAAACCGATTTCTATTGTTCTAATGCCACAACTTGTGGAACAATCTGACGTATAACAGAGCACAGCATGCAGCTGCCCTATGTATAACATTGAATACAAATTGAAATTAGCATAATGCTAGCATGGTAGGTGGGATAAGTGAAAAAACACAAGATAATTTCGACTGAAGGTTTCACAGGAACAACATTACTGCTTAAACTAATTTTGTTCCATTTGGTTTATCGTTTTGATGTGAACTGGTACAAACACAATAAAAACAAATGGCAGCCTCTAGGAAACTGACGTTCTTACATATTCAGTGGTTGAAACGCTTCAATTCAACCGGCAAATCACGAACTTTATTAGAAATTTAAAACAATGAACAATATTCATCGACCTATAATGGAATTTTATATCGAGTATAGCACTCAACAGCTGGGCAAAACGAACACGGTTATGTGGGCAACATGAAAACTTGTGGAATGAAGAGCTCGACAAGCTTGATCTAAGGAGTGGTCAATTGACGATGTCGAAGTAAAACAATTACATTCACAGACGACAGCTATTATAACATTTTTTTAGCATAAAACTCAAATCGCTTACACAACTAATAAGGTGAAAGTGAAAAATCGCTGAAATGTGAGTTCTAGTTGCACCATTATATTACAGCTTATAACATGCACTGGAAAAGTACAGAAATCTAACCTACATCTGCATATAGAGTTACCGGTCTTTTTTCGTTTCTGTCGATGCTTTGCCATCAGAAACCTTGTTGCCTTCCGATGTTTCGTTATTCTCTAGTGAAAGTCCCGTTTGTGACTCCAATGATGTGCCGAATTCGTTAACACGTTTCGGATCAACGCGATAAATCCATCTTTGATATAAATAAACCTGAAATTATTTTTTTTTTTTTTACAGACGAGCACGCAAAAGTATTTGGTAAGAATAAACAGAAAAACCAGTACGTTTAGTCTCTAAAATTACGGAAAATCGATAGTTATAAACTCTAGATGGTTTAAGTGTAAGCAAATTATAATGCAGGTGACATGCACTATACAGGAAGAGCGACCGTCAACACGTCTCCACAAGACAATCATCTACAAGCCGGCTCATTCTGCATAAACCAGTCTAGTAAATGGATAAAACACAAATTCTAACGATTTGCAATCTCGATGAAAGTTATCTACCAAACTCAAGGCGGAATAATTTCTATAAACTGCAGAAATGTCAGTATCGAATAGAATCCATCCAAATGCAAACAGATGCTTAAGATGTTGGCCATCAAGCAATCACAGTATAGCAGGCTGGTGCATTGAATTTAGTGTTAAATAATCAGTTTTAGCGTAATGAACTGATTTATTGAAATTATCGTTCTATTCCGGTCCAGAAAATATAAAAAAGGCCTAAAAAGGCTCAAGTTACCTCGAATAAGGGCTTTAAAAAAGTCATAATTGCCGTACCTACAAAATTTGTAAATTTACAGGGAGTTTTCGATGTGTTAGCCATTTACACGAGAAAAACCACTTCACATTAATAAATGAAGCCATATCAAACTTAAGACTGTGAAAGAGTTTTAATTGAAGATCGCGAAAACGATAAGGGTCAAAGCGTTTGCAGAAAACTTAGTTAACACATTATGCCCGATTTGGACACCATAGTGTCCACATACGATTGAATTGTCTTAAAAAAAACCGCAATTTGAAAGTTCTTTTCTGGACCATAAATGCTTTTTTTTTAACCTTTTTTTTCTTTTTGAGGACCAAACAAGACAATGATTGTGTCAAGCGAACCCAGCCCAGTGGGCCTCACCTTTCTCGGATCCCACTATCCATACAATAGGTTGGGAAAAAAGTTCTGACAAAATGCTTGTAACTTTTTTGACAACTAGCGAGCAAATTGGGTCGTTGATGACGCACAAATGGCTGCTGGGTTCGAATGCAACGGTGGCAAGTGCACGCATCAATCTGGCAACAACCTAATTTGCTCGTTTGTTACCTCCATCTACAAATAAGTAGATAAAACATATACTCACCAACGCGAGAGAAGACGGGCTTTCAATGAGCCCCCAAAAACACAAAAAAGCCCGGGACTCAAAAAAGTTACAAGCATTTCCTAAGAATTTCCTCCCCAACCTATGACAAACACATTTCAGCGAGTAGAGATATAGCGTGTCAGTCATACGCTACCTTTCATTCAGACTAAATGTGTTGAAGGTAAAGGCTGCAAATTACGCAAGTTCGGTCGACATGCCAAAAGCCATATAAGATACTAATGACATATGAGATATGCCCGTTTTACGAAAGAGGACTTAAGCAGCTGATACCTGGAGAGAAAAAGAACACCAACCTCTTGGTGATCTTTGAAATCTTCAACAATCTACTAAGGACCGAACTTAATGATTTCTTTATGATGAACAGCTGCGCAATCAAGCTAGGAATCGACGAAACATTAGTACCGTATACGACGAAATTCCTTTACGTTACAAGTCACCTAGTATCACATATGCAGCATTTCCATGGAAAATTAGGTAGAAATTTAGCAAAATGTACCATTCTTCACCGGGTGCCATGAATGGTAGAAGACAGATCAAAATAAGAAAGAAACAAAACTGACCAAAAATATGATGTCATCTCGAAAGCATCCAATACGATACATCGTTGGCATTCGAATAACAAAAGCGAACAAGTCATCAATAAAAGTATTTATGAATTTGTACGTAAGCATTCCCCAAGGAAGATGTGCAACAGACTTCAGCTTGTAATTGATGAATAGCTGAAATTCTCGAGATTATGTTCTGTATGAAAATTAACCGTTCGTGTACCTCGCTAGGTACATGATTGTTTTGAGGTTTTTCGCTGGTAGAACTTTTCCTCTAATGATTTGACAGTTAATCAAAAGCATAAATCACGACGACTTTTAACACCGTGCTTAGTTTTCTGGAAAGGCCTTCTAATAAGTCACCAACTAAGTTTCCGACTTGATCCAAAAATTTAAAAATTTACTTTTCCAAGTAAACGAAAGAATCAAATAACATTAATTGAAGTATTTTCCGTCTGCCTGGATGCAATTCTGGCAACCCTCTGGCAGCAAATCAATTCCGCGCTCATAAAACTCATTATTGTCCAATGCAAATCAACCAGTCAATTCTCAACGCGAATGATTGAGATATCGAAACTTCTTCTTGTCCAACCAGTGCTCCAACGATCTAAAGAGATGGAAATCGGACGGAGACAGACGTCTGGCGAATATGGAGGACGATCCAAGTGCTCCCAGCCCAAATCGGCCAACTTCCTTCTTGTTTTCTTGGCAACGTGTGGCTCTGCATTGTCTTGAAGCAAAATGACCTGGCGACGGCGGTGACGAGGAACTGCTTGGTTGCAACAGCCCAGTTGCTGAAAATATCGCCAGCGCTGATGGTCTGACCGGCTTGCAACAAGTCCCAATAAATCGGCCCACTTCTGCTCTAATAAATAATCAACATTGCTTTTGGCGCAAATTGATTTGGTCTCGGTGTTGGTGTTCCTTGCTGAGTTGGTGACAACCAATGATTTGGAAGACGCAGGCTCTTGAAGATGATCTAAACTGCATCCAGATAGACGATGAAGGCTTCAATTAATGTTATTTGATACCTTCGATTAGATGGAAAAATATATTTTTTAATTTTTGGATCAAGTTCGGAAACTTAGTTGGAGGCCTGATAAATTAGTTGGAGCAGCAAAATTAAAAACTTTCACACTCGGTTCTTACTTTCACTCCGACAGATTTGTATTGGGACGGCAGAAAATTTTCCGGACTCTTTCGTTCGTGTTGATTACTTCCCATGCAATTGAGTTTTATTTTTGGTATCGTTTAGAGCAGCTTCTTGCGGTTATTCTGATATATAACGCTTAAACATTCGCTTAAGATGGAATTGTTCCGGCACCAAAAACGAATGGTACACGAATATCGTTACGTGGCAAGGCAGCACGTGAACTTAAGCGATACTCGCGTAGCATCTACAATCGCTTTTGTCTTCGGGCCAGTTCCATCATAGTACAAATGTATGAGAGTTGTATATAAAAACAAGAGCAAGAACTGCTCGAAATGACAGTAGAAACAAAAACTCGCATGCCTGAAAGATAACGAAGAAGTCTGGAAGATTTCTTGCCCACCCAACAGATGTTTTTCAGCAGACATTTATTAGCCATCTGATAGCCCAAATTTTGCTCACTCGGAAACCGATTTGTTTTGAAAAGCTTTACCATATAGCGCTGTAAGAGTGGAACGAAGATCATGTCTCATCCTCAAAGTTTTTTCTACACATTATATATATATATGTATATAAATATATATATATATATATATAATATATATATATATATATATATATAAAGGATAAAGCTCTCGGCGTTGATCAATAAAGGATAAAGCTCTCGGCGTTGATCAATCCCTGAGGGATGCGCCATGCATTCGACTTCGATTTCTAACTTTGTTTGAGGTGATTGAATGCAAAGCCTATCCTCCCAGACAAGTCTGAGACCTATCTGGTACCAATTTACCGACCCCGGAGGGATGGATGGCTTGGTGAGCCATGAGCGCGAGATCGAACCATTGACCTCGTGTGCGACGCAGGGCACCTCTAACCACTGCGCCACATGCGCTCATATACATATAAATATATATATATATATATATACAAGCAAAAGAGCACGGAGAAATAATCATGGAGTACTAGAGTAGTAAAAAAACTTAGTTTTCTTCATAGCTAAGAAAAAAACTATAACTATAACGAAAATCGAACTTCGCTTGCAAAATCGCACTGCGCGATCGACCAACTGCGGTCCTCAACGGATTGACCCTTCGAAGATGGAGACCTTTTTGCTTTTTCCTTGAATTTCTAACTTCCGATTGTTGGCTTAATCTTGGCGACTTCAAAACTGTATTTGGCTTTTGTAAAAGCCTAATTAGTGCACTGTAGCGTTCAAAAGAAGATTACGTTCCACTTTCAGCACGTACTTTTAGCTCAGCTGGCGCTTTGGGATGGCTTTTCAACAGAATTTAGTACTTGCTTAATAGCATTAAGAACGTCGACTCCGGCAGCGGCTTTGTTTTAAATGCCTGTTACAAAGGGAAAGGCAATATTACTAATCGTACTGTCATGAATACACATCAAAAGCAAATTACGATGTAGAGAAGGTCGTGCTGCAGCAAAACAAGTGCTAAAAACTGAGAAAGTTCCTTGAAAAGGCGGATAAATTTTCAAATCAATAAGAAGAATCGCGCGTCTCACGATTAGCGCTGCGCGCAGCAGTTTCACCTGCCACGTTAAAGGGCGAAAATTTTGTTATTTGTTCAGGAATTCTTTCTTCATTACGAAAAAAATTTCTATACTCCTTGTACTGAAATTGTAGAGCAAATTTTGTTCTATCGTCCTATGAGGACTAGCTTTTATTCTAACGGTGTATAGCCAAATCAACCCGCTATGAATTCCAAAGCGACAGGCTAACTATTGTAGGTGTGTAACATAATCTTATTTTCGCTCTTACAACGCTTTATAAATACTTCACCAGAAACTGAAAACCACTCATAGGATTGTCAAAATTCATCTGATAACTATTTTTGAGCCATCATATCATGTGTTCTTTTATGGGCAACTTATAGAGCCCTATACACGTGTTGCGACCTTAACAGCCTCATCCAGTCAGGCAACACCATTTTTCTTAGCTAATCCTCTCGGTGGTCCCTACATCATCCTAGGTCGCCCATTAAAGACCACATGACATGTTAGCTCAGAAATCAATATCAGATAATTCGAATTTCTAGCGCGGCCCTGAAGGAACACTCAAGACGAACGGTATAATGATTCAAAAAAAAAAAACCTGCCAAGATTCATGTTATGAAATTCTAACAAAAAAGCCATCCACAGACTTTAGCCGAGAGAAATATCCGCACCGAGTGCGAATTGTGATCTCATACATGGTGCCAACAACGCAGTCAAAGGGGCTTTCCAAAAATCAAGTAGATAGTTAAAATTGTCATTTATCAAGCTATCGCGTGATTATAAAAAGTCTAACAAAAAAGCTCTGCGCGGAGAGGATTCAAGGAACCATATGTGCATTCAAATGGATGCACGACGTCTCCAGCGGGTTAAGATCGCATTCATTTTGAAACAACCGTATATGCAAGGTACGTCCTTTCCGGCTAAAAATGAACTAATTTCTAGGCCTATCCTTTCGTTGGATAGGGGCTCTTCATAAGAGTGTTAGCAAGCATTCGAAAGCATAAATCTCCACTAGCGCCCTATTCAGCCGGATTTTGAAAAGTCTTTTCATAGAGCTGCTGCATACAAAATAAAACTGTGTTTCACACGCACCACTCGTTTTTCTTTTACCTCGTTTATATTTCGCTGGACAGAAACTCCTTTCTTATAACACGAGTATTCCTTCGATAGCACAACTCTCAATGAACTCAAAAATGCGTTTGCTTTTCTGAACAGCTCTTTTGATGGAACTGTAAGAGAGGGGAAAAAAAATTGTTTTGCACCTCGCCGGACAGAGCTCTCTCTCTTCAGAGTATTAGTAATCACTTGGATGAGTAAGTTTCAATGTTTTCAACGCTGTACCTAATTTCTGTCAAAGACCGTTTCACTGCAGCGTAGCAGGAAAAATTGAGATCGAGTTTCACATATTCGGTGCGCTTTCTTACCGGCTAATCTAAGGACACAGAGGAGGGCGCGGTGATCAATTGATGGCCTGGCGCGTTAGACATGTCGGGGCGCAACTTGTTATTCAAATGAAAACTTTTTCTCCGCTCTGGAAGAAAACTCCAGATAAAACGATTGACTCAGAAAACTACGAGATTTTCTCTACACGTTCACATGCCCAGCGAATTGTACGCGTGCTAAAAATATAGGCGCGCAGCGGTGTGAAATATATTTTTATTCTCGATACTACAGCGCTATAAGAACATTCTGAAAAACAGGCCACATCAGGCTCTAGCCAGAGATTTAAGCTCTCGAATGGTTACTGACACTCTTATAAGAACTTCTTATACAGCGAAAGGATAGGCTTAGAAATTGGTTCCCTTCCAACCGAATTAAACCGCAAGGAGATTCAGGTAGACCTTGCAGTGCACTACAAACCATGAGTACACCATCGGCTAGAAAATTGGTCCAGCAACAATAAAAGAAATAAAATTACCAAAAGTCTTTTCTGTTATTATGCAGGAATCTTCTGAAGAAAGATTTCTCGCTGAACAAATAATTTTCGTTAAGCTATTAGTGACTATAAAAACATAAATCTCAGAGAATACAAAAAAAAAGCAATTTCGCGCGTATCACTAACAGGACAGAGCTCTTCACTTGAACACTAGAACTTATTCCGCAAATATCGGAAATTTCAACAACTTCTTTTTGTTTTTGAGAAAGGTTTTTCACAGAGATGTAGTACAAAAAAAAGAAATCATTCCACACGCGTTTCGCGTTGACGCTAGAATTTCTGCTATTTATTCATGAATATTTTCTTCATGTTATGAAGATTTTAAGGTTTTCCTAAGCAGGTTAACTATACCTATGCTTGGAAAGCTCATGAACGTGTAGAGGAAATCTTGCAGTATCAAAGTTATACATACTATTGGTATATTTATCTACACTTTCTCAGAAACGGGGAAAAAAGACCTGAATTTGAAGACGAAAATAGCACGTCATGTGCAAATCGCGCTGCGCACTAGATCTACCTCAATCTTATTTTCTTTACTCAGTCCAGTAAAACGGTCTTTTCGAGAAAGAAACACAGCTTTGAAATCGCTGAAATTTACGATATCGAATGAACTGATAGTTTGAGGAAAGAGCTCTATCTTGCGAGAGATACGCGCGTATAAAGGACAAGTCTATTTTCTCTGTTATGACACAGTCAAAAAGTCATTTTAGAAGGCAACTAAATTTGCTAAATCTCTGAAATTTACGTTATCGAATGATCTTTGATTCCTGGGAAAGAGCTTTGTCATTCCAGATATGAGTGCAACAACACGCGATAGGTGCGCAACGCGTGTGGAACATAATTTTATTTAGAGTGTGAAAGACTTTTTCAAAAAAAAAAAAAAAAACATCTTGACTCCACGATATTTAAGCTTTCGAGTGGCTACAAACATTTTGATGGAACGCCTTTGTCCAGCGGAAAAAATTTCCTTCAAAAAAATCTTTCCTCAATCATGAAAATAATCTTTTCCGAAAACAAATAAAATGAAAAACCTGTGGAGTCATGGCAATGAAAACCGAACATCAGTAGAAACCCGTAGAGCATGCTGAGTACCCAAGAATACCAGCCACGTTGCTCGACATATATTAAGGAATAGACAGCATAGCCTCCAAGAAGAGGGAACAAAACACACGACAAATACTTGAACGCCATCTGCAATAAACAGAATCAAACACTCATAAGTGAATAGAAAACAATGCGGATCCAATACAACTCATACCTAAGTCAGACAAAGCGCTAGAGGAAGAAACTACTGGAACAAAAGAATAAAAAAAAAAGAAGACAAGGCTTGTGAAGTTGATCAATTCCTGAGGGATCTAGACAGACATCTATTCCCTTCGTAGCATCGCTTGAGGCGAACGCATGCACATATGTGCGAACCTTGGGCGCGGATAGGCTATCGATCATCGATCTAACGACTACGTATGCGTAACAGAGCATCTCAGCCCACTGCGCCAGTCGTGCTGCTTTGAAATGGGAAAAAAAATATATAAAATTAAGAACAAATTTCACTACCTCATCGTAAGCTTTTGTATCGCTTTCGACATACGAACCTTTATCACTGATTTTCAGCCTCGGAATAACGCCAAATATCTTATTGTCATGTACTACCTGAAGAATATGAGCAAAATAAAGCAGACGGAGGAAGGAATCCAAGATCATTTAGTACAATAAATAAGGAATATAAGAAAGGGAAGAAAAAGAAGACTCGAATACCTCAACGTTAATCACTTTAGGAATTTTCCAGCATTCGATGAGTAATCCAATTCCGACGCTTGTTTTCACTACCCAGTTCGTATCGTTATCACATATGTAGAGAAAAACAATCAATGACTAAATTACAAAAGATAAACAATAGCAGTTATAAACGAAGTTTCTCAACGAGGCATAAAAAAAAAAAAATAAAACAAGGTACCATTCTGTCATCTGAGCGCATTTTTCAACCCTTTCAGAAAATGCTTCTTTCAACTTCTCTTCAGACTTTTAACGACTATTCCATAGCTTGAATCTAGGGAAATCCCATACTGCGCTTGTTTTCATAAAATGCTAATTAGTGCGTTATAGCACTAAAAGTAAGATTGAGCTTCACACTTGTAGCGCGGTTTTTGCTCGGTTGGGTTGCCTAGATGGGATTTCGCAGCATTCGCAACAAACGGTACTAAGGTGGCTAAGTTTGTGGATGGTCTCTTGATCTTTTGGTACGACAGGAACAAGACGCTATCTTCATGCCGCCGCACGTGTCGAGCAGCTTATAGTGTCAAGTGGTAAGTGATGCTGCCGGCTATCGGAACGAAAGTTTCCAGTCCGACCTCTTTCTATGGTGCTTCACAGGAGATTTTTTAGTGTTATTTTTTGATGTCAATTGGTACTGAAGTTCTTTCTATGGACGTGATTACAGCAGACAAAAAAGCTCAATCGTCTTCGAAATCACTTCTTGATACAATGTGTAGATCCACGGGGTAACAACGGAACCAATGCATAGGTTTCATACTGTCTGCATCCACTTCTATACAAGTTACTCTCAAAAGAAGTACACTGTAAAAAAATAAATTCAAATCCGATCTTTACTACGACGTTTAAAGCAGTGCAAAAAAAGTTTGGATATACGTTGCTACTCCATGGATCCATGTTTCGTACCGCGAACTAGTGAATTGTTTGACAACTGAGCATTTTTTCCTCTCTCATGATGATTCCATAGGTGAATCCTCAATATTAATCGACACCAAAAAATTTATTGTGAAGCAGCGTAGGAAGAGATCGAACCAGGAGCTTCTTTCCAATGGCCCCAACATTACTAACTACTCAGCAATATAGATTCACCGCCTGCGGCGAGATTTGCCAGCATCGTGTCCCTGTCGTACCCAAAGGATTAACAGATTTCAAATAAATATTTGACAGCATAAATTTAGATAAATCTGAACCCAGGGTTGGTTTCCAATAAAGGTCTTCATAGATCGGTGAGAGAGCAAAAAGATTATTTTCCGCACTCTTGGGCCTAATCTTAGCATTCATAGGTTGTTTACTGAGCAATGTTTACTGAGCAACATAAAATGGAAACAACAACATAAGCATATAGAACAACATATAAAAGTTTATTCTCCATTTTTAACACAGAAAAACCTAATTAAATCTCATAAAACAGAGAAAAATTTTCAAATGAGCAACGCAAACTACGCTTTCTCGAAAATCGCTACGCGCAACGCGCTTCGATAAACGCGATAATACGAGCCGAGAGTGAAACTCGATTTTACTTTCGCTCATACAGCACACTGAGGTTTTTTAGAAACAGGCACACTTCAAAATGGCAGAGATTCAAGCTATCAAATAGCTCTTAAAATTCTGGGTAAAAAGATAAAAGCGCTTTGCTCTCAAAAGGTCGAAAAATGGATACCGCTAACAGAACAGAACTCCAACCTCTTCACAATCTGGTCTTCGGCCTCCGCATCTCTACCCAGCAACTGTGGATGGTCTTCTACACCTCCCCTGCATCTCTAACTTCAGCGTACTGCGTCCAACAACAGCAGGCTACTGCGTATAATAGTGGCACCCTGTCGCGTTTGATAATGGCAAGCTATTCCGTATAACGATAGCAGGCTGATGTGTAAATCAATAATGGCACGCTGGGGGTTGGGGATGCAGAGAATATGGAGCATAACGTCCAGAGTTGCCACGTAGAGTTGCAGAGATCGTGGGTCTACGGTTCCGAAAGAATTAAACGATGAGATAACTCTACCTGAAATATGTTGAAGAGCACGGAACGAACGGATAGTCCAACCAAGTCCTTCCGAGAACGCCAAAATTGGATGTCACTTTTGAATGCCAGAAATTCAAATACCGTATGTAGAAGTGAGACAAGCATTGTCAAAGCTGAGATGATAGAGAGAAATAAGAGCAGCGAAACAATGAGATATCAATGAACCTTGAACGTCCTATCACCTAGCCTAGCAAATCACCTAGAAGAACTGGGCTTGTTTCCATTAGGGCTTGCTTGATGGTATCCTGATCATCGTCATCTTGCTCGAATACTTCACCGCCTAACATCGATGACCATTTGTTACGCATCTGAAAACTATGGATATGTCGGAATATATGAAGACAATGTTGCTCACATACGAAATTACTCACATTCTGGCTGGCATATAGTTGATATTTGAACAGCGATAACGGCTGATAAGTAATTCGCAATGTTATCTCCTAAAACGTACTAGGTAAAGCGTAGAATGGGAATGAAATTGAACAGGTACACATAATATGGAAAATAAAAAAAGGAAAGCTCTCAACATCGATCAATCCCTGAGAGATACGCTATGCAATTGAGTTTCAATAATGGAAGAACCGTAATTACTTTTGCACCAACTCCATCCACTGTTTTATGGTATAGAATTTGACATAAAATAAGTGCCTATGACGTAATACAGTGAACATGTAAATTGCTAGTCCTATGAACTTCAAAGGGAAAAAGGAGAAATCTCCGGGCGCTGATCAATCCCTGAAGGACGCGTAACTCACTCGCCTTTATCTGGCATCGTTTGCGGTGAATGAATGCCTATCTGGTCTTTATAATGACTCGCAGTGGCTCCATTAATACATCAGATCAGTGTTGCTACCTTCCTAGACAAGCTTGGTTAAATTTGCCGCTCGGGAGGATAGAAGATTTGGTGAGCCTTGAGCGCGGAACCACGGATCACGCGTACGTCGAAGAGCACCACTAATCGTTGCAACATTCGTTCTTATCAAAAATGTTCGTAAAAATTAATCTACGAAAAGTGGTAAGCTTAAAATCGATATGAAAATTCTGTAGAGCTCTACCTTGGAAAGCAACAAAAACTTTAAACTGAATTTCCCGTCAAATTTACCGTTCCAGTGTTCACGGGCGGTAGGCTAATGGATGGTGATGCAGGCTATTAGGACGCAAGGCGCTGGTTCGATCCGTTCAAAAGTACTCTCTTGCAATCAATCAATGAATGCCTAAGGTAACGCCTTAGCACGGATACGTCCAAGATTGGAAGGAAAATTCTCTGGACCATTTTTCTACGTCACTCACAAAGAAGACGGAAACCTTGAGTAGAAGTTCAAGCAATACGTAAAATGTTTGAAGACCTTTGTGGAAGATGGATATGAAGTAATGTCAGGTAATTGAAGAGTTGGGAGAAGCACAGTAAAACGTGAACTGCGTAAATAAAACGAATAATAATATCTCCGAGGAACGATTCCGAAAACAATATATTTCGTATCATCGGAGGTCAGCGACGTCATGGATTTCTTTGCCGCGATTGCTTTACATTCTGAAAAGTACCTTCACAGTCTCATTGATCGGCATGTATTCTGAACCAAGATTCCAATAGCTGTTGAAGAAGAGAATCGGATAATAGAATCCTTGCACAGGATCAAATAAAACGGCTTCGTCAAGTGGTGGTGGTAAGGATCCTCAAACAGAATCCGATAACTCACAAGAAGTAGAACACATTTGATCAAGGAAAAAGCAAGGAATTGCTCACAAAAACTTGCCCTTTATCCACTGTGTCTGATCATCAACCAAATTAATCGTGAGATTCGGATGCCAAAAGTTTAAGACCTGGAAATCACTCAACTCGCAGAGATTGACAATGAACGCTGAATGCACAAAATGCAGCGAAATAATGGACTAACGAATATCAAATCCAGCGAATTGACCCACCTCAAAATTCACTTTATCCGCCTTTTCCAAATCGTGGTCACTTTGTTCGCTCTTACCCGTTAGAAGGTTTGTCGTCTTTTTATAATATTTCTTCTTATACTTGTTAAGCTGCCGAACTCCGTAAACCACCTAGATCAATGATGCTCAAAGACTGAGTAACCAAACACACAATGGCACACCCACCTCTCGCGCCACATGACTTCTATCACGTGGATTTGGAGAATGTCCAGATTTCGTTATGAAGACGTGCAAATATATGGATCGATTCCGCAGGAGTACTTCAGGGGTTGCTAACGTCTTTTGAAAGACCAGGATTCCATCCTACACACAAACTGAATTGACTTGATGAAGGAGAACAAAGTGAAGGTATATTACCTTTCCTGGTCCACAAGAATAGTCACCATATTGTATTCCATGTTCCTCATGAAAAAGACTGTGTCGTTTCTCGAATTTCGAAAAACGTTCTTCCTTAACTTCAGACGGTGATTGAGAACATATAACCTACTACCTGTATTATCCTCTTAGGCTAACTACGGCAACAGCCGATTTTTTTGAATAGCCTAAGAGGTTTCGTGTTCTGATTACTTCAATTTACCTCAGGTTAGAAACTGAGAAAAACATTATTTGGGAGGAATTATCGGGGATTATCAAGGATTTTCTTCATAGATTGTCACATTACAAAACTAGCAACTTGAACAGCAAAAATCGAAGCGTCCCCCTCGCTTGATGTCACATCTTATACGTCTTGCATTGTGGAAAAAAAAAGGGAAAAATGAAGTAAACTTCGACATCACTGCTGCATCATTGATGTGAGGAACCTTCCAGTGAATACGAAAGTGTTAGAACATGCGTTTTAATACCAGGATAAGTATTCAAATAGGAAAAAAAAGCAACAAAAGTCGATTGAAATGGTTTGGATACGGGTAAAATTGGTTGGAAATAATCCATTACGAGAAATATTCATTGAAAGAAACGCAATAAATACCGATTCATCGATGTACAAGTAGAGGTCGAACAGTTGACCAGATGGGAAGAGATTTCGTGACGGTGGGTAGCTACCACTTCGCAATGCGTCAGTGGTGTTCTTTCCTGCTTGAGAATGTTGTCCAAGATAATTCTGAAAGCCTATTTCTATTCAACATTCGAATAAGAATTGTCGAAAAATGAAGAAAAAGTGTGTTGGAAACCTTCACGATGCTGGTGATGAAGTAGATTAAGAGCATTCGCGACGCAACGCTTTTGATAACGGCCCATGCTCCAACGGCACCGCCTCCGCCACCACCCTTTAATGGAAATCGAATATTAAAAATATTCCCTTAAATATTCAAAAGGCCGATCCCCCTATAACTTGCCATGACTTGTAAAATCAACTTACAAACCGTCCTTTTCTTTGAATAAAACTAGCGCGAAGTTGGTATTCCTCGTTTAAAATTCGATGGGTACTCCTTACAGAACCGCGGGCCCACGGTCTCACCTTCAACGTGCTGCGCCTGACAGTGGCGTCTAACCCCTAGCGCTCTGCGTCTAACAATGTCAGACGCCATTAGCCGCCACTGGTATACGCAACACGCTGAAGGTGAGTGATGCAGGGGCAGTGGGTCCACGGTCCTGCAAGGGTCAAGCCCCAAGTGATTTCACTTTTGTCAGAGTCACTAAAACAAACAAGGTAGATGTCAAAACTGTGCTGTGACACGCCATGTGGAAAAACAAACAAAGAAGCAAAAAATTTTCTACACCCTACAGTGCTCAATGACATGCCAAACTTCGAACCTCACATGAGAATCAAATTCGCTTTTCACCCCTTCCAAAGGAGCGCGCTAACCTAATGCACCACCGAGGCTCCTGTTTTGCTACCACTCGTTAAAAGCACATAACTAATATCTTTTAGCGTAACTGGGTTCAATTCCGATACGCGCTTACCAGGCCAGACCATTGACGGCTCGTTGCTGACATGATATGCACCTATATCGCAAAAAATGTAACAGAAGTACAGGAGCATCGGTAGCGCAATTAGTTGGCATGGGTCCCCAGAAAGGGTGTGATGCGGGTTCGATTCCTGTCTGACATTCGAAGTTTCGCATAGCAATAAACATTACCAATTTCCAGAAAAATAATTCTCTTATTGATTTCTATTTCACAATGCTTAACAACACACCGGTGATCCTCCCATATAAGTATTTTAGCTGCTCTGACAAAGGTGAAATCACTGATCCGTCAGTCATCGAATTTAACCCTTTGCGTACGGCAAAAATGATCGATGTCGCAAGCGAAGCGCGGTTTCCGCCATTAATAGGGAATTTTTTCTCTGTTTCGGGAAAAACATTGTTTTTTGTATAACTTCGATACTCCATAATCTTCCCTACAAGCCTGTATCTTCTTAGGCGTTTATAACTTCTTGCAAGAAAAAAACTCCAAATGTGAAACGTAATCTTTTCGCTCCTACAACGCACTAAGATAACCTCTTCAAGAACCGACGAGGTTTAAAAACTATCGAATGAGCATAGTTATAGCCAGGTAAGAAGCGATCCACAGACCTCAGTCGAGTAAATAAAGCAAACAAACGCGGAACATATTGGGTTGGCGAGAGATTTTTCGGATTTTCTCGCCCATTGTTGACTATTTTTCATGCATTTAGATTTTTGTTTTTACTATAGTTTAGAGCAGCTTATTGCGGTCATTTCATCGTACGACACTTATTCATTTGTTTCAGGATGGAATTGTTCCGAGAGCGAAAACGGACGGTACGCGAGTGTCGTTCGAGTTCAAGTGCTGCTTTGGCACGCAGCGATACTCATATACCACCCGACAATCATTTTTCCACTCGGGACAAGTCCGTCTTAAAACAAATGTATAAGTGTTATATATCAAAATATCCACAAGAAACTGCTCTGAACGATAGTAGAACTAAAAATTCAAATGGGTGAAAAATAACAGAAATAAACAACAAGAACGAAAAACTACGGAAAATTCTTTTCCAACCCAATTCCTTTTTTGTTTCCGGTGCTATAACGTACTAAGAGAAATCGCCGAGTTTTGAGCTTGGAAATGGCTAGTAAAATCCTAAAAAGAAGCCTGGCGCAGGGAAAAAAACCTCTGGCAAAATGGCGGATCACGAAACTCCTGATGGTCCGCAAATGAATTCAAGGGAGCAATACCGATCCCTGGTACAGATAGAATCTAGGAAAAAAACGACTGACCTGATTTTCAGCCACAGGAATTTCTGCGACTTGGTCGGTCATACCCTAAATGAGACGATAAATCCAGAAAAAAACGACACGATAACGGCATTAAAGAGATTTTTTATGAAGGAAAAAATTTTTTCTTCGCAGCAATCGGTGTCCAGACGGCATAGATTACGATTGAAAAAAATAATGTTCAATAAAAAACCACGGGATTGGACGTGGCGATCCTAAACCACCGTCATCGTGGCTCGTCTGACTTTTCGAAATACGTCTCACCCTAGACCAAGGTTGAGATATTAATCTCTGCGAGATACCGTTAGCTAGGAATCGTTGCAGGACCTCATTTTTGTGATGTTGGACCGCCCACCCTCTATGGCGGATCTGTGATAACTTGAAGGACCTCCGTAGGACCAGCTACCACCCTAGCTTGTTTGGACCGTACGAATTGATTCCAATGCGTCCTCCTTTTTACGGCTATTTGGATAATATCAGAGGGATTTTTGTGTAGATATTTCAAAGTATTCAACAGCTCATAGAGCACTAGTAGTTGCGAGTAGCGTAGACTAACGTGAGTTAGTCGACGAAGCTAAATGTTTTCCAATAAAGGAAAATGTTTCTTAAAATGAGTCTGTTAGTCGAGAAAATATATTTTGTATGATCAACAGAAATTATTTCTATTTAAGCCACTGTTAGCGGTGGTGTAACGTTGTAAATACTAGATTCAATGATATTGAGGGGATTTGCAAAGCGGCGGATACATGGCGGGAATCGAACCTGCACTTTACCGTTCAGGGGTTGCGTGCTAACCAACTGCGCTGTCGAGGGGCGCTCTCATGCCGGCACCACTTTCTGCAATACATCACATCGATCTGGTTTGCAACGAACTGTCAACGCCTAGGTGCTTTGTCGGATTGACACATTCTCAACGACGCCTTATTTTCGCCGACGTAGGTGTAGGAGCTTATTTGAATTTCCCGCCACTCGCTAGCTGTGACCTCCAGGGAAATCACACCGACCATAATGTCGCGCAACTCGAAAGCTTCTCCCGATTTTGGCTATACGACTCCTCAGTTTTTCCCCAATTCTACGCTTCTCGTTTCTCGATATTTATCTCTGTACCCCTGTACCCCGTGTTTTTCGTTCATACAGAACTACTGCATGTAAACAACAACAACAGTCTTCCACTCTTCAATAATTCTCCCTGTCAGCATTTAATCCATCCAAGCCCGTTTACAGAGGAGCGATTTTGATGAGCACCAAAATCAGTCAATAGGAAGAAACTTCATCTCAGAGAAAGACAGATTTCGAAGAACGTAAAAACCAGTAGTCTGACGCGTGTACCAAAATCAACACATAGTCGTAGAAGATCCAGACCCATATTGACATTATCATGTTCTCAAGGCCCCGAACGTGTTAATGAAGTTGTATTATACTGTGAGAATGATGTGATATCTTTTGAGACGTTTGTGAGGTCTGATGAGTGCTAGACAGGCGCTTGTTTCGTCCTCTAGGACTCGTCATTAGCACAGTTTACTTCGGTTCAGCCGCTCTCTTGAGGCTGTATTTGTTCGGAGTCGATTCCTTTATAGAGGAGTATAGCCCCAAGAGATCGACTGAACCAAGGGAAACTGTGCTACTGACGAGTCTTAGAGGACAAACAGGCGACTGTGTAACACTTATCAGATCTCGCAAACGGCTCAAAACATGTTATATCGTTACCAGTCAATTATTGTTTCTGAGCGAGATCTTTAAAAGGCTGTTGAATGAAGGGAAGTTGTATAAGTTTCGAAAGGAAATGTACTACGTTGACATTAAGATTTTGACGTCCTTCCATTTCATATAATACCTAGAATTCATCATAGCCACTGAAATCTAGAAAAGAACAAACTGCTTGTCGAGAATGATGCTGCTCAGTGCACGCGATTCTAGGTCATGAAGGCTAAGGCCGTCCTTTCGGCGCCTGTCCAGTGGCCACATCTTTTCAAAATCACTAGTTTCTCCTCTAAAATTAGATCAAAAGGTTAAGCCCGAAGCTCTTGGCATTGATCAACCTCTGAGAGATGCCATCGCCTTCACAGAGCATCATTTGAGGTGAATGAATGTACATCTGGTACATCTAGCTTTTACAATAACTCGCTGTGGCCTACTGATGTTTAAAGTTAGTGCTGTTTATCCTCCCACACAAATCGGGTTTCAATAAGCCAACTATAGAGGAATGGAAGACTTGAAAAGACTTGAGCGCTGGATTGAACCATCAATCAAGGATTAATCGACCATATCTCTGTCGCAAAGTATCTTTGACCACTACGCCACACACTCTTTAAAATGAAAACATGATATATTAAATGGGAAACCATGTAGTGAACGCTTTTCTCTGGTCGAGCTGTGGTGATATATCTGCCCTGGATAGACCATTAACTGCTTACAACATGCGTAGAAGAAGTTCTATGCAACAAAATAAATCGAGAAGTCGAAAAAGATGACCACTCTAAAAGTCATTTCCGCTTATGCGTCTCGTCATAAATGACCTCCATAAAGGTTAGCTCGTCGTCAATGTGTTGAACTCCATACTACGGACACACTGAAACAATGATGGATAATGATAAGGTATTCTAAGTGTGAATCCTTTGCAACGACGTTGAAGCAAAGCTTCTGCTATTACGTTTTGTAGGTCTGGAACTATGAAGTCCTTATCTATTGAAACTAACGAATGTTATCGTGAATTTAGCATCATCACCTGGTGCCGGCAATGACATTTCTATGATGAATAAGTTTTAGCAAGTCAGCATCTGAACCATGATTAGTCGTCTGACTAGAGTGTTATAAAATACGAATAGATAATTTACTAATCGGTTATCTTGAAGAACATGATCATCCACCCAACACAGTTTTCACCCGTAGTCGTTTTAAAAGAACATGATGCGTGATAAGCTCCACCAGTGTTCTGCTTTATGTAAAAACCAGTGGGATGTGTGGAACTCAGTGAGAAGACTATTAATTATCACGAATGATTTAATCAGTAAGCAATCTGAAAGATCGACATTCAGGTAGCCTCGCTATTGATCTTTAAAGCTTCTCTGTTTTTTTTTGTCTTAAACCTGAAGTAAATGTTCGACAGCTTGAGGCTTTGCACCTTCAACTCTGTCCTTAGTTCGTAGAAAGGCCTCTTTAGTAGGCTGTAGTAGCTAAAAGAATATCACGGTTCACATTCAGTTCGCGTTTTTCATCCAACTAAGGTTTGTGTATGGATTTTCAACAGAGTTTAATACTTATTTGATAGCTTGAGGAACGGCTATTTCGAAAACTTAATTTGCTTTTTGAAAAAGGTTTTCAAGTAGTGGAAATACTAAGGTTCGCTTTCTGAGTTACACGTACCGAAAGCATATTTACTTTAATTACATGACCCGTTATCACAGTTTTATTGAAGGATCCTAGTAATCCTAACATTCTATTGGTTTTTTCGTTTTCTTTTTAAATGACATAGATAGTGGTAGAGTATGTCTCCTTGTAATTTTGAGGATAGCGTGGCTATGGCGTTCCATAAGGCGTTCCTGTTGACTGCGGAGTGTTGTGGGGTGCAGCTCGGCTCCACCTGCGCCGCGACGAGCATCACAATCGCTCGACCACGGCTCCCGACCAAAAGCATATGCTTGCGTAAAGAAAATCAAGATGTATCAGAATCTCAGAAAGACCTAGGATTTTTTTTTTCAAAATCAAGAAAGAATTTCTAGTACATAACGAAATTCGCGCACCTCTCAAATAGCGTTGTGCGCGGCAATTTCAGCTGCAGTGCGAGAGGGCTCAAAATTCGTTATTCTATCAGAAATTTTTCTCCGTTGCGAGGAAATTTCTTAGCTTTTTGTAACAACATTGTAGAAGACTTTCTTCTTGAGTTTTATAGGTATTGGTTCTATTTCCTTGTATACTGCTAAATAAACCCGCTATGAAATCCAAATGACGGGGATGATTCCATCCTAACGAGCATATTGTTGGAAGCAAAAATATCAAAAACCATGTCCGATCGGCTGTCATCATTTGGTGATGCTCGCTCTCGCCCTTCACAATATTTTCTCACTTATATCACGATCAGGAAACTTTCTGATCCACTTTCCGAACAGCGATGTCGATTTGGAAATTCCCTCCTGACCTATACTCTGATAACAGTTCGTGTAACTATCATGACTTGTCCACATTCGAACATATGTTAAGAATTTGTGCTTCTGACGAATCTAAGCGTTACTTCTGCGTAGTAGTTGTTTGACCCGGGCCTTGAAACCCCATTCTCTTCTATTTAAGCCACCACGGTAACATATATTTTGAGAAGCAGTTCAACGTGATATTCCGATTTGACATTATTAGAACATGTTCATCATGTACAATTCCCATAAACATTTGCGCAGTACACACGTTATCCATAAAGTTTTATTCACTAAATGTCTATTACATTTTCTCCATCCTATTTTAACAATCAAAAGAGCAACATCTCATTTAAGTGGTGCAATTCTTATTCACCTAATAGTTTCGAAAATGTTGCTTTTAGAAAGCGCCAAATACCTTTTGGCATAATGAGAATTTCGCTCCCGCACATGAGAATCTTGTGCAATTCGGCCTTTGCCATTGACAATGATGGATATCATATCGTTGTTGATGATTTTGCAAGCATGCAAAACCATTACAAACCTTGATTTAGACTAGATCAATAGTATGACAGATGATTTGTAGTAGTTGCAATCGTATTTGCAAACTCTTGGATCTGCTTATCAAAATTATCAAGAATTTGTTTTAAGAGAGGCACTGTGTTCTCCAGTAGCAGCTGTCATTGACATATTGAAGAATACGTGAAAGAGGATTACACCGGCATTGTACTTCGTGCGTGATGCTGCCATGTCTTTATGTGGAGAAAAAGCATTACTTTTCCAACTGAATCTGTATCCTATCGAGCAGAAAATGGAATTGACAGTGAATCGTTGTGTCATTGATTGCATCAATTAGATAAACATCGTAGCTATGCCAAGCATATGAATATAGAACCGAACTTGGTGCTGCCTTTCTATAAGTATCGTAAGCTTTATCGTAATGACTCAAGCTATCATGGTGTTGCCGTCAACTTTTTGTCAATGCACACGATACTACACATTTACTAGGTCTCCAGCTAAGTTTACGAACTCGATCCAGAATTTGAAAATTTTCTCATAAAATCAAATTTTTCTTCTACCTGCTTTGTGCAGAATTTTTTGCACATCGTTTGGTATATTTTTGCACATACTTGTCCAACAATGGAGCCGTCACGGGAAGTCATTCGTAACTTACTGCTTCACGAGTTGCAGTTGGCGCACAATTTTCAAACTAAATTTCACAAAATCAATCATGCAAAAGGTCGCCAAGTTATGGGTCGAACTAGGGCGTATGAATGTGGTTTACAAAGCTTTGCAATGGAGATACTGATTTGGCCGATCAACCAAGATTAGAAGGAACGCGTGAAATTGATCGAGAAGCAATCATTGAAGTGATTGAAGAAGATCCGACTTTGTCAACAGGTGATTTGGCCGATAATTTTCAATGTTAAGACGAGCAGATCTGCTGGGCTGGGAGCACTTGGATCATCCGCCGTATTCGCCAGATCTGCTTCCGTCCGATTTTCATCTTTTCAGATCATTGGAGTACGGCCAGACAAGAAGTTTTGTGACATCATTCATCTGCGTCGAGAATCGACTGGTTGGTTTGCACCGAAAAATAGTAAGTTATATGAGAGCGGAATTAATTTGTCGCCGGAGCGTTGGCAGAATTGCATCCATACAGATGTAGAATACTTTAATTGATATTACTTGATACATCCGACTAGTTGGAAGGAAAAATTCTAGATTTATGGATCACGCTCGGGAATCTAGTTAGAGGCTTATTATTCAAGAAATTCTAGATCTAGTGGGCAAATTCAAACGGAGAATCACGTATAATTATACGGCTTTCGCTGTTACACGAAAATCATACAGAGTCGCTTTCGGCAGCTATTAGTTTCTCGTAGAAATAAATGGCCATCTGTAATCATACACTGACTAAACGGAAATATTATTTGCATACATTTGACCACTGAATTACCTGTAGCGCGCGATCACGCAAAATACGACAAGGTAGTAACTCGACGTCCTCCAACTCAATAAATTTTGAATTAACATATACCGTCATCGTTCGCCATTTCGTTCCTTGAAAATTCGTTCCAATAGTTTTCGAAATTTTACTACCGCGACCCACTCTATAGTCACCGTTTACTAAACTGCAAATATTCATGGAGAAGTAATCGGATCTTTCTGAAAATACTACGTTCATCGTTGATTATTGGCCACTGAAATCTTGAAATATCATTTCTAGCCAGGGAAATAACGTTGACAAACTGTGGTTGACAACAATCTCCTACCAGTACTGATCAATTTTCCTTCGTAGTCAAACATCAATGCGTGAAGTTGAGTAAACTCTGGGATTCCTTGAAAGTTATATTTTTTTTGACATCATTTTATTGTTTTTACTTGTAATTCTGTGTAATCTTTAAATGCCTTTCTGATAGTGTGATTTGCTTGTGTTGACCACCATTATTGGAGAAAAGGTTCAACAACTCTCAAAGCCGTTGATGACATTAATAATGGCAAAGGTGCTGGTACGACAACAAAATCGACTGAGCGCAGATGGTTCAAACGATTCAAAAAAGAGATTTTTATCACGAAGGCAAATCTCGTTTTGATCGGCCTTCTGTCTTGGATGAAAGCGGTTTCAAGCCGCTCTATATATCGAGCCTTTATTGAGCACTCGTGATTTGGCTGAGAGCTTGGTGCTTCGCACAAAATCGTTGTTAAGATGTTCCACCAATTTCTCAACGACAATTGGTTATTGTCGTTTTTGCTTCTGATTTGTGCCTGAACGGAGCTTTTAAAACTTTCCTAATACTTGATTCTCAGCCCTAGTAGTTTATCGAACTGCTAGCATAAGTGGTTTTAAGAAGAGGATAAGGAAGAGCTAGATGGCAGTACCAGTCCCTTCTATGATTTGCACTACCGCGATATACGAAACACAATAATATGTTGCGGCTGGGATGGAGGTTGCCCAGCTTTTAAGTGATATGTAATCACCCCTTAGTCGAGAAGCGATGTTGCAGGGAGTGCGTTTCGCTGCCGATAGTGATTTTCTGCACTTCATAATGTTTTTCCTACAGAACACAATTTAATTCGTTGATTTTGCATGACTAACGTCTTCACAACCTGATATATGCCACATTGAACATAGCAGACCAGTGTTTATGACAACTCAACGGAAAACAAGGCCACTTTCTCAGAGGTAAGCAAGAAAGTGCGTACGTTTCTCGGTGATCACTTTTGGTCCGAGTGTACCGAGACGATGACTTCACGGACACTCCCAACCTTTTCCACTTCATCTGATATATAATCCAATGAAATGATGCCTCGTATAATGTACTGGTTTGCATATGTTATTTGAAATGAACCCATTGATGTAGAGTGGTGTGCAAAAACGTTTACGTCAGCCGGGATTCGAACCAAGATCTTACTCTTTCCGTGAGCATGTGCTAAACCGTTGCACCACCGACGCTCGTTTCGCACTCCACTCTTTTTACATTACAACGCTTTACCTGTTAACAGCCAACCGTCTACGGTGTGGCGGGTCAGTCATTGTCGACATTGAACCCACTTTTCTTGACAGATATTGGGTTTCAATAATCAATCGGAGGACATGCTAAGGAGCTGGCTTATAAACTTTTTGTCGATTATTTTTCTGAGTGTTCTTTGAAAATTGGTAAAAATTTTGAGTTTGTTGACAATGATTCAATAATATTCGGTAATAAATTTCTTAAAATAGTTCTAGTAAGTTATTAGGAGAATATATGAATATATAAATACTTTTGGAATTTTTTGGTTTTTTTTTATGCCTCATTGGTACCTATTAGTGAGCTAGAGGTGTGTGGTCATCTATGGACCAATCGTTGATCCTTTGGTGTGCCTTTACTTGAGCTGTTAGGAGTTTTAGTTTTTGATTGTAGGGTTTGCTGTGTGCTGTTACGTGTTTTAGTTTATGTTGTTAAAGTGGGTTAAGTGGGTTCAATGTCGACAATGACTGCCCCGCCACACCGTAGACTGTTGGCTGTTGACAGATAAAGCGTTGTAGCGTGAGAAGAGTGGAGTGCAAAACGAGCGTCGGTGGTGCAACAGTTTAGCACATGCTCCCGAAAGGAGTAAGATCTGGGTTCGAATCCCGGCTGACGCACACGTTTTTGCACACTACTCTACATTTCTGAGTTTATTTCAACATCATAAGACCGTAATTGGTGGTCAAATGAGATGACTTCCGATTGATTATGTTATTTGTCACGTGGGATTCTCCATAATTTGAGATGAATGGCATGTTGTACCACCATCGCATGCATAAATGACCATAAATATTTTCTTGGCAGCGAACACATATTCCATACCGTGTACACACTTAATATACACATAGACACACACATACACACCACACACACCCACACATACACACATACACACATGCACACATGCACACACATACACATTCTTATTAACCGAGTTTCCCAATAAAACTGGCGAAATTCAAAGGAGCTTGGAAGACTTTGCTTAATGAATGAAGCATTGCAATAGAACTGAAAAAGAGTGGAACGATATGGTTGGTGTCTCAAAGGTCGGGTGAGGGCGGTTCAGACGTATCAGAATTACTATTATTGAATTCACATTTAATTACTTCACCGTTTTAAAAATCAGTATTTATTTTGCGGAGTGTACCACACAACGCAGTGGTTATTTGTGCCTTGTAATACAGTGGTGATCACTGGCTCAGTCTCGCACCCTAGATTCATTAAGCTTTTCATCCTTCAAGATCGACAAAATGGTATCAGATTTGTCTAGTGGAATAGCAGCACCGGAACGATACATCAGCAAGCCACGGCGAGTTATCGCAGAGACCAGGTATCTATTTAGTCATCTCTATCAATGGCTAACTAGGGTAAATGCAAAGAGGCGAATGCGTGAGTTGAGACCCAGTATACCACATTTCTTGTACGACATATAGTGATAATTACATAAACGAAACGAGGAGGCCACTTTTGATCCGCATCAAAGAGCACCTAATTGGAAAGTTGGATTTTTACAAGCACTTCTTTGGGTGCGGAGAGGACAGAAAGGCACAGTGATGAGGACTTTGAGAAGATAATGGGAATCTTGAGATAAACTAAGAAGTTGGCGCCGAAAATCTGTGAGACCTCATGATGAACCGCAAAATTCCGCAGATGAAAAGAAGGGTATGGAGCCTCATCCAAGACCTAATTCAAAGCTGAATAAGGTGTCTGACCTTCACTATTCAAGTGTTTTAGCGATGTGTTTCTATAGGAAATATAGCTATTGATTTAATTTGAAATCAAGCTTTTACAATGTTCACGAAATATGCCAAATATTTGATACGATGTGATATAGTAGATCTCTATCTGAACAAACGAAATTGCCAACATGTTAGTTATAGTGTTTGAAGGGAAGAATAGCGATTTCGCGCAAACCTTGGAGAAAAATACAGTTTATAAGAATGTGAACGCACTGAGCATTGTGCGGAATTATCACCGTTTAGTTTTTTATCGTTTAAAACTTTTATTAAACATCCATAACTCGGTGAAAATTGGTGAGCAAAGTCACTGAGATCGTCCTATACTCATTTGTCCGCAGAATGAGAAGAAGCATAGAAAGGAGTAAAGGGGCTTAAAAGTGACTCTAAGAGGTCATAATTACGTTGCCTATTTACGTCATGGTACATATATAGCACGTAATAAATTAACAGCACTATTCGAATTCAAAAACATCTCAATAAACATGTTTTTTGGTCGTTATTCCATCAAAAGCGAAGCTTCGATAGGCAACGCTTCCGAAAAAAAAGTATGAATAAGAGAAATGTAAGTGCATATCGTAAAATATATTCTTTGGAACATATCACTGATAATCATCATAATTCAAAAAGTTATGAAAGTATAAGATATTTTACTCCTGCCAGTACTTTTATGTTTTGAAATTTGCTCCTAAATAGGAAAAAGAGTTTGTAAGCACATCAAATTAGCTTTTCAGAATTTATTCCTTGACCGCGAGCAATACTGCGTTGGGCTATGATGAGCGAAAATCAATAGCCTGGAGCAGCAAGCGAGCGTTTTCCGAAGGCCCTTAGTAACTCTGTTGTTATTGAGCACATTGGTCTGTCCTAAATACTGCATCAAATACTGATTCCGCTGCCTTCTAGAGATCAGTCCTATGGAATTTCTGAAAATCTCTGTTGATGAGTACAGAAAACTACAAGAAAAGGTATTTACTACAAAGAAGCTTCATCTCAACTTTATGTACTCTGTGTTTCTGTCTTTTTATGAAGGTCTATAAACAAGGAAAAGTTGTTAAGCCATTTCCTCGAGTAACTCTATGTCTATCTATAACTACAGGAGTACACTATAATGTAGCAACCGTGATGTTACGAAAAAAGCGTGATCATTCTCGATTTCAGTTTATAATTTTTATTGCTTCAAAACGTTTCAATCGCTTGTTTTATTCATAAGTTACAAATTCATCAATGCTGTTTAAGCCTGATGTAGTGCCATAATGGAAGGTTGTGAGGCTTTCGAAACATGTTGCCTGAATGTTTTTTCAAGATTCTTTCATTCCAAAACTCTTGAAACAAACTTGTTCTCCTAAAATTCGTTGAGGTTTTGAAAGGATGTTTTTACAGAAAAAATCACAAAGAATCGAACTCTTTTCGTCGCCTTATTTTTTCTAGAAGTTTAATCACCACATAAGAAGCGAATAAATTGACATTTATATCATAAAGATATTAAGAGGTAATCTGTAAGATAGAGAGTAGTGAACAACATGATTACATTTTGCTTTACTTTTATTACATTATAAAAAAGGCATCATGGCACAAACGCGAAATATATGTCTACCAACAACGAGGCTAATAATAATCTTGTATAATGGACAGCTATTTGTTTCTGATTCTCATCTGTATGAATGCATAGATAGATTTTTGCTGGGAGGTAATGTAGTGTTAGAGACAAACTAATATTAACCAATTACACCAGAGATGCACTTTAGGCGATCACACATGCGCCGAGTGAGGCAAAAACTAGGCAAAATGATTTCTTTCCAATTAATCTCTATTCACTGCTTTTTTTGCCACACAAGTTTTTCGTTGCAAAAATGGAACGGAAACGATAGCATGTTCTACAACGCTGATGTAGTGGCAAGTGTGGCCGGTGAGAAGTCGCTTTTGGCAACTTATGTCTTCAAGAAACCTTTTTCCGGATGATTTCATTAACCGTTAGCTTGATTCGTGATTCATCGTTAATACAATTACACTCACTATGCTTATCACATTTTTGGAACTGCTTGAGAGGCCATGCAGAATGCAGAAATTGATTCAACTTGAGTTTCAAACCCTCTCAAATGCTGATAATAATTTGGTTTGTACACTGGCTCGCGGCATCATCTTCTAAGTAGTATAATATTTGCTAGTACATTAGAGAAGTCTCCTCCATAAATCTGATATGTTCTCCATTACTAAGCTCTCCAGTAACTAACATATGTTGCCTCCTCTCTCAAAATCACATTTGTACCTTCCGTTGAATTAGGTGCCCTCCTACACACTAGCCATGTTAATTTCGGTGTCGTGAGTTATATATTCAGTATGTCTACACCTTCACTAAATTCACTGAGATACCCTTCAGCCATTTATGGTCCGCTGAAATAAACGCGATCACTTTTCCTCATATTTGTGTGTACTCTACGCTTTTGAATACTGCAAGAGGTATTAACGAAATATTTTTGACTACAAAATAACCAGTATTTCTGTGTCATTCAATTAATTTCTCAAGTTTCATAAAAAATTTAACTATACAAGTGAAGAGAAGATATCTTATATTTTAGCTTCAACAACTTCAGTCGAAAGCCGACACGAAAACAGAGACTATAGTGAGGCTAGGGAAGGATTTGGAGTCGATTCAAGAAGAAAACCGTCTAGTTAAAGCAAGATCATCGACATTAGACAGAAATATGGAAAGGCTAGAACTGGAAGTGCAAAAATATGCAGCTGTTAGTTATTTCCCGAATAGCACATACTTGAGAACACTTGCACCTTTTGATCGCAAAAAATCAAGAACTTCGGTAGTGCTTTTTAATAAACTTTATAGAACGAGCTCAGCATCAAGACAAGCTTCAAAATAGAGAAGAAACAGTTAATGGACGAAGTGCTAGGTCTGAGAAGAGATTTAGCTGCATTGCTGAAAGAAAATGAGGAATTGAAGGCGGAAAAAATTGACTTGCAAAACGATTGTAAGCTCTTTCGACAGCGTATTGCCAAATATGAGGTAAGAATACAATAATTTGTCGCCTATGTAAGTTGATGAGGCTGTATTCTGGAAACAATTATATTTTTACTGGGCAGATTGCAACGCTGGACGATTCGTCTGCTCGTATATGTAAAGACGTCGTTTCTAATAGAAAAACAATGCTCGATATGGGTGTCGATGAGCTTGGTCGATATGAAAAGCTGTACAAAGAAGTTAGTCGATTTGATTATTGACGCCGACTGATTTTTAAACTGCTCTCTGGTCTTGAATTTTTCAATTTTGAAACTATGTAAAGAATCTCAATCATGGTGTGATAATATGATTTACTACGGTCCATCACGCAAACTTATTCATGTCACCATTCGGAAATAATTTGCAGCCCATTTCAATTATTCCAATAGATCTACATTCCTTCATTTTATCAGTAATCGTGACGATCAAAGACTGTTTCACATTATCAAGTGAAGAGAATGGTATTCTGGGCTAAGCCATGTTATTTTGAACTATATTAAAGTCTCATCAAGTGGGTGTACGCGGCATAGTGGAAAACTTTCGGATATTGCCAGTCTGTTAATTAGATGCGATAGTGTCCATACTATCTCCTCCCGCTATCACGTATCAGCATTACAATGCCGATATGAATGCAAATGAGATCGAAATGCATAGACTGAATCTTGATTTCAATTCAAATGATGTGCATGTTGAAGCTAAAATTGAAAAGCTTTTCAAGGTCTTCCAAGAATTCCAGAGCGACGGCTACCCATTCTAATGGGCCGTCATCAAGAACTCAGACTTATTTTGGAATATATCTCTAAGTTAAGAAAGGCATAAGCGAAATTTTCTATTCACTCATATCTATGAGATGAACAACTAATCCTCAAAATCTATATAATAGATTTTATTTAATAAATCTCTAGGGATTGAGTGCATTCATTTAAACATACGGCTTTTTAGAGGCTTTTCATGCTGAGAAATACATTTTTTTTTTCAAGTTTGACTGGATACTCGAAAGCCTTTCTGAAAAGCCTTTAATATGAGTTGGAGGCAAAAATAATGTCATCTTTCACACTCACTTTGCTTTGATTACTCTGCTGGGGTCTGCAAATAACTTTTCGCTGGACTTCTCAGTAATCAGCTATGTGAATCTCGATCGAGATATCAGTCTAATGGAGAGCATAGATCCAGGTAAAAAAGGAATGATACATTGTTAGAAGCTGTATTGAGGATTTAATCAAGATAAGGAGGACAATGAGGCTAGTCGTTAGCTTTCTACGCAACTATTTCTTCTGTCCCAAAGTTCGCCAGGGGAAGCAATATGTTACGGCAAGAGATAATTTGACAGTTTTGAAAGAGCATTAACGGGGATCGCACGTATGGAATAATGCATAAAAAGTGAAGGAAAGAATTGGACTCATATCAACTGATCTAACCATGAATCCTGAGCCTTTGTTCATGAGGTCTGTTATGAGCACTTCTACAGTGCAAGACAGATGTTTCCGCTTCCTAGCCGCGTCAGTTCCACGGTGCGTTTTCGTTCAGTCAGTACATCGGAGATATACGTCCCTCATAGAGGAGTACAACGAACGTTTTACACTGAACGTGCGGTAAAACAATCACCTTGATGTTCTTTCAGAGTGTTTGATTGTCGAATGCATGCGTATGATATTATAAAGGCATATGTAACAATCAGTTCAATCGACTATTTTTAGACCTTGCTTATGAACAATATAATTTGACAATGTATCCGCTATCACATGTAAGCGATTAAGCATCAGGGACATCGTCGCATATTCGAGGATTTCGAACAAGGATTATTCGGAGCATTGTGCCACTTTAGCCGATAAAAATGTGTTGTTAGCTACTAAGATCCACGGAATATTATTCGCTCACCAAAGAGACAATATGCTTTTTTCGGACTATATTAGAGAAATACGGTACACTCCAAGTCGACAGTGCAAACAAAATCCGTTCTTGCAAAGCCATTCCTATATGCTGTAGGGCAAAGAGGTTCTTTGCATGTTCCCTCTTCATTCATTCAACTGACAATCAGAAAATTTTCTTCTTGAGATTTTAGTGTGTTTACTTCTACTCATTGCTTTTAATATTCTGAATATGCCACACACAGCACCTGCTTTTGAATCATTTTGATTATTTTTGTTAAATTTTTGAAAAACAGAGCAATTGGTATCTTTTGCTTACACCTGACCATATCTCCTACTGAATGCAGTAAGTAGAGCATCTTGTTTTCAGTTTAAACAGATCGAAGCGGATCTTCACACAGTTCTCGGAATAAAAGAAGAACTTGTTAAGGAACGTGATGCTTTAGTGAAGAAAGTTGAACGCCTCAGTACTGAAATGTCTTTTCTACTGAACGGAGATCCTCGACGAGTTAGTAACACCAGTTCATGTTGATTTCATAGATGTAATTCTTTCGCCCAGAAAACATTGAATATTTTTAGTGTCTTATTGAAATAGTCATTCAAGGTTGTTGAAGATCTGGACAGTTTATTGGCCGAAAATCGATTTCTTAAAGCTCGCTTGGACTCAGCGAATGAAGAAAGTGAAACAATGAAGGCTACGTTGTCCAAGTACAGGGCAATGACGGAATCCAAGAATTCTACGGTAAATTTTGGAAATTCACGCATCACTTTTTGCCTAAAAATTTAGACAACAAGCCTTGGCTAGGTATTGCGCTTCCTTATTTTCGTACTCGTCGTAACACTTACTTTGCTTAACAAAATAGAGAATCCAAAATTCTGATATAATAGAATTTCTCAGATTCGACTATTGAAACTTTGACGTTCATCGAATATCTACGTGTTTATTGGTGAGCAAGCATGAGAATATTAACAACAGAATCTGTACAGTACCACACAGTTTAGTAATAATGGCTGACCTTCTCTAGTTTCGCCTTCTTCACAGCCTGGCAGAGTGAGAGACGTGAAGTCTAGTCAATCAAAAATCTTCATCACCTCAACAAAATAACCTAATGAACAAATTTTGGTTCTCATAGTAAACAGCTTCTCATTCAAAACTCTCACTTTTTTGTTCTTCTTAGGTCTTACACTAGTTATTCATTGGAGCACAAAGGCAGTGCTTATTAGTACTGTGGAAAAACACTGACACTGAAAAAGAAAATAGAACGGGTCGTTATAAACCGTTAAGGCATTTTATGCATTTTTTCGTTTTACAGAAGCTGCTCTAGAATCGATTACGAACTATCAGGCGACTCTGTAACGTAAGCCATATCCGAGCTCCTTATTCAACATGAAGCATAAATAGATCTGTATTTCTAGACCAGTTCATGACCTTCTCAATAAAGCGCCTATTTGTAACTGATCCTGGAGATACCGAGTATAAATGAAAGGGCTGGTAATGGGACAGCGACTGAAATAAGGTTTTGCCATTGCTTTCATGTCTGATGTTGAAGCCCTTATGATCAGTCTCTGACTACTACTCTGCTGTAGATATCTCGACGACTGCGTTCTCATCTAAATACAAGGGGAGATGGAAAATCCTTTTGAATTACTAAGCAAACAGTAAGACTGGATAGAGTTTCATCCGAGGAAAACTGAAGAATAAATGGTCAGCGATTTCAAAAGTACTGATAAACCTCTTCAGAAGCGGTTGCACTGCCAAATTAAACGGAAGCCAAGCAGCAAACGCATCTGGTGCATTACCTCTCCTCTCACCCTTCACGTACAGAAAAGGTGCTTTTAAAAATATAATTCGTTGAGCCGGCAATGTGTGCAGAGGAATACAGAACAAGGATGAATCCCTGACCATGAAGCTGGAAATAGTAATGTTCAATGGCTAGGAAATTGTAGCTCCTCAAGAAAGGTAGGAAAAAGAACCACTTTCTTATAGAAAGAACCCAGCGAGTAGTTTCGTTGGCCATGTACTTACTTCGAGAGAAATAAGTACAACATAACGATATGAATAAGGTCAGGCTTAGAGAAATCCGTAACAATGCATAAAATGCCGCCGAATACTGACTGCAGTGAGCTATTTCGCAAGCGTCTGCATGACCGACTATGTACAACACGAAAGTTAATTAGCCAAAATATTAATGACGGTGATTACATGGTACGGGTACAATTTTCCTAATCTCCTGAAAATCGCGCGGGCGAATACATTGGCGAAACCGGGAGATCACTCTGTCTCCGTGTAAATGAACATCTAGTTGGTCAACCTCAAATGGACACTTTCAGAGGGCTCCAGACATACAACAGGGAAGATTATGTATTTGAATTGTCATTCTCTTGCAGGAAAAGTATTGGTGTGTAAAACTCTCAAAACTTCTTGAACCTTCGTCAAAAGTCCAGAAACGAATCTCAAGAATGAGTGTCTCATTATCATGCATGATTCCGCACCAGTATCTCAGATTTGCATCTTTTCTGAACCAAGCATGCTTCGCGTTCGTATAAGACTCTCCGAGGATGGTTTTTAAGACTACTAGGAAGATCGTAAAACAACGAGACGGTGCGTGACATACGTAACATTCGACTCCAGTCGAGCGCTGATCAAACATTCACCAATACTGGATGCCCCTTGTATGGGTGAAACGCGGATTAACCCCTTCTGGGTTGGAATTTTTCGTGTATCACTCAGCATTTTTAAATTTATAGTAAGAACATTATAAAAGACGAAGGACAAAGTTCTCGGCGTTGATCAGTCTGAGGGATGCGCCAGGCTTTTGCCTTCAATTTTTAGCTTCGTTTGAGGTGATTAACCGCATACCTGGCCTTCACAAAAGTTCGTGGTCCTAATGATATATCAAGTCGGTGCTGCTGTTCTCTGGAACATGTTCAGTACCAAATCACCAACTCCGCAGGAGCGGGCGGCCTACTGAGCTTTGAAGACCAGGGCGAACCATTGACCATGTAGATCAGGACGATGAGCACTGGAAAGAAGACGCTGACTAAACGACTTAACACCTACGTGTCAAGCTACTTGGTTTTGAAAATGTTTGAATGAGTAGATTACATGACAATCTGATTCTTTAAGGCCTTAAAGGAGGTGAAACCACGGGAACGTCAGCTATTATCATTGTTTCACATATACCTAAGAGAATTGAGTAATGAGCAAAAATATGCCTCACCCGGAAATCGAACCCGCGTTTCATCCTAGCTCGGGGCACGTGCTCTACCACTACACCACCGAGGCACATTTGCGCCACCGCTCATTCTTCAACTTTATGTTAGCTACGTAGTGGTAGAGCATGCGCCCCGGATGGGATAAAACGCGGATTCGATTCCCGCCTGAGGCTGTTTTTGCTCACCACTCAATTCTCTTAGGTATATATGAAACATAATAACACCGCCAAAAATGCAGCAAATACTGGAAATTCCGAGTATTATCAGTGCATTGTCTTCTACTAAATTTTATTGCTAACAACCTAGTGTCTACACATCAACCTAGACATAACAATTAGGGCTTTATGGTGATCAAAGAATGAAGGGAAGGCTTATATTTGCTTGCACAATTCCCTTTTGTTGAAATAGTTTTTTTCTGTTTCTCTCATCTACAGTAATACGGTGAGGGCATGTTAATGAAGAGCTGTCTCTCATTTTCTTCTCAAACTACCTGTTACAGGTAAATCCATCTGTCAGCCGAGAAACATCTTTGGAAGAAAAGACTTGCGTAGCTGTGGTGAACATGAAGCAAAGTAGGCTTGTTCGTAATTTTTGTTATTTGACATAAATTATATTAATTATTTTGCTACTTATACTATTCATTATTTATTATTATATATACTAATATACTATATTTTCATATTATATATATATATATATGTATATATATCTATATATAAGCACATGTACTGAGAGAGGGTCTGTACCTCCCCACTCGCTTAAGGAAATCCTTACTGCTCTTCCCTCCTCTACCGATGGTGAACTTGATAAAAGTAATGCACACGTGGCCTGTGAACAGCTGCCCTCAGCACTTATTAGTATGACAAATCTTTTTTCGAGCTTGTTCATTTTGGGGCGAGAGATTAATGTTGTTCCAAAGAATGAGCAGCACAAGCAGTGTAATCACTTAAGTGACAGTCTCTGCTAAAGCACTGAAATTCGGCGCCTAAGGAGAGTTTTTGGCTACGATGACGTGGAATCATTGAGAAAGCTTCCTCAGAATAACTAGGAGTTCTCACAGAGTGCGTTCGTCAGTGACGTTCAACATTGGAAGCTTTTCGAGGCAAATACCAAGTTTATCATTCTTTATATGTTTACTCACTCTCTACTATTTACATCATATATATATATATATATATATATATATATATATATATAAGGAGCGCATGTAGCGCAGTGGTTAGAGGTGCTCTGCGTCGCACACGACGTCAATGGTTCCTTCTCGCGCTCATGGCTCACCAAGCCATCCATCCCTCCGAGGTCGGTAAATTGGCACAAGACAGGTCTCAGACTTGTCTGGGAGGATAAGCAGCACTGATTCCGTTCAGGGGGAGGCCACCGCAAGTTATTGTAAAGCCAGATATGCATTCAATCACCTCAAACGAAGTCAAAAATTGAACTCGAATGCATGGCGCATCCCTCAGGGATTGAACAACGCCGAGAGCTTTATCCTTTTTAATCCTTTACATATATATACGTATGTAAAACCACAAGATCGACTGTTTATAAAACCTCGTGATAAACATTCACAATAATTCAAAAAAAGAGAATGTTTCAAGCCTAAACGAGGTTGGTACGCCAGGGCCATACTCCGATGTTTCGGAGGTTTCGGCCTCCTCGTCATTGACCCCCGCCCCACATTAAGCCCCGCATTGTAACAAGGAGGGAGGCGTATGTGGTGATGGCATAGTGTACAATGACACTAGTCCACCACCACTGTTCAATCAATGGATCTCGGATGGTAGACCAAAATAAATCCATAAGATCGATGGCTACTGCGCTACATAACCCTTTTTATAATGTCGTGGCAAAAATAAAGCATTTGTATTCCACACACGCGCATTTCTGGCACGAAAGAAAATTTCCCTGCGATTATGAGTATCCAATCGAGAGCGTATGTTTAGGCGTTCCCAATACTGCTCAATTTCTGGAAAGACCGTTTCACGGCAGTGTAGCAGGGAAAATAAGATCGAGTTTCATATACGCGACATATCTGTTTGTCAACTAATGCGTGCGCTGGTTGTCTGCTGGCTGTAGATTCAACCCGACGTTGCGCAATGAATCGATCGATCGCGATGACACGGCTCGCATGTAGAATGTAATTTTTGTTGTTTGATTTAGGATTTTTCTCCTCTTTGAACGAAACGTCAGATAAAACGTGGCACCTGATATTGCAAGATTTCTTCTACGCTATCATGTTCTTTCCGTGCACCCAGCGACATTTGAGATGCTACAGCGTTATAAAAGGGCTTTTCTGAAAGCCAGAGATTTATGTTTTTGGATAACCACTAACACTCCCATTGAGAACTCTTGTCCTGGAAAAAGGTAGCCTCTTCCTTTGTCTCCGGATAACCGAAAAAAGACCACATATATATGTAGATGTTATGTATACATGCATGTATATATTAATGTATGTACATATATATATGCGCACATATATATGCCTATATACATACATTATATGTTGTATAATACACATATGTATATATATGAGCATACACATATATATATGTGCATATATATTTTGAAACTATATACATGTATATATGTACACTATCGAAAATTAGCTGAGTAATGATAACCATAATAAATGGAAATAACAGCAATAATTTTAACATTTCTTGCGTGTAATAAATGTCCCACCAGAATCGCACTTGAAATCGTTATACCCAGAAAGAGAAACGACTGACGGTGAAGTCTCTATAACATCATAAGAAAGCCGGCACTTTATGCACAGTTCAGGCGCGTCCACTAGAGTTTTTTTACCAAAGTCGTAGGACAACGACTATAAGTATTCTGCAAAAAAATTACCAACTGATTGAGACTGCCACTTTCGAAATGAGGGACTTAGACGAGAAAATGACGGAGCTGTTGTTATTCGTAAAGCGAAGTTTCCGTCACAAAATGTCGCAGGTGTCGGCTTTGTCGTTTACCCATATTTCTCCCAACTAGTCTTTTCCTAGGAACACCTCTTACTGCACCCGCCTTTCTTTCGCCTCCACCTTCCGCGTCAAATAACGTCAGCATCATAAACTGCTATTCACCATTTTGCGCAGCTGATGGGAGCAAAATGCACGCGTTCAACAAAATGTTTAAGAAAGTTATCTGTCTTGAAAGTCCCTTAATAATTTTTCTATTGGAGACTTCAACGCCATATTAGGAACGGCTACCAAAAAATGACCACATGACAGGAAAATTTGGTTTGGGAAAGCACCATGAAATGGAGACTGTCTTGCACACCTCTTGCCATGGTCCGTCTTTTTCTAGAAAGTCATTTTTCGAGAGGAGAGAAAACCCGCCGATGGACATGGAGACGATTTATGCGACGGCTGATAATATACTTACAACAGAATACGATGCCTTCCTGGCACCTCAGGGGTACCTGGATCGGTATGAGATCTGATCACCACCTTTACGTACGAAGATTCGATCCAGCCATAGGCTGGGAAGGGAGTGCTGTCGTCAACCACAAAGGAAAAATAAGTCGAGCACGAAGAGGAGATCTCGGCAAAGTCCGCTCTTCTTAGATTTGGCAGAAAAAAGAAAATACGACCTAAAATTACGAGACGTTTGTCGATGGACCCGAAACCTCTGTCGATCTAGCATCAGTTCTTAAAAAAAAAACTTTCGGTCGCATCCACTATTCCTGCTTGACTGGTATTTGATACCACGTGAAGAAGATCTCTGCAGGATGATTTATACTGGCTCAGGCACAAAAAGGTATTAGGAGCAGCAGAAAAACGATCTAGTGTGAAAAAAGGCCGTCGAAATCAAAGAGATATCACTACTACATCTCCTTTTAGCATGGAATCCGTAACGGAACAGTAATACATCAATCTTTTTCGATTCACAACCTCCGTCCCCGATTCGAAATCCCCAATAGTGCAAAAGAAGGGAAAAATTCCCGACTGGTAAAGACATCGCGCGAAGTTATTCTACCTAAAAGCTGGCAGAAGAGATCTTTGTATACCGTCCAGTTTATTTGTTAAATGTACTCCACAAGCTTTTCACGATTACCATCTCTTTCTTAAATTAAAGACTTTGGGTAAGGCACTGTCAGTTAAACGAGCGAGATTTCGAAAGAGATCCTACTGCAAGGAATACATCCAAACCCTGTCACAGGTTGTTGAAATCTGTCGAGATTACCGTAGGCTTTTGTTCCAACTCATCAAATATTAGAAAGCGTGTGGCAGCTTGGGAACAAATGCAGTTCTAGCGCTCGTCGATTAACGCGTTGAGTCGTCCTATATACGAGCATCCAAAGACTTTTAGCGAAATTTCAGCACAAGAATAGCCTTTTCTATCAAATCCTCACCACATTTATAGGAAAAGCAAATTGACAAAGCGACACTGTAGTCCCAAGGCTGTTTACTGCTCTACTACGGTAGATAATGAAGTCGCTCCATTGAGACGAGAAGGCATACGCACTGTAAAAACTTCTATCAGACCTTTTCTGTGGACGATATTGCCATCTTCAAGAAGAGCACCACTGAAGCAGAGACGATGTTCAATGTACTCAGCGAAGCAGAAAAGGAATTAGGCTACGTATATACAGGACGAAGACTCAATTCATGAACAATCCATTGTGCAGAGGTAAACAAATTGAACCAAATGGTTCATTGATTACGCAGACCACCCCATACGTTCACCTCGAACGTCTGATGAACATGGAGAACAACGTGAAGGAGAAATTAGATGGAAGAAGAAGAACACCAAGTGCCGCATTCGGGCCTCTCAAATAAGTCACCAATAAGACAGCGGACCCCAAACTCTGTGCCCACTTTTTTGAATCAACAATTCGTGCAGCACTATGTCAGAGAGCAGAGACGTGCACTGATGCTATAACCACGTCAAGAATCTGCGCGTTATTCGCAAGAGGCTTGAATGAGAGTCAAGTCGGTACTCGCAGCGTTTAAACGGCTTGCGCAGCTCAGACCTTAGACTTATTCCACTTTCGCAATGCAGAAGCATTTACTTCATTTCAACAGACGGGCCAGTCACAGAATAAGAGGAGCAGAAGACATATGGACGAAAAGAACACTAAAGTAGGCTCTAAGAGAATTCGAGCGTCCTTTTGAAAAGATGGGCGGACGTGCTTGTGGCTAACGTTAACAATGTGATGGCAACGACTTTGGTATCACAGAATGAGCCTCGCGTTCGTCGCTGTGTTCACAGTAGACCACCAAGACTGACAGCTGCGCGAGAGATAAACGAATGGTAACGATGGTGGATTTCGGAATACCAGTGAAGTTGGACTGTTCAAGTAGTTAAGCATTAATTTTACTTCAAAATGAATAGAGCAAGGCCTTCCTAACCTTTATTATAGTTTTGGCCAAAGATTTTTACACTGTTGATGAATCATAGTTTACTGACCAAACAAATCGCTGACGAACCCGCAACACTTTTGGGGTAAACAAAATTGGCGGCTCTTACACGTGTGTCGTTTGATTTTCTTATTTAAATGGCTTCACTCACATTCTCATCTCACCATCCTTACTCTCGTTGCACTTAAATGTTTCAAAAAAGTGTACGCAGCATACAGGATAGTGCACGTTGTGCAAGCCGTTGTCCAAGACACCTTAGTTTTTCTAACAAAGGTTTGCAAAAGAGTTCATTTATTTTTGACTTATTTCGACTAGAAATCATTTGATCATGTGCAATTTGGAAGATTCATGCTTTTTATACTGATGCGTAGTAGATCAACTTACGAAAGTACTTTCAGTACGCGAGCTACTTTCGTCACATGCTATCGAACTCGACGAAAATGACTACAAAGCGATCACTGCTATTTTGCTTGATCTGTGTAATGATAAACAAATGGCTTTAACTCACCTTCGAAGGACGAACAAGTAAATCGCTGCCATTACCAATAAATAAGAATTCTTCTCTTAATGATTTTGCATTCTTACTGTAAGAACTTTCAGAGTATTGGGCAATCGAGTAAACGAAGTGGAAAGTCATTTAGCTGTACTGGAAGCGAAATCTCGAAGTACAAGCCCAAACAAGCAAACATAATAGCTGTCGTCATCTATTACGACACACATGAATCCGTTGAAAGCGTCTATCTAATATTCGCTAGTTCCAGACAAGGTGTCTTTTCTTTATCTATTCACTACCAAAGCAGATTTATGTGTACATTGCAGTGCAATATACAGCGAAGAATTCTTGTTGAACTCATAAAATTTACAAAACAAATGTTTCTTTCCTCTCCTCTCATAAGCTTTATTAATGATGTGAGAATTAATTTTGCGCATGTAATGCGGAGCCGATCATATACCACTGCCTGATCAGGTACATCATCATAATCGTTCTACAAAGCATTCCTTATCCACTATCATTTTGGCATATAGCAAGAATGAGCTGTTTATTGACAATCTATCTGGATCATAACAGCTCTCATAGTGACAGGAATGCCAAGATCTTATCCAAAGAAAGCATTGACTTTTCTCGGCTGTCTAGGGACTAGAGCTTTCCACAAGAGTGATGGTAGTCATTAGAAAGCTCAAATCGCTTGCTAACACGGTACGTATCTTTTTTTGGAAAGCCTTTATTACAGCACTTTGACGCAAGAAAAACATCTGTGCTTCACACATGTGTTTTTCTTTCAGCACAGAACTCCTTCTCAAGACTGTGATAATCATTCAATAGCGTAAGATCGAGCATTTCGACGCTGCACTTAATTTTTGGGAGGAGCGCTTCTCTGAAGTGCAGCAAGGAAAATAAGATTAATTCACATAAGCGAGAACGAGAATCCTGGCTATTGTATAAGGTGGGGAGGAGCGAGGGGCAAGGCAGATGTGGCAGAATCAACACAGCTGTCGATCGACTGGTCTTTTGGCATGTCATATGAAAGTGCGATTTTTGTTATTCAGTTAGGAAATGTCCCTCTGCATCAGAAGAAATTCCAAATCAAACGTTTGTCTTTGGTACCAAAGTATTTCTCTACACGTCCATGCGTTTCGTCATTCCAGGGATGTAATAGTTGAATCAGACGGTTATTTTGAAATTGACAGCGTTATAAAAGAGTGCTCTAGAAAACCTGTTACGTACTGCGTTAGCCAGAAATTTAATCTTTCGCATGATTACTAACACTCCTATGAAATATTCTTATCCAGGAATAATGTCTAATATTCATTTGTCTTCGGATAACCGAAATGAACCAGAAGTTTTATATGAACTGTGTCAGCTTTTGAGTAAAGCATTGCACAGATCTTTGCATTATAAATACATTTGATGACTGCCTTGTTTTGTTCATGCTGGTTAGTTTTTAGAAAACAAAGGAAAATTTTGTCTTGAGTATTCTAATGGAACTCGCTTCTCTGGCTGTTTCTTCATATGCGCAAATACTAAGTAATGTGGGAAACCTGAGACCCCAAGCAAGAGTATAACCGCAGTTTCAATCATCTTTGGATGAGTGTTACCATTACCCATTGTGATTATCGCTCTGCTACCTATAATTGTTGGCACTTACTCACTTGCTATTGGCAGGCTTGTTTAGCGTGATGTGGAAGTGCCATCAATGTAAACAACAGATTTGGGATGAAACATGAATTTGATGCAACACACCATCAGAATGTAAAACACGGGATAATAAGGTATCCGAATAGTTCTAGTGATCAATACAGAAAGTTACACGATGGAAAATGCCTTATTGATGAGGTTGCAACTTTGAACAAGGAAAGAACTAAATAGAACTTGGTCATTTGATAGAACAACCTTGCACCTTGAGGAAAAAGAAAAAAAATGCTTTACAAGCTGAGAAATCTATGTCCATATGCCCTCAAATTAAGGCGAGCACACTGAGGCTTTTAAGCGTTAATCAAGAAATATACAAGTAGAACTTCTTTTAACGAAAAAATATTATAATTTCATTTTGAGCGGGTATCCTTTACTTCTGCTATGAGCATGTTAGTGTTCTTGAATCCAATTTGTTTTCTTGCATCCATCATTCAAGATGGTCTGGGGTAAATTCGGCTACTGTTAGAAGAGTCCTTTTGGTCATAGCTATTGCCGAATGCTGGTCGAATTCTTACTTCAATGTCAGGACAGCCAGCTAAAGCATCCCAACTTGCTCTACACAAAGCCAACTTTTCTCAGGCAAGTAGGGTGCCTATTTTCCGACTCTTAAAAAGAAGACGTATCATGGCTCTAATGCTGGATTGGACGACAATCGTCGTGAATCCTGACACTACAATTATTAAGCTATTAGCCTCGCGTTTTGGATATACAGTATCAAGAGAAACTGGGACCATTTCAGTCGAAAGTAACAAGGTATATAGGTTAAATGAACGGGGGATGAGTATCATTTTGAATAACTACGAAAAATCTATATCTAATGATTTTCTCTTCTTGTGTTGGAAGTTTTGTTCGACTGACCACTTTTTGCTTATCAAATATTGCTGGATCCGTCTTAGACTTAAAACATGCCAATATCCACCTCATAATGCGCAGAAATCGTTACGTACATTTCCATTTCAAAATAAATGAGCTGCTCATAGTGTTCCAGTTTTCAAGCTAGTACGAGGCTGTTGGAAAGATTTATTCACATGGAACATTTGAGCGACCTCATCTTCTTCAAAGAAGCATCAATCCATGCCTATGGTTCTTAACTGATTATCCTCTCGATGTGAATGTATTTGTCGCATTGTGCAAAATTCAGTACAGACGTCACTGAAAGTTGTTTATTCAAGACAGTGCGCGCTTGGTGCTAGCTATTAAGTACCAACTGCCGCTGTAGGCCTCGCCCGCCATAGAAACGCTCTCATGCTGGGTAGGCAATTTATCAACATCCATCGTATTCAAAAGGGCACCGAGAAGTATATGAACTTCGTTTGAGTGGTTCTCTACATCACAGTAGTTAACCCGATGCGACAATGACTATCGAGTCGGATCAATGGAACTCTGAGGACTACGAAGGTGTCATAGTGTTAGCAGTACCATAAAGTTTTCCTAACCTCAAGAATTCAACATATTATTGATCATATGTGGCAGAGTTCAAAAAGCGAGAAGCATAAAGCTCTCACGCTGATCAATCTCTAAGAGATGCATAATGCATTCGTTTTCAATTTTTGCTTCGCTTGCTCGCACAGCCTTCGCCGTCAAATGCACAAAAATCATTGTGTTATTACTCGTGCCTTTCTTGAAAAGTTCTATTAGATTTTCTCATATGTTTTGACACTAAATCAATAAACACGAAATTTATTGACTAGGAGTAATTAAATTTGCTCAACAACACTATACAAAAGTGCGCCATCAACCTAAACACATTTCTACCATCTCTCAAGCAACAGTTCAATAGCGCGCATAGAACTCGTCATCCTTGGATTCTAAAATAGCTCTCGATCTTTGACGCAAATGATCAATGTTTCTAAGCATACTCTAGCTCAGGAAGTGCTCCAGCGACCGGAAGAGGTGATAATCAAGCGAAAAGTCAGGACTGTGCGGAGGCTGATTCAGCAAGTCCCAGCTCGTCTTAGTCAAGTTCCTCTTTGTCAACTTAACGACATGTAGTCTTGTGTTGCTTGAAGCAAGATGAGACTGCGGTGATATCGACGTGACAGAGTCCGATTGCAGCTATTCAGATGCTCGCAATAATGCTTGGCGATAATTGTCTTTTCTGCTGGTAGCTATTCATAGTGAATTGACCCAATCCTGTTCCGAAAATCTCGTAGATTTCCGCTCACCTTTCGAGCTACATTGTTCGTCAAAGCTCGAGTCGCTACCCAAGAACCAGCATTTTTGACGAGTGCATTGCTTCCGATGGTGCTATCGGCTTCATCACCGGCCTCCTCATCGTCACTGCATGCTAGTAAGCAATCAAACAGGGCAGTTTGGATTTCATCTGCAAGCATAGGAAAACCGTTAACTCAAATATATGTAGGCGAGCTCTTTCTCACAGCTTCTACAAGCAGAAGCTCTGCAGTCAGATCATTTCCTAGAGCGTCTGTGCAACGCGAATTAAAATAACGCGTTCGTAATAAAGTTATTTGACGTCACTTTTTTCTATACCAAAGAGTCAAATGACTCTGCATTACAAGTCACACACACGAGCTTCTTACAAGGCATCAGGGAGCAGTCAAAATGTTTGGCTTATTGAATCAGCAATTTATGATACTCCTGAAGGAGTGTCTGAATTGCTTAATCTTCAGATGGTCCGGGAAGTACTTTGTCACAGACAGGAGTGTTGGCAATGAAACAGCAACTGGCGCCTAACCTACCTATTGCCTTCATGTCCAAAGTAGAAGCTCCAGTGATTGACCTCCAGCCATTAGTCTACTGTAATTATAAGTAGAATGTTAGGTGAACAGACAGAGTATATAAAATTCACCCGCAAGACACCGAAAGATAATTGGCTTCCCTTTCCGAACGTGCAAGTGAACAAAGGCTATATTACAAACTGTACCGAAAGCCAATAAAAAAATATCCTGGTTCACTATCTCTCCTCTTATCCCTCTCACACAAAAAATATGTTTCGAACAGTCGCCGGTGTGTGCACCGGAGAGGAGCAGAGAAGAGAATCCGAAAAGCTAGCTCGGGAAATAGCCATTTCTAATGACTATAACTTTGTAACCTCCGGCTTACGTTTAGAGGAAACAACACGTCCTTGCACGAAAGTTCTAGAGAAAGTAAGATCCTCTTTATCCTTTCGATCTTTTCAAATGAGATAAGTACGGCTATAAAACGTTGTTTGAAAAGAGCAGGAATAGAGCATCTGGTATCAATAACAGAAATACCATCAAATACTCTTGGGCGCCAATTAGTTCGTAATCATATCATTCGTTTCAAGTGTTTTTTCAAGACCACAGCTCAAATTTCAGTATGTCCGATAATCATTTTTCGAGCCAGCATGTCAGTGGTCTGTCTTCGGTGAGAACTTCACTGGACATACAGAGTTCGTTGCCGCTAAGTCTTAGTGTGGGGACTGGAGCACATACTGAGATTAGCAAAAGACGAGAAAGGATAATTGCCCGACTGACGAGATCGCAAGATCGAAACACCTATATCGGGCTCTATAAGTGAGCCGTCTTTGACAGATCACTGACATGCGTGGCTTGAAAAATGATTATCAGGCATAGTTCGTAATCGTTTATATAACCGCCTCTGCACAACAAAAACTGCCGAATGTGCCCTCACGGCAGAGACGGTGACTGCATGAACGTAGGCACAGCGTACCGAATCCCTTGCAAAGCGTGCGACGATAAATATATTAGCGAAACGGGTAGGCCGCTTTATGCTTGCATAGAAAACATCTAGCTCACCTCCCCCTTACTAGAAAAAACAAAACACTCCGCTAGGTATATATAAAGCCCAAAAGCATGCCGGAGGATCTGATATGGAGGTCACCATACTTGAGCAGGAGCAAAAAGCATCAGCGCGAAAAATATTTGAGGCGTTTTGAATAACCATGACCAATTCAGCTATGAATCGCAGGGAGAAAAGCCTCGTAATTACCCGTGATATGAGTCAGTATATAAAACTGTTGTGTTGATGAGTATAGTGTTTTACTGGCCTCTGGGATTACCGTTCCGTTGTTCTTCACCTTTTCATTCAGTGTAAGACATATAATAAAAAGCAATGAGTATGTTAAAGGTTGACTTTGTGCTTGATGCGATCGAAATCTAGGTGTGGCAATTTTCTCTAAAGAACTGAAGAAAGTGTTTGACTGATTGGATTGTAAACAACTTTGACCTTTCCAGGCTCTGGCGAAGGCGACGTGCCGAAACGCTAACTGTTTGATTGTGTGAATAAACCTTTATTTCGAGTGCTTTATTAAGACCGCGCTCAAATTTCAATAGCATATCAATAATAATTGCATATCACTAAGCATTATTTCAATAGATCCTTTCATTATTATTTGAGCCAACTTGCCATGTGGTCTGGTAAGGGCTCTTGTACAGACCGGTACACGTGTTTCGTCCTTACAGACTCGTCAGTCGGGCAGAACCCATCGTCTTTCGATATTTTTATAGTCAGTTCTCTCGTTAGCTCTGCTCCCTTACAGAGAGTTATCGAAGACGAACGTTTTACACTCCATGTCAAGCAAAATTTTCACCTGACACAGAGAGTTTGCGCACTCGATTGCTCTTTGGCTGGTATTTTAACCATATTGTACCTTTATTTCTTCTGCCCACTGACGAGTCTATAAAGCTGAAACACGTGTTTCGGACTGTACAAGAGCCCTTACCAGACAACATGACAAGTTACTAGGAGCTACTGTTACTGAGAATATGTAAATATCAGAAACTGACGCTTTTTTAGCTGACACGAAGCTGCTATGTTGGATTAGCACAAATAACACAAATAGTACGTTGTTGTTTCGGCTGCAGCACCCTCAGAGCCTGTACTCACGCTTGTACAGACTCTTGTTCAAACTATTCATAACATAGTTTGAAATAAATTTAAAATGAACAAGAGTCTGTGCAAGCGTCAGTCCAGGCTCTGAGAGTGATTCAGTCAAAGGAGCAATGCACTATTTGTGCTATTTGTGTTGTGCTATCTGTGCCAATCCAACATAACAGTGTCGTGTCACCTAGGAAGCATCAGTTTTTGATATTTGCATAATCTTAGTAACAGTAGTTCTTATCCAACTCGCCAACATACATAATGGTTTTTAACCTGATTTTCAACAACTCGTTTCACAACACGGAGTTTTCGATTTATAATTATCATAGTAATTTTGTAGCTTGCAGATCGCAGATATTGTGTGAAGCGTTAGCCGTCAAAACCTTTTATTCGACGCTTGAAAATACAAAGAAAGTAGTTGAAATGAGTTCGGTGAATGAAAATTTTAGAATAATCGACTATAATTCCAATAAGAGTTATTACAATGAATCATAACGGCCGAAATTGGTGTGAGGGTATAAAAAAATCGTCACAGAGCTTTATTTTTCAGTATCACATATCATTGATGTGATGAACTTGTTTTGACTACTATAAAGTGCTTTTTACAGTAAGGTATTGTTTTGACACCATTAGGGTTGCTGAGGTACGAAAAAACCTCGGGAACTAATGTGGTTTCAAACGCAGGACTACTTTTTCCGAATGCTTACATGTTACGCACCCGCACATGTGAGGCTTGTGGTTTACCTTTGTCTTGTTAGTGATTTAATAGGCGTAGAGGTTACGCCAGTAATCATTCGTCATCGAGATTGATGTGCAGAGTATTAATAGCTATTGAACCTAATCGGACTAAAGTTATAGTTCAAAAAAAAACCATACCAAAACTTTATTTGGCACCTTTTTGAGGCAGGAAACAACTATGAATAACAAGAAACGTTAGGACTGTACAAGCTTGAAAAGATATAAATGTGCCCACGTTACGTTTTACAACTTCATAAAATCGAACATCTTTCACGTTGCCCATTCATTTCCATTCTGATGCAACCAATGTGGAATTCTATAGTAGTTACCTTATCGAATCTTCGACGACGAGCTTGTAATATAAAACTAATTATTTCAGTATGCACTATGAAGTACATAGAGTGGAAATAACGTCGCAAGCTGTGTTGAAGGCGCTCCGATACAGCATCACCGGTTTCACCTGTCGTCCCGTTGATCATCATTCTTCCTTGTCGTGTACAAGAGTAGCCCAGTGGGTCCTTCTCGCATTAGGTATTCGCGTGCATCATATCTTTCTTCTATAACTTTCGTGAAGAAATCGAACCAACGGATGGGTAGTCTTCCTGCAGAGCACTTGATATTTCGAGGAATCCAGTCGGTAACGGCTCTCCTCCATCGGTTGTCGTTGAAAGGCAGCACGTGTTCACTTCACATTATTTTAGATATCCTGCCGTGTAGAATGACGTCCTTGATCTTCGATCGTTGACGTAGGTCGGAACTTCGAGTCCTCCATTTGCGAGATACGGGATACTCCTAGCATTGACCTATCGACTGCGCGTTCAATAACGACAGTGATCTTCCATCTGCTTACGTAGCGACCACTCTTGCTGCATACGTCAGGTCAAAGTTAAACGTCGAGTCGAAAAGGTAGGCACGGAGTCGGATGTTCTTTGTTCTCTTTACTGCATATTAGATGCTTCAAAACGTTCCCCAAGCAGTTCGTTTCCTCCCGCTCAACTTTGGAGCTGGATCATTCACCATGTTGATTTTCACGACCTAGATGGATATAACTGGAGCATTCGGAGATTGTCGTTCCAATGAGCGTGAATGGGGCATTCAAAACCCAACCGTTCCTTATGAACATCGTTTTCGTTAGATTTAGTTAATGAGCAATCTTTCCGCAGACGTTTTCGAAATCGGTCAGTATTCGTTCCCTTGGCGGATGCTTGGCGTTTAAGGACGATATCACAACAAGGCGAAGATAGTGTTGTTGTCGACCGTCAATTTTCACTCTGATATCGTACCACTCTAATGTTCGCATGACCTCTTGGAGGGCTGCATTGAGTAGTTTGACCAAATTGTAGAGCCTTGTCGGTCCCCTCTTCTTACGTCGATGGTGATATTGCCCTAGAATGGAGATATTTTGGTCATAAAATTTTTATACAGTCACCAGGAATCATTATGTACTGAGTGGGGACGCACAGATTATCCAGAGCCTGTATAAGCGCTTCTGCTTCCACTGAATCAAAGGCTTTCTTCAGATCGATGAAAGTAAAACAAAGCGGTATTCTGTACTCTCGTGAAACTCCAATAAGTCTTGTGATCGTGTTGATGTGATCTATTATACTAAGTCCTTTTCGTAACCCTGCTTTTTCGCATGGCTGCCCCTTCGTCCAGTGTTCCGTCAATCCTGTTTAGGATGACTCGAGTGAAGAGTTCATAGACAACGGACAGCAAGCAGGTTGGGCGTTAATTGCCTATGTCGTGAAGGTCTCCCTTTTTTAACAGCAAAACGGTCTTACTAGTTTTCCACTGAATGGGAACCTCGCATTCTGACAGGTGGAGAGTGTAGAGGCGAATCAGGGTGTAGATGAGAGCTAGCGGTAGGGTTCTTCAGGTGTTTTGGTCTAATCCTCTCCGGACCGGGTGTTGCTCTGTTCTTCGCCAGCGACATAGCATGTCGGATTTTGGAAGCGAGGACTGGTTGAACGACAGATTGATTCTCTTTAAATTTTCTTGACGGTACGAGGACACGGCCAGCGAACGGATCCGATTAGTATTGGTAGATGATTTTTCTCGATGGCCCTTTTGGAACTGTAAGTGTCCCTTCAGAGCATTGGATGTCAACCATCTTGGTCTTCTCCTTGGCGAAACCTCGCTGCGCTTTGCGAATGCTCTCCCCAGCTTCTGCAGCTTTTGATATAACTGCTGCTTTTCTCTCTTTGAGATCTTCTTTTATCGCTTCTCTGCAGCGCTTCGCAAGTTCGGACGTAAGGTTATGGTTGCCTGCAACTCGTGTGATTCCACGTTGACGTATCAGCTCGAGTGTCTGCGGAGACAAGCACCTCTTCGTGACTTCAGGACTCTCGGCTTTTATGGCGGTAACGTGAAGATATTCATCGAGCCGGTCGTATTTTTCGTCGATGTTGTCGACAACGGTATCTTCCCAAGAGCCGACCAATGATTTGAAATTCACAGGTCAAGAGCAACGCAGAATGAACAGAATAAACAGAATTTTACAGGTCAAAAATGCTCTTTGCTCCTCGAACATTTTCATAGTCGTTCATTCTAAAACTCGTTACGCAATGCTTTTCTCGGTCCCAAAAATAACGGTTCATTTCCACGCCTTTTCACTTCTGCACATTGCATTGTGTCCACAGTTCTACCAATCAATATGTTAACAGAAAATCAACAAGGAAGAGAGAACCGCGCTCCAATGACAAGGCGACGCCATATCACCGCACACGCGTCCTCCAGACGCCATCGTTCATCTTCGGCGGTCAGTGGACGCCCACCTACAAGCCTTGCGTACTCTCGAGTGACAATCTCATTCGAGTGTACCTCTCACTGGAGGAGTCCCCTCGATCGATTCTTATCGGGAGATTCGGCTCGCGCCAGCCTGCAATATGACGAGGAAATTGCCGGAGGTTTGTAGTCGTTTTCTCTTTGAAAATTGAACATTTTGTTTCCAACGGATTGTTTTTGGAGTTCGTAGTTTTTCATTCTTCAACGCTTCCAGTTATTCACTTTTGAGAACACTATTTCACTGCAAAAGAAGCTTGTCAGGTATTTTTTCGTTCGAAAGTACAGATTTTTAAACCTATCAGCTACGTTGGACAAGAAGTTATTATGAAAATTGTTAGCAATTATTCGAAAGCTTAACACTCAAGCCAGCGCTCTACGCTGCCGATTTTTTCAAAAAGATCCTTTTATTAGGCTGAGAAATCCGAAATAACATTATGTTTTCCACCTGCATGTTTCTCGCAGTACAGAGCTCTTTCTTTAGAGTATCAGTAATCATTCGATAGCGCAAATTTAGCGATTCCAACGCTGTGCTTATATCTCAAAGAGATCGCTTCTGTGCAACACAACAGCGAAAATCAGATTGATTCACATGCGCGAGAAAGACATCCTTTGCCACTGCACACGCCTCACTTATTTTGCGTATTCTACGTATTTCTTATTTAATTGCCCACAATTCATTCTGGTGAGGTTACTTTAGGTTTATTTTGCGGACTAACACCAACTCGCGCAGTTTTTTTAATACTCTACAACGGAGATTAACCTCTAAGGGAGTATGTGTGCAAGTATTGGTAAACAGTTGTTTGAAGGCTTTCTCATTGTGTAGAGGTTCTCTCTTGATAGTTGTAATCATTCAAAAACTTGAATCATAGCGATTTAAACCATTTGTTGGGCGTTTAGAAAGAAATTTTTATTGCGATATAGCGAAAATAAAGTTATTTTTCACACTCAATTTGCTTCATTTTCCCGGTTGTGGCTTCGATGTGACTCTTCACTAAAGCTTCATTTACTATCAAGTAACCCAAATGTTGTGGATTTTGGTGGTTAAATTGGTTTCCAAAAGGATATCATAGAACGCTGTAAGAGCCAAAAGAAGATTAAATTCCACGCCTGAAATGTTACCTGACTGCGTAGACGTCATAGGTGGTTTATTGGTAATTATGGGTAAATTTTATAAGTCATAGGTATCCTATGGTTACACAAAGAATAGATTATACCAAACGAACCTTTCGTAAAGGTTTTTGATATAAAAAGCAACTAAATTTCTTGAAATCCTTCATTTTTTAGCGGTGATATTAAAAGTTCCGACCTAAACTTTCGCTTGCCTGTAGCTCGTGTGATTCTACGTTGCCGTATCAGCTCGAGTGTCTGCGGAGACAAGCACCTCTTCGTGACTTCGGGACTCTCGGCTTTTATGGCGGTAGCGTGAAGATATTCAACGAGCCGGTCGCATTCTTCGTTGATGTTCTCGACAACGGTATCTTCCCGAGAGCCGACTAATGATTTGAATACATCCCAGTTTATGGTAGCTCTGAGACTTCGTTGTTTGAATTCAGCAGCTTTATCTCCTCTCCGCAAAAAACGAAACGTTGCGCGAAGGAGGCGATGGTCGGATCCCGTGTAGAACTCAGAAACAACAGCGACATCGCTCAGGCAAAACCTTTAATTTATTAAGATGTGATCTATTTCGTTATGGTACTCTCCATTGGGAGACTCCCACGTTCATTGTTAAAATGAGGCTTTTGGAGGTGTAAATTGTCGTGGATGGTCTGAGACGTCATGATAAACTCAGATAGCCTTTCACCCTGTTCATTCCAATCTTGTCCGTGGGTCCCAAGGTGACGTTCTTTGAACGTTCTCCTAGGTCCGATTTTGGCGTTAGAATCTCCAACAATGGCCTCGAAAAAGGTATGGTCTTCTCAGAACAATCTTTCTAGGTCCATATAGAAAGCTTAACTTCGCCTTCATCACAGCTTCATGTTGGTGTATAAGCAGCGAAGATGGTCGCAGCATTGAACCACAAGTCAAAGCCAAACCATTGGACCGCAATCGTCCGATACGAGTTGTTAGTTGCTCAAAGAATTGATGTCGCCAACTCCGCCGGCACCTATGCGTTCGCATGTTCCAAGAAACAGTTCTTCTCTGGGGTCATGAAAAGCGTGAAAAACGATGACGTCCTCTCGCTTCAGCCAGGCCAATGACGTCGTATCTTATCCTTCTTGCTTGAATCAATAGATCTTCTGCAGCGGATTCATGAGCAAGTGTTTGTGCATAATGGGTACACATGGGGGCGTTGTAGGTACAGATCGTCATTTTAGTCCGTTTCGATTTTGGCAGCCTAGTTCAGCTCTGAGATTTTAGCAGCCTTTCCGTACTCGCCGTACCTAGCGCTGCCGTACTGGGGGCTCTTTCGGGGCCAGGGGAATGAGACCCATCTTTATGCTGTTTTTAGCATTTTAATGCCCAACGTATGGCTAGCTAGGCTCTGAACGTGAGGGCTGGATTCTGACGAGTAGCTTGCCTACTCTTTTGGAGGAGTGGGGAGAGCTCATTTGTTGGAGGCGACTCCTAACCGCCCACACATACTTCTCAGCTGTTTGATTGCAGGCTTTTGGTCGATATGACTCGTAAAAATGGACTTTTGTCAAATCGACCCTGCAGAAGCTGGCCAGGGAGCTCATTCCCTGAATCCATCTGCGTCTCTGGAAAGCACATGGTCGCTTTTGGTTCGCGTTGAGTCCCCCTATCCACCACCTCGAAGCGCGCCACGTGCCCTTGTGGTTAACCGGGCGGGATCGGGAGATCCGTGGCATTAGTCATAATCATTCAGAATTTGACAGGTCAAAAATGCTCTTTGCTCCTCGAACATTTCCATAGTCGTTCATTCTAAAACTTGTTACGCAATGCTTTTCTCGTTCCCAAAAATGAAACGGTTTATTTTCACGCTTTTTCACTTCTGCACATTGCATTGTGTCCACAGTTCTACTAATCAATATGTTAACAGAAAATCAACAAGGAAGAGAGAACCGCGCTCCAATGACAAGGCGACGCCATATCACCGCACACGCGTCCTCCAGACGCCATCGTTCATCTTCGGCGGTCAGTGGACGCCCACCTACAAGCCTTGCGTACTCTCGAGTGACAATCTCATTCGAGTGTACCTCTCACTGGAGGAGTCCCCTCGATACGATTCTTATCGGGAGATTCGGCTCGCGCCAGCCTGCAATATGACGAGGAAATTGCCGGAGGTTTGTAGTCGTTTTCTCTTTGAAAATTGAACATTTTGTTTCCAACGGATTGTTTTTGGAGTTCGTAGTTTTTCATTCTTCAACGCTTCCAGTTATTCACTTTTGAGAACACCATTTCACTGCAAAAGAAGCTTGTCAGGTATTTTTTCGTCTGAAAGCACAGATTTTTAAACCTATCGGCTACGTTGGACAAGAAGTTATTATGAAAATTGTTAGCAATTATTCGAAAGCTTAACACTCAAGCTAGCGCTGTACGCTGCCGATTTTTCAAAAAGATCCTTTTATTAGGCTGAAAAATCCGAAATGACATTATGCTTTCCACCTGCATGTTTCTCGCAGTACAGAGCTATTTCTTTAGACTATCAGTAATCATTCGATATCGCTAATTTACCGATTCCAACGGTATGCTTATATCTCAAAGAAAATCGCTTCTCTGCAACACAGCAGCGATAATCAGTTGATTCACATGCACAGGCAAGTGTTCTTTGGCCATTCACGAGCGGTGGGGTGGGGGATAGGAGGCCGGTCGGCGCCAACATCGATCAATAGCGCCCGGATAAGGTGTATTTGGTCAGAAGTTGTTTCTCTGCTCCAAAAAATCTTTTCATTAATCGCTTGACTCTGATACTAGAAAATTTCACTACACGTCCATCTAATTTTCGTGCTTCTAGCGAATTAACAGGTGAATTGCGTGGCCGACTCAAAACATAATTTTATTTTCAATTTTTTAGCATCATAGAAGGGTCTTTTCGAAAAGCGGTTATGTACAGCGCTTGCTTGAGATTGTGACTTTGGAAAGATTTCTCACACTTTTTATGAAATCTTCCTGCCCAGCGTAGGAGATAAGCTTGAAAATCTGTGTTACCGAACGGAAAAGAACCGCTCGTCATAACTTGTTACTCTCTTCAGATCCAGATGTTTTTATTTTATTCACTACTTGCGATCGATAGAGCTTGATCATTAATATCGGCTAATGAGGTTTATCGCTTCCAGTGCAAGAGATATTACATTATTTGTTTTATTTCCGATAACCTGTCGTCATCGATTTTCACACGTGACGTCTTATCTTTTGGGACAGGACTTTTTTCTTGCCTTTCTTTTAACTCTTAACAAATATTCGTTAGCCTAAATTTTGGCGATTCCACTGCAAGGCGTGTTTTCGTTCTTTTTTCCTCTCTTTTTTGAGAGGCCTCGTTAGTGCACCTTGCAGCCAAGAGACTTACGCTTCATCTACGGCGTGTATTATATGCGTGGCTGACGTCTGTGCTTGGTTTTTTCGCGAGAACATTAGTGGTCACTTGATAGCCTAAATCTCGTTGATTTTTGAATTAAATTTGTTTCTGCAAAGGTCTTAAGCTTCGCGCCCTAAGATCTACGCACCAGAAGCATATGGACTTGTGAAAGGACGGCATTATAAATCGCTGCGCTCAACGCTAATCGTGATGCGACGCGCGATTTTCGGCATTTAGTAGGTTTTTTTTCCTTTTTCAGGGATTGTTCTGATTTCTTAACTTTCATTTCGAGTGTTTTCTTAAGACCACAGCTCAAAAATCAATATGCCTTGCCATTATTTTTGAGCCACGCATGTCAGTGGTCTGTTAAAGGAGGGCTGACTTGTAGAGCCCGATACACGTGTTTGGATCTTGCGATCTAGTCAGTCGGGCAGCTACCCTTTCTCGTCTTTTGCTAATCTCTGTGGGTGCTCCAGTCTCCACACTAAGAGTAGCGACGGCGAACGTTTTACACTCTATGTCCAGTGAAGAACTCAGTGAATACAAAGTGTTGTACACTCGATTTCTCGTGGCTAGTATATTCAATATATCATAACTTTCATTTCGAGTGTTTTCTAGATACGCTCTATGTCCAGTGAAGAACTGAATGAACACAAAGTGTTGTACACTCGATTTCTCGTGGCTAGTATATTCAATATATCATAACTTTCATTTCGAGTGTTTTCTAGAGTGTAATCGTACGTCGTCGCTAACTCCTTATTGTGGGGACTGGAGCACCATAGAGATTAGCAAAAGACGAGAAAGGGTAACTGCCCGACTGACGAGATCGCAAGATGGAAACACGTGTATCGGGCTCTATAAGTCAGCCCTCCTCTAACAGACCACTGACATGCGTGGCTCAAAAATGATGGCAAGGCATATTGATTTTTATTTTACTTGATACATCACGGTTTCCTAGCGCATGTGGGGCAGTGGTTAGAGGTGCTCTGCGTCTCACGCGAGTTCTATGGTTTGATCGCACGCTCATAGCTCACCAAGCCATCTATCCCTCTGGAGTCGATAAAATGGTGCCGGGCTGGTCTCAGACTTTTCTGTGAGGACAAGCATCACTGACTCTGTTTAGCGGTAGGCCACCGCGAGCGATTGTAAAGGCCAAATATGCATTTAATCACCTAAATCGATGTTAAAAAGTGAAGACGAATGCATGGCGCATTTCTCAGGGATTGATCAACGCCGAGGGCTTTCATTGTTTTGATCACTGTTTACTCTTCACGTTCGTATATATAGTTCTCTCGTGTGAAAAAACGTCAGTTTGCTTCGCAATCGTGCTCTTTTTGGTACTTAGTTAATCATAATGAGATGTACGAATTACTTTAGGCTTTAGATTTTTTACGTTCTTTTGTCATATTATATGCAATATTCGATACCCATCACAGCGTTTAAAAATTGAAGAAAAAGCAAGGAGTTCCTGTGTAAATTTAATGATGTAGAGTGATGTGCAAAGTTTTTTTACGTACATGGCGCCTTTTTTGTAAACACATAATTGTCTTTCTCAACCCGGATAAAGTGCTCGTTGAGACGACAATCTTTACGATCTTGTATAGTTCAGTTAACTCATTCCAAGTGATTGCACGGGTGCTGTAGAAAAGTTTAAACTCTTGACTGTTTGTTATGATTAGGTTATCAGTCGATTTAGATAAATATTATGTAAGCTTCTTTTTCAGGGCACGTGCTATAACTGTCCGTCGACAATTCCTGAAGGAGCTGTTAGAAGACATGCACAAGGAAAACTGGCGTGCAAGTAAGTGCTTAAGTGAGCAAAGTATAAACAGAATATACCCAATGGTAAGGAGTGATGTGCAAAAAACGTCCGCGTCAGCCGGGATTTGAACCCTGATCTTACTCTTTCCGGGAGCATGTCCTAAGCCGTTGCGCCACCGAAGCTTGTTTCGGACTCCAGTCTTTCTGCACTAGAACGCGTTACCTGTCAGCAGCCACCCGTCTTTGGTTCGTTTAAAGGCAATTAGCGAAGAGAGCAGTTGCTTATGAGTCTTGTTCACGGTTGTTTCACTTATTTACCTACATATTATTAGTTGTAGCACATGGGTACAAGTGGCTATCCTGATCGAGACACTTTTGTCTTCCAAAAAGGTTTTGCTGAGAGTCTGTATGAAGGAGACGTTGAAGTTCGTATAAATATAAAAACAGCGAGATATTGGAGAATGAGTGGTGGGAAGCGGTGGTCGCCCGCGATGGTGTAGTGGTAGCGCGCACCCCGGGAAGGGGTGAAAACGCTGTTTTAATTCCCGTCTGAGGCAGCAATTTTGCTTACCACTCAGTTCTTTTAAGTTTATTTGAAACATCATAGCAGTGTGAGAAAGTGGTAATAACAAAGAATTTCTGGATCTATATAAATAGTTCACTGATTTATTGATAAACCGGCGCGCGCAAGGCAGAATCAGAGTACATGGAACGTTTAGAACTCTAAGGGCATTTCAACAAAGTGCTGTCACAAAAGTTTGTACTCCTTGAAACGGCTGTAGGAATTACAAAGCATTAGACCGAATTACATGCATCGTGATAGGTAAATACTGAGAACACGTAGGTTGCTGAGATGTGTCATTTAAATCTTTTAGCATTTCTTCATTGACATTCAGCAGCAGCAGTAAACCAATTCGAAATACTGCAGTCAAAACAACCTAAGTCAAACAAAGTAAAATATGTTTTTAGTGGTTTGCAACATTTCCTGACGACATCGCAGACGAGTCAGAAGCGACCAATCTCTACGTTCGATGTGTCTAAGTGACATTGTGCCACATACTCGCCACCCGTCGACTCATGCTGAAGAACGCTTTCAACAGAAGAGCCATCGATGGTAACTTCTATTAAGAAATGAGTAATCAGTCAGAATTCTTTTTATTTGACCGTCACTTGCGGTGGTGTGATGTTGCAATATACTCGATAGTGTGGAGTGCTGTGCAAAAACATTTGAGTCAGCCGGAATTCGTACCCAGATCTCACTCTTTCCGGGAGCGTATACTAACCGTTGCAGTGGGTTCAGTGTCAATGACGACTATCCTCGCCGGACCTTAGACGGTTGGCTGTTAACAGATAATGCGTTCTAGCGTAGAAATAGTGGAATGCAAAACGAGCGTCGATGGTGCAACGGTTTAGCACATGCTTCCTTGAAGATTAAGATCTGGATTCGAATCCCGGCTGACGCGCACGTTTTTGCACACCACTCTACATCATTGGGTCTATTTAAACATCGTAACACCGCAATAAGCGGTGAAATAAAATGATTTCCCAATGCTTTTTTGTAAAAAATGATAATGCATACTGCATGTGATCGCATCTGTCGATGACTTCCGATAATTCTGGATTATTAGTGTACTTTGGAAGTTGGGACTCATTGAATGATCTAAAATTTTTTCTATCCTTCTGTTGGTAATTCTTTTCTACATAATCACGTATACTCTACTATGAATTACATCCTTTGCCACTGAACACGCCTCACTTATTCTGCGTATTCTGCGTACCTCCTATCTGATTGCCCATAGTTCAACCTGGTGAGGTTACTATAGGTTTTTTTTTGCGGACTAACACCAACTCGCGCAGTTTTTCTAATACTTTACAGCGAGGATTGACCCCTAAGAGACTATGTGTACAAGTATTGGTAGACGGTTGTTTGAAGGCTTTCTCACTGTGTAAAGGTTCTCTCTTGATAGTTTTGTTATCATACGAAAACTTTAATTACTGCAATTTCAACCATTTGTTTGGCTTTTACAAAAGACTTTTTATTGCGGTGCAGCAGCGAAAATAATGTTATTTTCCACACTCAGTTCACTTCATTTTCCCTGCCGTGGCTTCGGTATGACTCTTCACTAAAGTTTCACCAGTTATTAAATAGCCCAAATCTCGGAGATTTTGGTGGTTGAATTGGCTTCTGAAAGGATACCTTAGAACGCTGTAAGAGCCAAAAGAGATTGCATTCTACGCCTTGAATGTTACCTCACCGCTTAGACGTCATAGGTGGTTTCTTGGTAATTATGGGTAAATTTTATACGTCATAGGCATCCTATGGTTACACAAAGAATAGAGTATACCGAATAAACCTTTCATAAAGGTTTTCGACATAAAAAGCGACTAAGTTTCTTGAAATCCTTCATTTTTCTGCTGTACTATTACATCAATGTGAAGAAATCAAACAAACTATCAACATTTACTGTGCATTTTTGCCGCCTCTCTTGCGAGAACGTAGCATGAAAGCACATCTTCTACTACAAAACACTTCTGATAGAGGTACGTATGGAAGTAATTGTAGTATGTGGTTGAACTAATTGTAGGAAGATGTAATGCGGAGAATAACAGGCACTTTTCCCCAATTCGCACTCATATTCCGAAAAGCGTGTTTTTTTATCCTTTATTTGACATTTCAGTAATTGCCCGATGGCATGAGTCTCGAGAATTCGGACGGTGTATTTTATTTTTAAATGATTTCTATATTTTGCTGCAAAAGTAAAAACAGAATTTCATTTCACACTCAAGCAGCTTTCGCTTGACACAGCATTCCATTCAGACGTTCGATAACCATCGGTAACAAAATTCTGAGCGATTTATGCAATTTGCTTGGTTTTTAATAAGGACTTTTATTGAACTGTTACAACTAAAAAAGAATGAAAAGATTGTGAGTGCGCATTCGACGCCGTGTTGATAGCAGCACGCATTATCATTTTTGACAATTTACTCATGTTTTCTGAGTTCTACTCGTTATGATGACTCTTGGGTCTTGTATAAAACTGGGAAAGATCAAAACCAAATATTTTATTGTGATCTTCTTTTACACTGCAATATAATTGATTGAATGCCAAATTCTGTATGATTGCGTAGTAAACCAGCGTTTTTCGGAATACAAAACACAAAGATTTAAGTCAAAAATCCCATGAGCGAGTATAAAAAATCTCATAATATTAAATTATTACAAGAATCAGAAAACTCCGAAGAAAAAAAACCATATTGAAGCAACGAAAATCGCGCAGTTTGCTCTGCGTGCATCGATTTCTATATCGGTCCCTTAGGGATGAAAGCAAACAGCAAGAAGCAACTCTAGCAAGGACGAGAAAGGAACGAGGAAGTAAGGAGGATTCTGCATTTCTGAAACAAGTCAGAAATATTTTTGCAAAAGTGTTGTTTGGAGACATTATGGCCCAACGTCTAAATCCGTAGAAAAAGTCTCAAGGTGAAAACGGAATGTAGCCAACTGATCGGCTTCTTAATGGAGGTCTCATCCATACCAAATCGTCTATAAAAAGTCCAAAATTTTTCTTGATTGCTTGAGGATAGCGTGAATTCCGTTGTATGAATGCGTACTTCTGGTGCTTTCCCTTGAGACAGTGCTTTTTCACTAGACTGTAAACAGTCATTCGATAGTTTGAGAAATGCAGATTTCAATACTGTATTGGGTTGTCATGAAAATTTCCAAACTTTCATGTTGCTCTTGTTTATTTTCCAATTCTCTGTATCTGTCATAAGTTCCAACCTCTCAAAATGACTTCGATGAAACCATGTGTAAGTAGTTGTGACCGTCCACAAATAAACCATAGATTTGATTCGCTCGCCTGCTTCCTATGGATATTCTCCTCCTTTTTCATCGCTTTGATATACAGACTTTGCTGATTTTCACGAATAATCATAGTTTATACATGAAAAAGGGAATCGAATACTTTTGCCTAACGGACGAACTTTGTGAGAAAAGCCACAGGCTTTATTAAAGAAATTCACCAAGTTGTACAATTTTATCGTTTTTTCATTATTAAAACTCGATATTCATTGCTGTCGGAGATGCGCCTTCAGTAGTGATGGACTGAGAAAGTTGCGGGTTAATTTGGCCTTCTTAACTTCAAGTAAGCGGAACCCTAAAAACTGCGGCCATGTAGTACTGTTTTGCCCTGAGTTATATCACGAAGACGCCGATGAAGAGATAAATGGTGAGTGGTCAAAGAAGTTATCGTCACACGGAATCGTGACCTATTTGATGGCGATGGGGGATGTTCAAAGAAACTTTTTACTCAGGTGCAAGAAATCGGTTGATTTCTACACCTGAGACTCAATTATAGAACGGACACATCTATGGCCTTCGGACGAATCCAAGTTGGATTGCTCTTCCTTGACGAGCTTCATAGTTACCTGTCTGCGCACATCTGCCCCCTCTTTTTTCCTTGGTTCTAGATAGCAGTTGGTTTTCTAAGTAGCTAACATGCATTTCAAAAAAAGACGGAGTGTTTCTGACAAAGACATTCCAGTGAAGCGAAATAATGTACGTTTTAGTATAAACATATTGGAGGGAGAGCCTTTTTTTTATGTTATACCGCAGTGACAGGTGCATTGTTCACAATCTCTAGTGTTGAAATTATGACGCTCCAGGTGCCCTCTAACACCTTTGTTCGCAGGACAAATCATTGCGAGCAGAAATCACATGCCATAGATCTACAGATCCGCTAAGAGATGGGCTTTCGCGGATTTGTGGAACACAATACTGCATTCAGTCGAAAGATGTAAACAAATTCAGTGATTTTTCTAGTAATACCTATTACAATTCGCAGCTATTGCTTGAGCGGCATTGCTTAGGCCATAGAAGAAATTCGATCTTCGAATGGTTTCTTTTTGTTTTGCTAAAAATGTCGTTAATGTTTCTGCATCCGTTGTAGTTGGCATTCTGAGCAGATTAGGTATCAAGCAAACGACGTAAGTTCATCGAAACATAGCGATTGACATATTTATGTCGTTATTCAATCAGTATTCAATAATAATTGTAATAGTAATGCTGCATGTTTTCATCGTACAATTTATACCTCTCCTTTCGACCGCCCTCTTATATACCCTTTCATAGGTCCGCTCTAAAGAAGGAGAGTTATGACTCATTGTGAAAGTTGCAAGCTCGATTGCCGGTCACCACAATGTCAAGTAATATCATCATCTGACTTGCGGAGTCTTCTTACACGGCATCGATTCCTTTATAGAGAATACTTTAGCCTCAGGGGGTTGGCTGAACTGAGGGAGGATGCTATTGATCAGTCCCAATAGGACGAAACATGCGACTGCATAGCAATAGCCTAAAAGCTCAAAACAACTTATATCCTTATCGGATTGCACAGTTTATATTGTCACAGAAACAGAACTTGTTATAAACAACGGAAAGATCTGTAGAAATGACCATAAAAGCACTGATAACGTCCAATGAGACCGCGCACAAAGGTAGTTTAGGTTTTTGTGCTGCTTCTTTGCACAAACACATACCGCACGAAATAAAGCGCCTTCAAACAGACATGTTCTCACAATTCCAATTCATTTTTCTGAGAGCGTTTTTAGAGAAGTAGGCCTAGGCAGTTGGTTAGATTGAGCCGTTGAATTTGCATGTTGATGAGAAAGTGTTTCAGTGCCGCAAACGAAGTGGCAGCAACATCAACGTGTGTCAGAGGCACTGGATGTGTGTCTGGTAAGTAATGTTTGGGAGATAGTATGTGATTATATTGCGTACTCTAATGAACTCGGGGTGCATGTAAATTCCAAAGAGAATTCATCGCAGCATTAAGGCCACAAATCGGCAAAGCGGCCTACAATACGAGTAACCACAGAACAAGGTGTTCTGGTGATCATTAGTTTTTTTTATAGTTTTAAAGTCCATGCTTTTCACATTGTTAACTTAATTCCAATTGATGCTTACTGGGGCACTTGTAATGACTATAGAAGTTGGAAAACGTAAAGGAAAAGCCACTGGTAGAGGTTGATCTTATCTATTCTAATATTAACTATTAAACTTTAAAAATCACACACATACGAAAATCTGTCACATTACCATAACTTTTTGACGTTTTGTTCGTATCATGAAATTGACACTGCGGTGAATGTTTTCCTTCCCGATATCTCCGGTTTAATTAGCTTACCTTATTACAAAACCTCACGACCACCAGACTAGGTGCTCAATAAAAAAATTTATCTTTAGTCAGTTTTGTCATTCTATCAAAAGCCAGTTTGGATTGCTGCTCCTCGAGGAGCTTCATAATATCTGTGTAAGCCCATCCACGTCCTTTCTGTTTTTCGTTTCTGATAACAGTTGGTTTTCTAGACAATGTTTACGTATAGCAGAAACGGACAGAGTGTCTGTTCCAAATGCATTTTAGGGAAATAGGTGACCATATGTTATAGTTACAATATGTTTAAGCAGATAACCTTTTTTTGTTCAAGTAATGCCGCAGTGACCAGTGCATTGCTCGCATTCCATAGTGTATGGCCTTTATTTTGGGGGTAGAGCATGTTGAATAATTCATTACTGTTCGGAGGTATCCGAAATTTGATGCTGAACATCTAGCGAATGACATTTTTGACATTATGAGGCCAGAAAGCTCCAGTAGGCGAGGTAAATAAATTTGGGTATTGGAGAGGAGGATGTAGAGTGCAATTTGAATTTCTTAAATTTGTAACCAATTACAGGACGTTTGAAAGTTTGCCGGGCAGCCGTGACTTGCCATCCTCAGAGACCACCATTCGTTAGTGAACTATAAAATTCAGATAGTAAAAGTAGGAGAGTAGTTGTTTGTATAAAGTATTAGCAACTTACACTGAATGTCTCCTCACGTGAAATGTATACCGTTATTAGTAATTTGTCGAAGAGGTGTCCGCATTATACTGCGAGTATATGACTTTATATTGAGTAAATATACAAACTCATTTTCCATAAGCCATTAAATGCTGTTCTATGTGATATAGACGTCTCAAAGCCTTTGCTGGATGCGTTCGAAGGCGATTCTGGTGCCATTTAACCTTTAACTTGGGTAATTGTACCATTAATTACTAAGTTTGAGAGTCAAATGGCCATCAACCCACAAACTTGGGTTATCAAAATAGCATTTAACTCTCAAACTCGGGTAATCATACCATTGGTTACCGAGTTTCAGAGCTAAATGGCCATTAACCCACAAACTTGGGTAATCAAAATGCTGTCTAACCCACAAACTTGGGTAATCAAAATGGCATTTAACCCTCAAACATGGGTAATCATACCATTAATTACCCATGTTCTAGAGTTAGATGGCATCAGAATCGACTTCGAATGACACCAGCAAAGGCTTCGACACATCAATTTTCATTAGGCCAGAATAAGCTAGGAATATTTCATGCGAGCAGTTTGACAAATGTTATATTTCTCAGTCAAACATACTTATATGTTCTGAAATGATTGTCATGTAGTTTCACTTCAACTTTGAGTAGAATAAATTGTATAGTTTTCTTATGTACTTCTTTTGTATATCAAAAACTTCTACAATACTTTATGTGCCTCATGGCAAAACAGACGCCATTCTCCATAAATCCTCGATCGCTATCCATCTTTTTTCTTCACATTTGCTCAAAGTTTTTGCACAAACTGTTGTATTATTTATTTAGTGAAAACTATTTTATTGCTCTCACATATGCTTTGCCATAATTTGAAGTTATTGTATGGTTTTTAATATGATAAACTGTCCAGTAAAACAATAATGTGTTCTACAACAGCATCGGTAGAGTCCCACGTGGCATATTACTAGAAAGTCGAGCATTCCTTTCCAAACTGGAAATTTTTTAGTCATGAAATCAGGTTCTGAATCAAGCCCCTGTGTTTTGAGATATCAATCAACTTCAGTCAAATTATATTCTCACCTACGGCTATGTTCTGGTGCATCGGCCGCTCGAAGCGAACCTCTCAATAAATTATATGTCACTGTAATAATCTTCTTGTATGCTTTCCGGCAAAAAGCTTGGACTCGTCTGTTCACGACTAACTGTTTATAGTGTGAGCTTACTCCAGATTAATCTTCTCAACTAGTTGACATTTATTGGAGGAGAAAATTGATCATGCATCAAATCATCAGTACTCACGATTAGTATCACAGAAGTCCCTTATCATTCTATCACTATCGATTCCGATTAACACTGCGGTTTTTTGTAGACACCGTTACTACTTTTATCACTTCTTTTGTTTTGATAGATATAAAAAATAGTAGGATGTTTCCGCAATAGTCCCTTATATGGTACTTAACAAGCTCCACAATTGGTCAAGCAGCATGTCGTAATTTCGTCCACTTGTTATTTCTTACTTTATACTTGAATGGCGTGTCTTCTCTGGTAGTGCGACCTCCAGCATAGTTTCAGTTCGTCTCTCACTCGCGCGACTGCCGTCCATGGTGGAGTTCTATTTCCAAAATGGTGACTTACGCGAGACCGATTCCGTGGTTTTAGACTCGTCACCATCTACTGGTGCAGATGACTGGCGTTAGCCGCAAACACATCCGCCCATCGTTTGCGTGGAAATTCGAGGTGCTAGCATTCTCCTAAAGTTTACTCTACTGCTCCATTCGTCTATTCAGTGCTCTTCAAATTATGTGACCGTCTCATCTGTGTTTCGCCACTGACGTATTTATTTCTATATTATGAGAAGGGGATGGTTTTCAATGATCGGAGCTGTGCGAACTGGCTAGACGTTGTAATGCAGATTGAGTTTCACGAACTTCTCTCAAGCGCCCTGTGAGTGGTACGCAGACTTCTTGACGTGCCTGTGGTATCAGCCCATGTCTCTGATGCACAACAGGGCGCTGGGGCAATTGTGGAATTGACGAGCTAAGCACAGAGTTTGGGGTGCATTGGTCGTATGTTTAAGAGACCCAAATGCGATTGTGCTGTTCACTTTCTTCTAACTAACTTCTCGCTGGCGCCGTGGCTGTCGTACCCAAAAGGTTAAGGTCCTTCAAAACTACAACCTTCTATAAAATCTCCTCCATGGACAAATATGATTGACACGCTGATATGTTGTTCGGAATACGAAATGATCTTAGCATACCTGATGATATGGAATGATTTGCAAGACTTTTGAGTCAGCCAGAGCTCGAACCCGTATTTCATCCTATCCGGGGGAATTGGGTTTATTGGGTGTACCTATAATATCATGTCACCGCTAAAAGCGGTTAACTTGGAAAGAATGCTATACATAAATGTTAGACGGCGACAAATTTTTGAGCACATCTCATTCGCTGGACGAAAAGTTTTTGAAAGAGTGTTAGCATTCATTCGAAAGCTTAACTCTCTGGCCACAACTCCACCTCTCAGCTTTTTAAAAACACCCCTTTTTAACACTGCAGCATCCTGGATAATATTTCGTTTCTCACTCGATTTCGCCTTGATTATTACCACGAGTATGAATAGCTGGAAGCCGGGTGGCATATCAGCTTGTAGAGAATTTTCCGAAGTGTCAGAATCATGCATTTTTCTCCAAAGTTTTTTTCGAAGCAGTGAGAAAATCCTCAATACATTAACGATGTTGCTGCCGCCTTAATGCAATGAGGTAGATCATTATCGAGCTAAGCGGTAGGTCAGGCGACTACCTTACTAATGAGTTGTCGCTGCGGCTTCGCTTCGCATTTTAATCGGCTACGAACCTAAAAGGCGACTTTGTTTACCGGCCAACTCACGGAGCAAACATCCCCCGATCGGGGCGAGCGATTGCGTTTGGAATATTGTTATTGTGTATTCTCGCACTCCATCGATAGAAACTCCAGATAAAAACGTAGATTTTGATACAGCGAAAAATTTTCTACACGCTGATATCCTTTTTCCTGCTTCCAGCGATTTATATGCGTGGTAAAAATGGAGGTGAAAGGCGAGTGAAGAACATAATGTTATTTCGGATGCTACAGCGTTATAGGAGGTCATTTTGAGAAACCGGCGATATGGTGCTGTAGCCAGAGATTTAAGCTTTCGAATGATTACTAACACTCCTATAAAAGGCTCCTGTCCAACGAATGAGATCGGCTTAAATACCTATCGCCGTCCAGCAAATTAGTATCACGATTTTTATTTGATCTTGGCTTACGATTATCGTAGGCCGCTCTGTTGATGACAGACCGTCGCCGTTCTCGTCATCGTCTTCCTGTCATCTGACCAAGCAACCCAACTAGATGGACGATCAACCGCGACCTACGGCCTACTCTGCGACTCTGCCGCAGTTGCGTAAAAACGAGGAGGAAGACGGGCAGACACAGGCTACGCAATCACCGCGGTGACCCTCTTAAACCGCGTGACCCGAGTGTGGGTGACCTCGTTGTTCCTTCGGTCGGTCGATCGGTCACGTGAATTGCTGGCGGAGAGGTTTGTCGTTGTAAGCCATATGGCTATTGGTTTGAATCCCTAATTTATCATTTCGTCTGTATTTTCGCGATCTCTCATATCTTGCAGTGAGCCTCACAACAAGCATATCACCTTTCCCATAATCCAGCTTTTATTTTCCAGCTTCTTGGGCATCGACTCGACCAACACAATGGGAATCACTTTTCTACTGGGATCTCTCCTACTAAGCACCAGAATCGTCTTTTGTGACGAAGGAGAGACGAAAGTTTCTCTGCTGGCTTTCTCATCTCTGGCTAGTCAATTGATCTCCAGAGAATTCCTGGATCGTTCAAGATGTCAAGTATGGGACTATAATTGGTATTGATCTCGTCGACACAACGTATTCATGTGTTGGTGTGTGTACAAAAATGGTCGTGTTGAGATCATGGCGAACGATCGAGGTTTTTTTCTTTTTTTCGAGTGTTCCTATTTTTTCGAACATTTTATAAGAACTAACAAAAAATCACTGATATGAACATGTTTATCATACAAGGGCGCATGTGGCGCAGTTGTTAGAGGTGCCCTGCGTCGCACACGAAGTCAATGGTTCGATCTCGCGCTCATGGCTCATCAAGCCATCCATCCCTCCGGGGTTGGTAAATTAGCACCAGACTGGCCTCAGAATTGTCTGGGAGGATAACCAGCACTGACTCGGTTCAGCGGGAGGCCACCGCGAGTCATTGTAGAGGCCAGATATGCATTCAATCACCTCAAACGAAGTTAGGAATTGAAGACGAATGCATGGCGCATCCCTCAGGGATTGATCAACGTCGAGAGCTTTATCCTTTATCCTTTTATCATACAAATCCTTTGATCATCTCAACAAAAGGTTTTTCATGTGTGAATGCTGAATTATTAGATCTGAAGAGAAAATCATTAGTATGGGGTGTTTTTGCTGTTTTTCACTGGGAGTTTCGTGTATTTTTCAAATTTATTTTATTGTAATTACTACTCTATTTGTTATTTATTTGTTTTGATAGTGATATTCGAAAAAAAAGAGTTAACTGACTCGGTTACAATCATCAAAAGGTACCTTGTGGTTATAAGGGAAACAAATGAAAAGCCGATCCCCCTTCCCTTCGCTGGAGAGGAATTTTCAATTGGAGTGTGAGTAACCATTTGAAAGCTTAGATTTCCGGCTAAGCCTCACGTCGCCTGCTTTGCAAACCACCCTTTTATAACGTTGTTAAATCGGAAATAGAGCTATCCTCAAAGGATAAAGGATAAAGCTCTCGGCGTTGATGAATCCCCGAGAGATGCGCCATGCATTCGCCTTCAATTTTTAACTTCGTTTGAGTTGATTGAATGCATATCTGGCCTTTACAATGATTCGCGGTGGCCTCCCGCTGTGCCGAGTCAGTGCTGCCTATCCTCCCAGACAATTCTGAGGCCAGTCTGGTGCTAATTTACCAACCCCGGAGGGATGGATGGCTTGATGAGCCATGAGCGCAAGATCGAACCATTGACTTCGTGTGCGACGCAGAGCACCTCTAGCCACTGCACCGCATGCGCTCTTAGCGCTGTCCTTAGACACGCAAATTTCTCGCCGGAGAGAGCTTTTTCATTGGACTATTAGAAATCGTCGTTAGTGTAGTGGTTGGCTGTTCCAGTGCTGTGCTCGTATCGTGATTTGACCGTTTCTCTGCAGGCAGTGCACAAGGTTATGAATTCAACTTATTTTATCTGTTGCGCTGCAGAGAAACGGCTTTCTCTTCAGGATATAAGCACTGTTTTGGAATCAGTAACGATTATGCTATCGAATGATTGCTAGTAGTCCAAAAAAGGAGCTCTTTTAGGCGAGAAATATGCGCGCTCTACATAAGGAATTTTCTTCTGTAACAGCGTCAAAAAGAGCTTTTCCGAAATCCGGAGGCGTAGAGGTGTAAAAAGAATTTCAAGCTTTCGAATGGCTACTTATACCCCTATGAAAAGTCCCTCTCCAGCCAATGAGGTCAGTTTTTTATTTGTCTCCTTGTAACCACAGAGTACCCATCAAACATTATTCGAACATATTGAATATCGAAGTACTTGGAAAGCTTCAATTTTAAGCTACAGCGCTACGTAATTGTTTCTAAAACGGCCGGCCTTTCTTTAGAGCTATCGCATAAAAAGTAAATTCATATTTCACACACGGCGCGGTTGTTGTATATTATTGCGCTTGTAGTTCGCTGAACAGAAAGCATACCTTAAACTGCTAATAAACTTTCAATAGCTCAGATCTCGGAGATTTCAAAGATTTGTCTACTTTCCAAAAAGTCTTTTTTGCAGAGCAGTAGCAAGAAGAAAAACGTTTGTGTTTCACACAATCGTGTTTCTCGCAAGACAGAGCTCCTCCCTTCAGTTGCACGTAACTGTTCGATAGCGTAAGTTTAGACGATTTCAATACTATGCTTATTTTCTGGAAAAACTGCTTCATTGCAGTGTAGGAGGGAAAATAATTTTGAGTTCCACATACGCGGCGCATTCGCTTGTCGGATAGTGTGTGTGCTGGGTGTGTACTGTTCGTCGATCGACAGCGCGATCGATTTGAGGATTTTTCCTGCTATGTAGAAAGACTGAAATTAAACGTAGGGCTCAGATGCACGAAGATTTTTACATATTCGTATGCGAAATATAGGAGTGATAAAAATGAAAGCGCGAGGCGAGTGTCAAACTTAGCTTTAATTTCGAATGCTACAGCGGTATGAAAAGGCCTTTCAAAAAATAAGCGCGTTGTGCAGTAGCCCGATATTTATGCTTCAGATTGGTTGCTAACAATCTCATGAAATGTTCTTCTCCAGCGAAAAAAATCGTTTCTCCATTACGTGCTGTTTAACAGAAAAGAGCCCTTAACACTGCTGTAAGATTATGCCTGTAGTGATAAACTGTGTTCAACTTGTTGCATTTGTTTCAACACTTTCTCACCTCATATCATGAGCACTAACAAATGTATTTGTTTAAGGGAATCGTATAAATCCATCTTATGTGGCGTTTTCGTTGGATGCTGGTGAACGTTCAATCGGTGATGCTGCTAGGAATCGGCTTACCATCAATCCAGGGAATACTGTCTTTGATGCAAAGCGGTTAATTGGTCGTGATCTTAATGACTAAACAGTGCAGGATGACATATAACTGTGGCCTTTCAAGGTTCGTGTAACATTGATTTGGCATGCCGTTATTGGGTTAATATTTGCAAACGGTTCAATATTTTCTGCTTAGATTATTTCTGATTATAAAGGGACACATGAATTACCAGCCTCATTCGTTGCGGAGGTACTTTTCACAGGTGTGTTAGTAACCATTGAAAAGCTGAGACTTCAGGCTATAGCCCTATTTCGCCGGTTCTTAAAAGACTTTTTCTTGGCGGTATATAGAAAGAGATTTCTTGCGTTGCAGACGTTCGTATTTCTCACCGCATAGAGAATTTTCCTTGGATTATTGGTAATCACACGAAGATTTTGCTATCGTGTTATTACCAATAGTACAAAGGAAGAGCTCTGTTCGGCGAGAAATAAGCGTCCAGTTTTGTGTAGTTACTACAGCATTGTAAAAGCGTCTATTGATAATCGGCGACGTGGAGTGCTAGTCAGAAATCTAAGCTTTTCAATGGTTACTAACACTCCTATGAAAACTTGTTCTCCAGTCTGGTTCTAGGAAATTTGAACGGCTCGTCGTTATCCTTCATTTCGAGTGTTTTCTTAAGACCACAGCTCAAATTACAATATACCTGATAATCATTATTTGAGCCACGCATGTCAGTGGTCTGTTAATGAGGGCTGACTTATAGAGCCCGATACACGTGTTTCGATCTTGCGATCTCGTCAGTCGGGCAGTTACCCGTTCTCGTCTTTTGCTAATCTCTGTGGGTGCTCCAGTCCCCACAATAAGAGTTAGCGACGACGTACGTTTTACACTCTGTGTTCAGTGAAGAACTCACCAAACACAGAGTTTTTTACACTCGAATGCTCGTGGCTAGTATATTTAATATAACATATCCTTCATTTCGAGTGTTTTCTTAAGACCACAGCTCAAATTACAATATGCCTGATAATCATTATTTGAGCCACGCATGTCAGTGGTCTGTTAATGAGGGCTGGTCGTTACTCACAGTGCGGGCTCCAGTACAGGGATACTGTGCTGGTTTGGCTGTTGTAATTCCTGGAACCTCGAGGTAAAGCCTAGCCAGGGTTTCCTCAACTCGTCACCACTTTAGAGCAGTTGTCGGCTCTTGTGGATCAGATGGAGGTCACCACTTTGCGACTTATAGCTACCAAGACGCCGGTCATTCCTCGTATGGATCACTCCTAGCTGGGCTTTCCGGGTGGAAATCTTGGACTCCTCATCTTGGATAGCCATGCTGTGGGATTGAATCCCCGATGTACTCCGCGGTCCGGCACCCAGAATTACCTCCCAGCGACTATGAGGCGGTAAATCATGTGAGAGGCCAATATATAATTGAACAAAGTATTAGCTAGGGTGAGCTTCAGCATCGTATGGATCTATAGTCATTTTCGACTACTATACGGTTTATAAAGAGTGCATAAATGGCGCACTGGTTAGAAGTGTTTTGAGCCGCAAACGTGATCGATGGTTTGACATCGCACTCATGGCTCATCAAGCCTTCAATCTCTCGAGCTTCGGTAAATTAGTACCCAGCTTGCTGGGAGGATAAGCAGCTTTGGTTTGCTACATCGCCAGGCCAACATAAGCCATTGTAAAGGGCAGATATGCATCCAGTCAGCTCAAACAAGGTAGAAATTAGACGAATGCATGCCTTATCCCTTAGAAAACTGGTCAACGCCGAGGGCCTATTACTCTTCTTTATTCAGTTTATACAATATTTTATAGTCATCTAGATAGAAACTATCTTAGAGGGACTGATTAATTAACAATGTATGCAACTTTAGTCGTTGCCCGAATAGAGTGAATAGAGGATAAAGGAAAATCTCTCGGCGTTCATCAATCTTCGAGGGATGCGTCATGCATTCGTCTTCATTTTCTAAGTACGTTTCAGGTGATTGAATGTATATCTGGCCTTTACAATGATTCGCGGTGGCCTCCTGCTGTGCCGAGTCAGTGCTGCCTATCCTCCCAGCCAATTCTGAGGCCAGTCTGGTGCCAATTTACCAACCCCGGATGGATGAATGGCTATGTAAGCTGTGAGCGCGAGATCAAACCATCGACCTTGTGTGCGACGCAAAGCACCTCTATTCACTGCCCAAAAGCACTTTTTCCGAATGTGATATATGAGAAAACAGATTCGAAGATACAGACGTCATTGTAGGACAGCGTTTGCTTTAGGTGCAAGACGAGCGCAACAAGCGTCATGTCGTTCTCAAGGTCGGAAAGGAGACAAAGCAGTTTGCATCGGACGAGATCCTCGCAATGGTGCCGACCAAGATGAAGGAGATTGCCGAATCATACCTTGGCAAGGAAATGAAACATGCAGTAGTGGCTGTACCGGTTTGCTTCAACGATGCTCAGCGACAAGCGACGAAAGACGCCGGGACGATTGCCGTACTAAATGTTGTTCGAATCATCAATGAACCAACTGCTGGGGCCATCGCTTACGGTTTGGGCAATAGAGAGGGTGGGTGTGATGTAGCCGAATTTTTGAAATTAAACCAACTATCGTTTCTCTAGCTAAGTTCAGTAAATAAGAGCAGATACTTTTACACAAGTAATCGGATAAGTTGACCGAATTCAATGTGGAGGTCAATGTGTTCATTTTTAAGTAACAGCAAAGAGTTTTTTGCATCTAAGAGAATGGAGTGGTAAGCAAAAATTTCACCGCAGATGGGAGATGTACCCGCGTTTTACCCATACGGGTGGACGCGTACTACCACTGGACCAGTGAGGCATCTTTTTACCACCGCTCATTCTTAGATATCTTCTGTCATAGCTATCAGCCACCAACTTTTGACAAGTTTGATTGGGTAAGCACACATCGCTTTATGAATCCAGTTAAGCTGACAGCGATTGTGATTTGTAATACTCAAGATTCCTTATATTTTTGCTACTATTTTCAGTGTTTTGATGTTTAAAATGTAAAAATTTAATATAAAACGCAAGAAATCATGAGTACTACATATCACAATGGCTGTCAGCTTGATTGGATTTGTAAAACAATATGTGTTTACACGACTAAACTTGTTAAAAGTTGGTAGCTGATGGCTATGATAGAAGATATTGAAGAATGAGTGGTGGCAAAATGGTTTTCTCGGTGGTGTTTTGGTAGCACGCGCGCCCCGTGTGGGTGGAACAAGGGTTCAACTCCCGAGTGGAGTGAGATTTTTGCTTTCCACTCAGTTCTTTTAGCCATATTTGAGGCATCTTAACACTGCGAAAAAGCAGTAAAACATAGGAAGGTTGAGTAGTGCGACACATCATTGGCGACAAAGAAGGGTCACCTTTTCAGGAGAGCGTAATATCCTAGTGATCGATCTTGGAGGAGGAACATTTGATGTATCAATGCTGACAATAGACAACGGTGTATTCGAAGTTCTGACCACGAACGGGAATACCCATCTAGGAGGAGAGGACTTCGATCAGACTGGAATGGAGTATTTCATCAAACTCTATAAGAAGAAGATCGGTAAAGACCTTCGAAAAGATAATCGAGCAGTGCAGAAACTTCGTCGAGAAGTTAAAAAAGCCAAGAGAGCGCTATCGGTGCAGCATCAAGAGAAAGTCGAAACAGAGGCTTTTCATGACGGGGAGGATTTTTCGGAAACATTAACTCGTGCCAAATCTGAGGAACTAAATACGGATCTCTTTCGTGCTACGCTAAAGCCTTTGCACAAAGTTCTAGAAGACTCCGATCTCAAGATGGAAGACGTATATGAGAATGTTCGGGTCAGATGTTCGACCCGTATTTCTAAAGTTCAGCAGTTAATCAAGGATTTCTTCAATGGAAAAGAGCCATCGCGCGGCATCAATCCCGATTAAGCTGTGGCCTGTGGTGCTGGTGTACAAGTTGGAGTTATTATCGGGGAAGATAACACAGGAGATATCGTGCTGCTTGATGTCAATCAGCTTACTCTAGGAATAGAGATAGTTGGAGGTGTCATGGCAAAACTTATCACTCGTAACACCGTGTTCTCAACGAAGAAGTCTTAAGTCTTCTCCACGGCTGCTGATAATCAACCAACTGTGACCATTCAGGTTAGTATGACAAGCAGCTATCTTAATTCCAATCCTAGTTATTTTTTATGACCAGATTTTCTCGAGCACATATTTGCTATCAATCTTAGTGCTTTGATCTCAGTATGTTCTGTTTGCTCATTTATTGAGCCATGCATGTGGTCTCTTATAGGCACTTGTGCACTTAAATACACGTGTTTCGACCTAGACAGCCTCTTCAGTTGCACAGTGCCTTTCGTCATGTAAATAGTACGACTACGTCTCCTCTATGTAAGGAAATTGGATTCCCTCAAGATTAATTGGTTAAGACAAAAGGCACTGTGCAACTGACGAGGCTGTCAAGGACGAAACACGTGTACTGCACTTTATAAGTGCCCACAACAGACCACATGCATGGCCTAAAAAATAATCATCAGGCATATTGAAATTTGAGCGTGGTCTTAAGAAAACACTTGGAACGGAAGGTGTGTGCAGTTTGTTGTTTCCTTGCAACCACATTTTTCAGGTCTATGAAGGCGAACGCCCAATGACTAAAGATAACCATCAACTGGGTAAATTTGACTTAACCAACTTCTTTCCAGCTCCTCGAGGCGTTTCTCAAATCGCGGTGAATTGCTGATTGTTTCTACAATATTTGTGGCTTGTGAATTTTTCGAATTAACCGATATTGTTTGGGTCACTTTTGAAATTGATGTCAATGGAATACTCCACGTTACGGCTTAAGACAAAGGTGCCGGCAACAAGAACAAAATAACTATTACGAGTGATGAGAAGAGACTAAGTCCTGAAGATATTGAACGCATGATCAACGATGCTGAGAAGTTTGCGGACGATGAAAAGAAGATCAAAGAGCAAGTACGTTGTTTGACACTCGATATTTTCCATGTTCCCACCATAAGAGTTTGCTCCATGCATTTGTTTTCTACTCGCAGTACATCGAAAGAAAATTGGGAACTTTTCTGTTATTGGGCGGGTATTTTCGAAGGGAAATTTTTTGCTAAACAAAGAGTTTCCACTGAATTTCCACTGTTTTTTCGAAAGCTTAGCACTCGAAGGACTGAAGAGTGTACTAGATTTTTAAAAAATCCGATACTTCTCGGTTATAAGAGGACAAATGAAAATCAAACCTTTTTCCCTAAACACTTGCTTAGCTTCTGGCCACAGATCCACATTGCCGGATCCCGAAGAAACTTTTTCTTGACGTTGTTACAGAAGGAAATTCCTTGCGTTAGAGACGCGCATATTTCTTGCCGAAAAGCTATTTCTGTGGACTATCAGAATTATTCGATAACGTAATCGTTGCTGATTCCAGCGCTGTACTTATAACTCAAAAGACCGTTTCTCTGCAGCGCAACAGATAAAATTAGCTGTTATCACAATCTGTTGCGTTGCAGAGAAACGGTGTTGTCGGGATATAAGCGCAACATTGAAATCAGCAACGATTACACTATCGAATCATTTCTAGTCGTCCAAAGAAAGAGCTCTGTCCGGTGGGAAATTTGCGCGTCTGAGGATAGCTTTATTTTGAATTTAACAGCTTATGAAAGGGTGTTTCGAACAACCGGCGACGTTCGGCTGTAGCCCAAAGTCTCAGCTTTTGAACGGTTACCAACACTCCTGTGAAAAGTTCCTCTCCAGCAAATGACATCAGTTTTCATTTGTCTCTTTATAAGCAAAAATTTCAGAATTGTTTTTACCACGCGTTGGGCATTATCGAACTTCTGTTTTGCAGGACAGAGCTCTCTTTTCAAACTATCAGGATTCGTCTGAAATCCTGAACTCGAAGATCCATTGATGTGTTTGTTTTCTAAAAACGCTTTCATACAGCGCCATAGCAGCGCCAGCAGATTTGTGTTTCACACGCGCATTTTTTGTAAGACAGAGCTTTTCACTTAGACTATTAGTGATCATTCAATAGCGTAAGTATCGGCAATTCTATCAGCAGGAGAAATTGAAGAAGCTTCAAACAGGTTACACTGTCCTTTTTGGCTTAGGCTTAGTGAGTGGATGTGGATTGAAGACGCAATCGAGCGATCTTGTAGCGGGATGTACACGGGACGTGCAATTTTCATTTTAATTTATGTTCTTTCCCTGTGAGGAAAACTCCGGAGGAAAAGTGTGATTTCGATGTTTCATGACTTCCTCTACTTTTTCATATCTTTCGGTGCATAAGCTCAAGCTCAATCTTAGTAAACAGGTCTAATCGGCAAAATAAATTGAAAGTGAGTAGCCTGTGCCAAAAACACGGTTAGAACATGGTTCTTTCTACAATTCTCATACAGGAAATCTTCGACTATCAGCGAAACAGAGGAAAATTCTCGTACAGATAACGAAAATCCACGTGATAACGCATGACGCGTGTGAAACACAATTTTATTTTCTCTGATTCAGCGCTTCAAAAAGTCCTTTTTTAGGAACGAAGTGTGTTTTTAAAATCTCTGAGATTTCCGCTGTTGAACGATTATCATTAGTCTAAGGGAAGAGCTCTGTCCTGAGAATAGTGCGCGCGATAACGTATTATTGACGCGACGCGTGTGAAACATTATTCTATTCTTAGTGCTGTAGCAGCGCTGTAAAAATTTCTTAGTTAATAGGAACAACTGCGTTTTTGACCACTCAAATCTAAGGTTGCGAGTGATTGTTAATAGTTTATGGGAGATTCTTTGTCCAGCAGAAGAGTTTTCTTGAAGAATGCCTGTCCGATAGCCGAAAGGTACCAAATTTTGTAATTCTTATCAAGTTTTTTTTTTTGGTATATCTCTGTTAAACGACGGCAAATGAATATTCGACCTCAATCACTGGTCAGGAATTTTCGTAGGAATGTCAATAATCATTAGAAAGCTTAAATCACTGGCTAGAGCGCTACGTGGCCGGTTTTGCAGAATACCCTTTTTAACGCTGTAAAATCCAAAATAAAACTATGTTACGCACAACCACGCGGTTTTTTTTCTTATCTTCTCTTATGTTATGCTGGACAGAATTCGTTCATTAGACTCGTAGTACTCTTTCTATAGCACAAATCTTGAACAACTCTAAAATTTATTTGCTTTTTGTAAATGATTTTTTGATAGCGCTGTAGGAGAGAGAAAATATTTTTAATCACACCTCGCCGGACACAGCTCTTTCTTTGGATCATCATCAATAATTCGATAGCGTAAGTTGCAGTGAATTTAACGCAGTCCTAATTTTTCTGAGAAAGATCGTTTCACTGCAATGTAGCAGGGGAAATAAGCTCGAGTTTCACACATTCAGCGAGCTGGTTTACCGGCTAATCTACGTGTTGGTGGCTGGGCGATCGACTGATGGCCTAGTTAGATATGTGGGGTGTAAATTGTTAATCAATCGGGACGTTTTTCTCCGCTATGAAATAAACTCCATTTCAAACGATTGTCTCAGATACTACGAAATTTCCTCTACATGTTCAATGGCCTTTTGTGCTTCCGGCGAAGTATACGTGTGGTAAAAATGAAGGCACGCGGCAGGTATGGGATATAATACTATTTTGGATTTTACAGCGTTGTAAGAGGGTGTTTTGGAAAATCGCTCACGTGCGGCTCTAGCCAGAGTTTTAGGCTTTCGAATAATTACTAACGCTCCTATGACGAATTCTTGTTCAACAAATCGGGTCGAATATCCATTTGTTGCCGTCTGAAAACGAATCTTTTTTTTTCGTTCTGATTGTTATCTTAAGAACACGCTCAAATGTCAACGTTTCTCGTAATTATTATTTGAGCCAACATGTCATGTGGTCTGTTATAGGGCTGACTTATAGAGCCCGATGCTTAGTATAGGGGACGGAGCGCCCCCGACAGGACTGACGAAAGATGAAAGGGTACCCCCGCCCCCAACTGATGAGATTGTCAGGGTCGAAACACGTGTATCGGGCTCTATAAGTCAATCCTTTAGCAAGTCACATGACATGTTGGCTCAAATAATAGTTACGAGGGCCGTTTTATGTTAGAGTAGTTTTAATTTGAGAGTAAAAACTCGTATGTATGTTACTATATTCAGAAAGTTTAGTAGTCGTTGTGTCTTCCCCAGCATATCACATGTTTTATTTTGTATTCAAAATTAGTTTGGTCGCCGTTTTACCTCCATACATCTCCTCTCAACTTTATAGGTAGAAGCGCGAAATGAATTGGAATCGGAAGATTATTGAAGAAGCAGTTGAGGAGACAATAAGTTGGTTGGAGAGCAATCGCGATGCGTCCGTCGATGATCTTCACTAACACAAGGAGGTTACTGGCTCAGACTATTATGATAGCCGGTATCTTCGTGAACTTGTTGTTTCCAGGATCTTGAATGCAAAATGCAACCGATTATTAGCAAACTTTACAAGGAAGCGGGTGGTGGTGGTGGTGCAGATGGAGCGTCTGATGCTGATGACAAAGATGAACTATGAACTTGATGGTATCTAAGCTAGTAAATAAATTAACTCAGTTGTCCAAGACGGAGCTCTGATTTCATTTAGGTTGTAGAGCTGTGCTGTGCATTTATCATCCAATTTTGTTGATTAAATATTACTGTGTTTATTGCCGAGAAATATATAATTTATATACGGTTCAAGATTTGCACTGAGGTTTTTTTCCTGAACATCGTTATTGCGAGGTAAAGAGTGACTACGATTCTGGTAAAAATTTGGATAAGAACTCCAGTTGTGTGTCTCCGTGCCTCAACGACGATAGTATTTTGAGTCGTTTTTCTTAAGCTGATGCAAATCTTGTGACTATTCCATCATCTCTGTGAATCCTTTCTGTTTGATATAAGGGTTCATACTTCAGCTATATTTAGATTCAAGGCGTCCGTAGCTTCTGAATGTTCGGGTACCTGTGCAAATACTAAGAGTAGAAGGTTACGTTTAAGCAGAGGTGCATTTGATGCTCACATATTCGACTGTTTCCTTGAGGGCTCGCTCAAGAAAATATGATCTGATAACATGTTATAAGCCTTTCATAAGGTTTGTGATGACACTTTGAAGTGCGAGGCACGTGTTTCGGCCTTTCAGCCTCATCAGTATCACGCTGCCTTTCGTCCAACCAAATTCTTGTAAGGTGATATACTCGATACATATGAAGGAATCCACGACGAAGATGTTACACTACGTGCGCAAAGTATCATCTTCGTGGTGTATTCCTTCATATGTAAGGGGGAATAGTGTACGCCGTGCACTTCGCCTCCCAACTCTCTCAGTACGTCCTACGAAACGCCTTAGCCAGGCTATCCTCACTATCATAAAGAGACTCAACCAGCCAGTATTTTACGCCGTTCAAGAAGAAGACGAAGAACGACTGAATGCCAGAAGTTTGGGTTCCGCAAACTGCGATAAAAGCATCGTGAAGACGGATCAATGAAGTAGAAGTAGGAGTAAGTAGAGGGTATATCCCCTCGCAAGGGATTGGCTGAACGAAAGGCACCGCGCTACTGTTGAGGCTGAGAGGCCTCGACACGCGTCTTGCAGTTTGTAGGTGCCAGAACAGACCTTATGAAAGGCTTAGAGCATGTGATTAGGTGGATTTGAGTCGAAAGTATGTGGGTCTTAGTGTCTGGGACAGGACTCAGTGTAGCATAACGAGTTACCTAATCGTCTGCAGATGTATCATGAGCGACAATCAAGACAGATGTGCCTCGTACATGCCTTGAATGCCTTATTTCAAGGACCGCAATTTACATCTGAGTCGTTGGATGAGATATGCTATGCACTAAATGGTAGTCGATGGTTCAATCCACACAGGTATTCATTGTTCATTCTAATTTACTACTAATTTTCGTTCAAGGCTCTTTATGTTTTTACTGTTTTTCGCAGTGCTATGATGTTTCAGATAAACCTAGAAAAATACTTCAGACATTTTCTTTCGAGTATTTTCTTAAGAGCGCGCTCAACTTCCAACATGCCTGGTAATCATTTTTGAGCCATGCATGTGGTTTGTTACAGGACAACTAAAAGAGCCTGATACAAGTGTTTTGACCTTGGCGGTCTCATCAGTCGAGCGGTGCCTTTGTCTTTTGGCTAATTCTCTGTGAGTGCTCCAGTCGCCACACTAAAAGTTCAGGCGCCGACAAACGATTTACCTTCTCACTCGTGTAGAACCCTTTGTCTTATTTACCACCTTTGTGGATGTTCCAGTCCTCAGACTAAGAGTAGGCGACGACAAACGATTTAACTTCTCATTTGTGTAAAGCCCTTCGTCTTTTCTGCCAATCCTCTGTGAGTGCTCCAGTCTCTTCATTGAGAGTATGCGATGACAAACATCTCACACGAATCACTGAGTGAAATTATCGTTGAATGGAATGTGTGGTGAAGAAAATTATTATCGGACATAGTTAGTGAAAACTAATATAGCGCTCGGCTCTTGTTACAGATTGTGAAGAAAAATATTAACAAACTCCTGAACTACTAAAGTTCAGCTATGTGAAGTTTTTTATGCGAGCGTGATAGCTGCCATTATGAACGGTCGAATAAGCGACAACATTGGGTTCTGGTGGCGAAATCGTGGACCAATTCGCTCCGTGACTTTCTCTGACAAGAAAACAAAGCGAAAAATTACGGTAGAACTTGTTACAAAAGCGCACCTTTAGGTATAAGCAGAAATTTTCACCAGCATCATATTAACTCTTATAGGACGGAGCCTTTTTCGTTTCTATCTAAGACTTTTGATTGTCACTCGATTGCAACCTTGCTAATTCGCTGAGTAAGAATAAGATGACACCTTTCGTTTCTAGAGATTCGTAGGACCAAGCTCAAAATTCAATATGCCAGATAATCACTTTTTAAGTCACGAATGCGCTCTGTTATATAAGCGTGGTCTCAAGAAAACACTCGAAATGAAAGGTATGACCTATTAACGATACCAGCCAAGAGCAATAGAGTGTACAACACTGTCTAATCAGTGATAATTTTACCTGATGGACGGTGCAAACTGTTCGTCGTTGCCTACAGTTACTATAGGAGACTGGAGCACCCCGACACAATTGGCAAAAAAAACGAAGGCTACCTCCCGACTTACGGGGCTGTCAAGGTCGAAACTCGTGTAGGGGCTCTATAAGTTGCCTTATAAGAGACCTCATGCGTGGCTCGTCAATGTTAATCAGACAGAAGCCTAAGAAAATTGACTGGTAAGCAAGAATGGCAAAAGAACATGTAGCAGGTGTCCCCGGTTTGGGGGAAACACGGGTTAAACTACCGTCTGAGGTCGACATTTTGCTTACCACTTAATCCTCGCAGGCTTATTTTCTTCGTGTTTTTTCACATTTTTTTCGATTTTTTGCAGATCATTCTTTGGACTCGGTAATTACGATGTGAATGTGTTGATGTCAGTTTTGGACAAGTATGACTTCCAGGTGAGCAAAGGGTTAGAGTGATTTTGTAGTTCGATGTAGCAAAAGAGAATATAGGACACTTTCCGTTATTTGCGCTCATTTTCATCCCTCTAGAGACAGTACGTGTGCCGGTGTTTTTTGAAGAGTTCTAGCAATGATTCGGTAGCTTAGCTCTGGGCAGTTCTAGCACTGTACTCCATTTCTGAGAAGAAAACTTCAACGCACTGTAGCAGTATAAGTAATTTTATTCTTCCTAGCGCACCTCGGCGATTTTGCCCGAATTCTTCTATATTCATCTGAAGAATCCGATAATGTAAAGTGCTGTGCAAGCTCTTTGTGACAGGCGGGACTCGAACCCGCATTTCACACTGTTCGAGGACGCGTACTCTATCCTTTGCATTACCGACGCCTGTTTCGCCGTCAGTCTTTCTACGCTACAATACATCTATCTCAGCAACCAGTCGTCAACGGTTTGGCCAGATAGTCGATATCGACTTTGAACAGGCGTAGGTAGTGCAAGGGATAGAGTACGCGTCCTCGAACAGTGTGAAATGCGGGTTCCAGTCCTGCCTGACACAAAAGTCTTGCACAGCACTGTTCGTCATTCGATGTATTGATAACATCATATCACCGCTAGAAGTGGTCAAATAAAAAGGATTTCGTTTGATTATCTGGGGAATTTCTAATAACTTTGCTGTTTCTTTCTTTGAGCCTAGGCTTTTCATTTTTATTACAAGTTGCCAAATAAATCCGCTGTTAATTTTAAGCCTAAGCCTTAGCAGCCTAAACCTTTGCACGTAGAGCATATGAATGTGTAGGGGAAATTTTGGAGCACGAGAATTATATGTTTTAGAAAAGTTTTTCAAAGCGCAAAAAAGCCCAAATCTAATAACATAAATTGTACACCACATGTGAACGCGCTGTGCGATCGATACACATCCATTAACCGCATAAGAGGTGCGCGCCTTGTGCAAAATCTAATTTGGTTTTGTCTGCTACAAGGGACCGTGAGATCCTTTTCAAAAACCGAGTACACCATTGAAATTTCCGAGATTCAAGCTATGGAATGACTATCGAAAGTCTGGCATAAACGCTCTGTTCGGCGAAATAAATGCATGATTTTGAAACATAATTCTTTACTGCTACAAGTATGTAGTAGTAGTTTAATCGCAGTTACAAATGACTGCTTGTACCACAAGAAGTGCCACCGATTATCTTAAGATGTGAACTGTTGTTAGGTAAACTTTGTCTGCTCTTACTATGACAATCATATCCTTTTTGGTGGCTTGGTTCGATAGTCGAATGCCAGTAGAAAGGATTCGTTTCGAAAATCTGCATGCTGTGATTGTTAATGTTCCGACGAAGAGTTATATCCCTCTATGGAGAGGACGGCATTGGTATACAATCCTTCGACAGGATAATGGCAAGTAAGTAGTAGTGGTTTTTTTTTGTAATTCTTTGTTATGTCGCTTTTTTGAGTTTACAGGAAATTTTCCGGGCTTTCTCGCTTTTGTTGATTATTTCTCATGCATTTGAGTTTTTATCTTTACTATCATTTAGAGCCTATTCTCGCGATTATTTCGATATGTAGTACTTATGTATTCGTTTTAAGCTGAGAATGTTCCGAGAGCAAAAACGATTGTTGATGCTACACGAGTATCTTTTACGGTTCAAGTGCTGCTTTAGAACGCAACGGTACTCGTGCAGCATCAAAAATTCTTCTTGCTCTCTTGACAACTCCATCTCAAAACAAATCTAGAAGTGTTCGTGCTTATGTGTTAGACGGCGACAGATTTATTTGCCGATCTCATTTGTTGAACTGAAGCTTTTCATAGGAGTATTAGTAATCATCAGAAAGCTAAGATTTCTGGCTACAACACTGCGTTGCCGGTCTTTCAAAACATATATTCATAACACTGTAACATCTAGAAAAAAATTTTGTTTCTCATGACCTTTCTCCTTCATTTTACCACGCTTACAAATCGTAGGAAGCACGAAGGTTTTACAGCGTGTAGACAATTTTGCGTAGTATCAGAATCATATGAAGTTTCTATCTATGCTTTGGGAAAATCCCCAATTAAATAAAATCATATCAAAAAATATTATTCGCCTCTCCATCCCCGTTCCGTGAGTTGGTCGGTAACTAAAGTTGTCGAAAAGGTTCATAGCTGAATAAATGTGAAAGGAAGCCGCAGCGACGATTTGTTAGTAAGAAAATCGCTCTATCTACAGCGTAGCTCAGTAGTGATCTGCCGTACTATGCGTTGAAACGGCAGCAACTTCTATTATTTTATTGAAGACTTCTTTGTCCCATCAACAGAAACTTAAGGTAGAAACGTATGATGCGGGTACTATGGAAAATTCTCTAAACACTTCTCGTTTTTCTGGCGATGTATACATGTTTGTAAGAATGAGGGCAAAAGACTAGTGAGAAGCAAAATTTTAGTGGATGCTACAGCGTTATAATTTGGTGTTTTGGAAAAATATTCTGCATACTCTGCTAGGCAAAGATTTAAGCTTTCGAATGATCACTCATACGCCTATGAAAATCTTCTGTTCGCGAATGAAAGCGGCTTTACAATCTGTGGCCGTCTAACATGTAAGTACCCATCCTTTTATAACTCTGTAAAATCCAAAATAGAATTATGTCTGACCTCGCCGCGCGCCTTAATTTTTAATGCCTGAAGGGCGGAAAAGCGTGTAGCGTGTACAAGGAATTTCGTAGTGTTTAAGCCACCGTTTTATCTAGAGCAACTTTTAAGCGGAGAAAAAGATGCCCAATTGAATAACGAGTTGCATCCCATATGTCTAACTATGCAACCAGTCGACCACCCCATCCCCAGCGCGTAGATTAGCTAAGTGTGAAGTGTGAAACTCGATCTTATCTTCCCTGTTGCTCAGCAGTGAAATGGTGTTTCCCGAAAAAAATAAGCATAGCTTTGGAATCATTGGAATCTAGGCTATCGCAAGATTGCTACTAGTCTAAACTTAAAGCAAACACATATTTGAGTTCTTCGAAACTCTTGCTTTCGAAGGAGTAATAGCAGTTTGAGTGAGAAGTTTTGTTCAGCAAAATTTCTGGTGAGATTAGAAAAAAAACGTGTGGTGGTGTGGTACATAATTTTATTTCGGATTTTACAGCTTTATAAATGGGTTCAAAAAGCCGGCCACATAGGGCTCTAGGCAAGGATCTAAGCTTTCGAATGTTTGCTGGCACACCTATGAAAAATTTTTGTCCAGGTCCAGTGAATGCGGTTGAATATCAATTTGTTTCCATATAACAGAAAAGTACCCAAACAGCTTGAAAAGAATTACAATTTTTGGCACCTTTCTGCTATCGGGCAGGCATTTTTGAAGGACCTTTTCTTGCTAGACAAAAGATTTCCACTGTACTGTTAGTAATCATTCGAATGCTTAATTTGACAGTTTGAAAATTTACTTGTTTGTCTAAGTATGTATATACAGCGCTGCTACACTATTAGAGATAAAATTATGTTTCGTATGCGTTGCGCGTTATCGCGCTTATTATTCACAGGATAGAGCTCTTCCTTAGACTAGTGATAATCGTCCGATAGCGTAGATCTCAGAGGTTTCAAAAATGTACTTCATTGTTAAAAAGGATTTCTCAAAGCTCTGAATAAGATTATGTCTCGTATGCGTTACGCGTTATCGCTGTGGAGTTTCGTTATCTGCGTAAGAATTTCTACTCCATTCCTAGATAGACAAATCCTGTGCTCGATTTCGTAGTAAAAAAAAAAACTATGTTCTATCGTTCTGTGGACATTGGTTATCCAGTCTCATTTTATTTACCGAATAAACCTGCTACTGGGCTCAAATATAAGCTTATTCGCGAAAAGATATGAAAATGTAAACAAAATCATGAGGCATCAAAATCATACTTTATCCAGAGCTTTTCTGAGAATGAAGAAGACACACAAATTAAAACGAAATATCGCACGTCCGCTACACGATCGCTCGATTCCGTATCAATCCACATCCACTCACACACTTCGGCCAAAAAGGAACGTATAACCTGTCTGAAGCTTCAATAATTTCTCCTGCTGATGAAATTGCCGATACTTACGCTATCGAATGATCATTAATAGTCTAAGTGAAAAGCTCTGTCCTGCAAAAATACGTGTGAAACACAAATCTATCTGCGCTGCTGTAGTGCTTTGAGAAAGCCTTTTTAGAAAACAAGTATTTGATGGAATCTTTGAATTTGCGCTTCAGATGAACCGTGATAGTCCGAGAAGAGAGCCTTTGCCCTGCGAAACGGAAGCACAAGAATGCTCGAGGCGTGCGAAATACAATCTCAATTTATTGCTACAACGCTCTAAAAAAGATTTTCTGTATTTTTCAGTTATAAGGGGACAAATCAAAAACGGCTCTCATTCGCTGGAAATGAACTTATCATAGAACTTTTAATGACCATTCAATACTGAGACTTTAAATTACACTATCACGTCGCTCGTTTTTCAAAACACTCTTTCATAATAATGTTGAATTCAAAGTAAGGCTATCCTCAGAAGGCGCATATTTCTCGCCGAACAGAGCTCTTTTGACTATTAGAAATCATTCGATAGCGCAATCGTTGCTAATTCCAATGCTATACCTATATCATGGAGAGACCGTTTCTCTGCAACGCAGCAGGTTCCTAATTCAACTTATGTGATCTGCTGCGTTGCACAGAAACGGTCCTTGTCAGGATATAAGCACAGCGTCGACACAGCAACGATGACGCTATCGAATGATCACCAATAGTCCGAAGAAAGAATTCTGTACGGCGAGAATTAAACGCGTTTGTAACGCAAGAAATTTCCCCTTTTGTAACAGCGTCAAAAAAAGGCTTCTTCGAAATCCGTCGATGTGGGGCTGTCGCCAGAAAATTAAGCTTTCGAATCATTACTAACACTCCTGTGAAAAGTCTCTATCTAGCGAATGAGATCGGCTTTAATACTTGTCGTCACCTTACATATAAGTACCGAAGCTTTTTATATGAAATAATTGCAAGAAACTGCTGTAAACGACAGTTAAAAACAAAAACAGAATTCATGAAAAATTATTAACAGACGAAAAACCCGGAATTTCTTGCTAACTCAGTATGTCAGGTTACAGTTTTGTCTTCTCTGTTCTCATTTTGATTTTTTTTTCTTGAAAAGAAGTTCTATTGCCTTTTGAATGTGTTAGTAGAGGTAGTAGAGCCACGGCTTTGAAACGTAAATTTCTTCGTAAACACATTCCGCTTGGGCTAAAAAGAACGTGCTATTGAGGTGCGATCTCTGTGTGCCCGTTCAGTTTACATTTTTCTGTGGGGACCCATGAAAGACAGTTTGAACTGATTACTTGAAGCGGTAGTTCTACTGTTCGATTCTCAAAAAAAATTCTGAAGCGAGAAAAAGGGTCAAGGATTGGCATGTTAACAGGACTGTTCGATCCTGCATGGACATTATAGCGTTCTTACCGGCAGCATTGTGTTGTCCCTTTTATGACAGAGCCTTTTTAGCTTTTTCCTTGGACTTTTAATAATCATTCGGTAGCCTAAATCTTGACAATTGTAATATCAGTTTTTAACTATTGGAAAGGCCTTTCTAATGCTTTGTAGCAGCGGAATAAGGTTATGTTTCACCTTGAACTCACAATTTTTGCTCGACGAAGGTTTGAGATTGGTTTCAACAGTGTTTTCAGTGCTTATTCGATGGGTTAAAGAAAATAATTTCTGAAACTGTGTTTGCTTCCGTAAAAAGTCTCCATACAGCGGCAAAATATTACATTTCGCATTTAGAGATAGACATACGTGCCAAAAGCATATGATTATTTAGGGAAAATCTTGGTAATGAGAAAACTAAGAATTAATCTAAAAGTCGTTTTGCAGCGTAGAAAAATTGTCTAAATAATTAATCAAAATCATATGTTTCTTGGATCGCGTCGCGTCTCGCGAGTTCATAGTCACCTCGAAAGAGCGCGATCTTCGTCAATATCAAGTTTTGTCTCAGTCTTGTAAAGCTTCCTAGATTTCTAATATTAGGGATGTAGAAGAAACTCTATTCTATATTTTCATCACAATGAAGTTATGATGAATCCGCTGAGAAGCGACGGGTTACCAACTTCGGGTGGAATGATCTTCTTCTTGCTCTCAGAGCACTCTAGGTGGACCTTTTAATCAACCAGATTTAGCATCAAAATCGTCGAAATTTGGGCAATTGAATGACTATAAAGATCCAGCGAAAGGTCATCTACGATAAACCAAATAAAAAAAGGATGTGAAACATGACATTGTTTTTTCTTCTACAGCGCACTGAGAAAAGCTTCCAGAAATTCAAGACATTTTTGAAATCTTAGAGATCAAAGCTTTCAAATAATTGCTAGAGTTTAACAAAAAAAATTCCGGCGATTAAGGCCTTAAGAAAGTCATGCATTCAAGTGGATAATAGATACTATTTTGTTCGATAGCATGGGATGGAAACTGGCCGCTTTCAGTGGACAAGAGCCTTTCGTAAGAGTGTTAGTGATCATTCGAAGCTCAAATTTCTGGCTAGCGCCATACATAGTCGTTTTTTGAAAAAGTTTTTATAACGCTTCAGCGAAAGGAAAACATTTGTGTTTCATACGCGTATATTTCTCGCAGGACAGAGCTCTTTCTTTAGACCATTAGTAATCATTCGATAGCATAAATAGGAATTCCAACACGGTGCTTGTTTTTTAGAAAGACCGTTTCTCTGCAATGTATCAGGGAAAATAAGATTGATTCACATACGCCAGTATGTGTTCTTTGGCCAATTCACGGGCTGCGGAGGGGGGAGGGAGGGAGGGTTGCGGCGACCATCGATCTCGATGGCGCCTAGATGGATCACATGCGAATTACGAATTTTGTTACTCAGTTGCGAATTGTTTCTCTATTCTGGAAAAAAAAAACTTCAGATAAAACGTATGATCCTGATACTAAAAGATTTTCTCTGCACGCTCATGAGCCTTTCCTGCTTCCAGCGAAGTAACAGTAGAATTGCGCGAACGTTGTAAAGCATTATTTTACTTCAAAATTTGCAGCGTTTTTGAAGGGTCTTTTCAAAAAAAAGGCCGCATACGGCGCTAGCCTTAAGCTTTCAAATAATTATCAACACTCATTATTAAAACTTCTCGTCCAGCGAAAAGTATCGGTTTTTGACCCGTAATTGAAAGGAACCAGATACTCGATGTCTCAAAAGAGTGACCTTCTATCTCGCTGCGTTTTTGCTTTGGAGAATATTATGTTGGATTGACGCTACAAGAGTCATTTGGATGCAAGGAAATTCTGATAAAAATAATATTTTTGGCAAAGTGCGATGAAGAGTGACTATTCTTTTCAGATTCATCAATCTCGACTCAAAACTTAATCAACCTGAGGAGGTCCCTGACATTTCTGTACATTGTCGTAATCTACTGAACAAATCAAATGAAGAAAACCAGTTATTTCTTATTGGTAAATGTGATCCATCTCTCTTCTTAACGTCCGAATAAGTACTTCAGTTAGCCTTTTCTTGTGATGACAATAATTTTTTGTACGCACTGACCTCTGTATTCCTCATTGGGCGACGTTTTAACTGCACGACTCTATGTCTTACTTGCGGAAAATTTGCTTAACGGTTAATCGTTTTAGCGGTAAATGATTACTTGTAGAATTCAGCTCGACATTTACTTCTGTATGCTAACAAACAGACCTTGCAATGTGCATTCCTCTGTTCACTTTTGAAGGATAAATGAGCAGTAGAAGTCAATCCCCTATCGTCTGTGCCCTCAGAAGTATTCTGTAAATGTTCTTGCGCCATTTGATTCACTTTATAAGCTGATTATGACTTTATCATCAATTCTGAGTTATGTCGGGCCACTTTCCAGTATTGCATGTTATATATTCGTTTTTATCTAGCGTAGCGTACTTTGTGCACATACAGGCATCCATGAAATTTTTTTACCTTTGAATGTATTGAAGTAAATTAAATCAACAATTGTATTGTCGACCCACTTCTTCAGCAGAAAGAGAAGATTGTCAGTTCATAAGTAGATAATGGGAAAAGACAAATTCTACATAGATATGCGCCTACATCTGTTAATATTCCTGGGATGAAAGAAAAACATCGGCTAGCGTTTCTCCATTGTCCAAGAGTACCTCAGACGTTATGACTTTTTCGAGTAGGATATGTTCAAGAATGAGAAGAGGGAGCGGGTAACGTAGTGGTAGTGATCCTATTCATTGCGTGGACGACACCACCCAAGCGCTGATTTGACTCCACAGCGCAACTACTAGACCTCTCATCTCGCGGGGGCAAGAGGTTAGTAGGAAAATTGTCAGGATTAGGATCGTCTCCTCAATCCACATGGAACCATCTTAGCTGGGCCATCACAGGAGTTCAGGGTGAATCGAGTGGCTCATCAGTCTGCGGCATTTGAATATAGATTTTAGGAAAGAAACTATCATCAATAAGGAATGTCATGGCTGAGGTGAAGTCATTTTTGATATAACTCGCAATGTGTTTTCTATGCCTTGAGCGTATATTCTCGCGTTACCAGGGAGAAGAGCTGCTACGTTTGTATAATGCACGTATAGGGAAAGATGTGCACAAACTTTTCAAAAGCAAAGATATGCATATCATTTACTTGTCTCTTAACATTGGCACTGATAAAGCATCTGATCGTTCGATTCACGGATATTTTTCTGTTGTTAAGGCAATCGATGGGTTCGAAATTATCCGAACCAACCGAAGGTCTAGCCTAATGACCTGTGCACAGCGTGACCATGTCACTTTTATTCATATTTCACAATAACTGCACTACTTTTATTGTCCTGTGCGGACGCTGCCTCCTCTTCTCGATTTGTGAAGTATCGCCTTGTCAAAAAATCTTTCCGTATTTCTTCTACAGATGTCAATTAGATAGATTTTCGCTCAAATGAAGGTGGTACTCACTAGCAAATATTTGTCGCAGAAGTAAATTTTTTCCTTCGAAAAAAATCTTCCATTAGATTTGCGATTACCGAATTTGCTCGGCATTCGATTCTTAATGGATCATTTCAGCAAACGCTAACGGCTAGCGCAAGTATGTATTTGCGGCGAACATTCATAATAGTTTGAGATCATAAGTATTCTTTGTGTTAGTTCTTACCGTTAGATACTTCTTTCCTTAAATCACACAGCTTAATCGTCGATACATATATTTCCCAGGTATTTTTATTTTTGCAGATTTCTGTCAATTGGAGAAGTGTTCTTGCATAACTTACTGCTAACAAGGTTGATAGATTGAGTGGTCTTGCACAACCCATCTCCTCTATCATGAATTAAGTTGGACTGCCAAGTGCAAGTGTTCAAGCAGTCTCTCGAATCGAGTACTCTCTCACCGACGGAAATTTCGTTTTAGTTATCTCAGACAGAGCTATTTGAATTTTTGATTACTTTCACGCTGATACGTTCCTTAACCTGGTCTTTCTGCTTTCCGCATTCGATTCGTCTTCCGAAGTGGTGGTTTCCGAGTACTGGACTGAGAAAAGAAAGTAATCTATTTGCCCAAAATTTGACCGAAACACTCTACATACTGCTCCCGTTCTCTCGAATGTCCATTTTTTGCTCGAGACGACGGCGACCACTGACAGCTACTTCACCGTCATCGTTGTTACATGTCTCGTTACTTGACTCAGTATCATCATCGTTTTCCTTACAACTAGTACACGAAATATTTCATACTTGTCGATGTCACTTCCGTAAATGTCTTTCGAAACGAACGCTATCGATAATCATCATTGTGGACACTCGCCTCGATCCCTTGGAATTCTGAAGAAGCCGAGTGCGCCAGTGTCAGCACAGTGAACATTTCATAGTGTAAGCTCATGAATGAAATGAAATATTTCTCGTTTATTCTGAGTTTAAATGAAATCAACTTTTCGTAGGTAGCATTAATTATCTTGCTCAAATACCAACAGAAATGGTATAAAAAGGATAAAGCTCTCGGCGTTGATCCAATCCCTGAGGGATGCGCCATGCATTCGACTTCAATTTTTAACTTCGTTTGAGGTGATTGAATGCATATCTGGCCTTTACAATGACTCGCGGAGGCCTTCCGCTGAACCGAGTCAGTGCTGCTTATCCTCCCAGACAAGTCTGAGACCTGTCTGGTACCAATTTACCGACCCCGGAGGGATGGATGGCTTGGTGAGCCATGAGCGCGCGAGATCGAACCAGTGACCTCGTGTGCGACGCAGAGCACCTCTAACCACTGCGCCACATGCGCTCTTAGAAATGGTATATTTGGTGAAAATTCGAAGAGCATTTGCCATCTCCAATTTCCCGTAATAAAAAATGAAAGCCAGCTCAGAATTCAAATCTATCAGAGTATTCAATCTCGCCAGTTTCGGTGGGTGTGGAGCTAAGTGTATTTCTGTACAGAGACAATGTTTCATTGGTGTTTAAGTAAAAACATATTCAACTTCTATAAATGTGTGAGGTCCTCAGCCCTTCAAGCTTTTAGTCATTTGCGAAATTACACAAGAGGACTTATCATCAACTATTTCGTAAGATATTATTAAATTCAATTCTAATGAGGAATTCATTGCTACTTATATTGCTGCCGATATGATTGATTGTTTGATTGAGAAAGTAATTTATAAATGCCGTATCAGCGAAAAAACTAGGAAAATACAATAAGCTTGAATGAGGAGAAGAATACCAATGCTGACTTCAATGTAATTATATTCGGTTCATAGTTACTACACATGCCTCAAATGCTCAAGTGGGCTGTATTAAGTAGCTTGATATCGCGGATAAAATGAGCTATCTTGTGCAGCCAACTAGAAATTTTGTCGAACAAAAAAGTAAAGAATGTACTCCAACTGCTCCTAAGCTCTAGGTTAAATATAGCACGCACCTCAGAATGTCAAAAGCACAAAGGAAATCCTAGACAACCTAGTGCGATTCCAACCGGCATCCGCACTACTCAACATATGAAGTAATCGAATCACGTTCTGTGTTATACACCTAAAAATCAGCATTTTGAAATTGAAACCTAATTCTACACAATGTGATCAAGAATTACCATTACTTACAGCGACTTTCTGTTGGTCGGTTGGAATATTGATTACACCATATGGAACCATGACTACACAGAAGCATTCTCTCATAAGACATAGGAAGCTTGAGAGTGGCTGTATTATGAGAAAGAGCCGTGTATTCTGCCTCAAAAATCTTATATGTAATTTTAGAAAATATGGCTTTTTCCGAAAAATATGGCAATGTAGCTTTTACATCGTGGAATCTTTTTAACTCATTTACGTTAAATTCTTACTGGGTAAGAAGAAAGGAGTTTAGGTGCTTGACAATGACCTGCAACAGCTACCACTCTTTTTCCTACGTGATTCATCACACCGCCAACGTTTTACCTGATTAAACCAATTTGTTATTTGTATTGTACAGGCAAGGTGACACGTACCACATTGTACGAATCCAGAAACTTATTATATTCGCCTCTCCTCTCGTGCTAATCAGCAACCGGATTTCTTGGAAAGTTTTGATTTTTCCTATGGATGGTTTTCCGCTTTTACTAGAGGACCTCCCTCGTCCTGGTCAGGAACGTTGATGCATGCTGGTCGAGTCGATTCTCGAGTGAATGCGATAGGATTCTCACGTCAGAATCGTCTCGTTATATTACTCACATTGTCTTCAAGTCTTTGTCTGGGACTTCCATTGCTTCCTGAGGACCCCGTCTTTCATTAATTGTCACTGAGTACTGATCAAGTCAGTATCAGGAAGTTGTGAGATAACCGTGTCCAGGACTCTCCCATATACCATCATCACAAACAATCGCAAGCTTTTCCGTTATACAGAGAGTGAACTGCTACCAGAAAAGTTTGTATACCGTTTTCGCCGTCCACCGTAAAGACGGGAACTTAATTGGTCCGTGGTTATTAAAAACCAAAACTTCAGATCCCCTGTTGAGAGAGATGAATTGGTGATAGGATCTCTTTTGAGGAAGAAAAACATTTTATCTCTATTGTGAACAACGATCAAATGCATACACATAACCTAAATAGCAGAGATCAACAACGATAGTGGGTAGACAACATTAGTAGTGTACTGATGAAGTATCATAGGGGAATAGACAGCATCAGTGAAACTGGCTTAAAATGACTCTGAGGTCAAGCAAAAGCACCTTAAAAGATGAGAAGACATAGTTTCTGCACCAGTGGCATTGATCATATACTGCTTGAGAATGACCGATGTATGAACTAATTTTGATTATTGTTTTTGCAAAGTGCTGGGAAAAAGGGCACAAGCTATAGGGATATCTGAATTGAAATATACTACAATGTAGACCAACGTTAGACCATGCACTGGAACATTGAGATAAAAACACATTGGTTGAAGTGCTTCGCGAAGGACGTACGGAATTATTTACGTGTGTGAAGCAAGAAGAATCAGCATAGGTATTGTGCGATATATTGAAGAGACACGGTGATTTTCTTGTGGAGATAAGAAAATTATCTCTACAGAAAATGGGTCATTATGATCGTAGCTCTTAGTTATCATTTCACCCACTGTATTGCATAACTACTCTTCTCATTAGGGAGAATTTACTTCTAGAACAGTGATGTTATGAACTTTCGAGAACGTTCTTTGAAGTGGTGAGAGTAAATCGAAGAAAACCCACCCGGAGTGAATTCAACACTTCTTTCGCTATTCATGTTATTTCAGCTCTCTCAATTTTGTAAGCTCTATGCACGCCATATAGCATATAGCTAGCTGTTCAATGCGTAATTGACCATCCTAACAGTTTTTGAAATTCCCTCTTGGCTCCTCATCTATGACCTCAAACAACCGTTTCGGTGTCCTTCGTATGTACCATTTCGATGTTGCGTACTATTCGGTGGCGGAGTGCGGGAAAACTGCGCTTCGAGATGGTAGGTAGCTGTGTTTCGGCAGAAAATTTCATTAGATGAATGTCATTGATGTCTAAGAGGCACTCTGTGTTAAATCATCTCACAATCGTACAGTGTAATGATTTTCCTGCGGTGGTAGGTACTTATTAAATTGAATCTAGGTTTTAAGGTCATTAATCAAGCTATGATATCCAATATCGATTTGCATATTACCCGTGCATCTACAATGACTATAAATTACAGTTTATCTATCTAGATGTAAAAGAACGGAAAGGGAGAAAGCGCT
>JAHQIW010004547.1:0-43243 GCA_019055375.1 Parelaphostrongylus tenuis | reverse complement strand
TCACCCTTGTCCCGTTACCTAAGGACAATCCGTGCATGAACAGCAAGCGAACCTATTCCCACGACACCTCCATTCTAAAGCAGATGATGCAGTTTTTTCTGTTATGCCTTGTGTTCAAAAGGCAAGTTTATACCAAAATGATGGAAGGAATGCGCAATTGAAAGATACCACAACCATGCAATTCTATTTACTTCTGGTTAATAGATAAGATATTTATTTCTCCAGTGCCAAACATTTGGACCGATCTAATAGTACAGCACCACCTGCTGAGACTTTTCACAATTCTAAAATCTCAACATCTATTACTCCTGGGTAAATCGATAGTAGATATGAGATTTTATAGATTTGTAAGAAAACAGTTTGAATTTATCAACATAATTTGGTTTTAATTCCTTGTCTGAGTTCTGGATCGCGTCATTGTTTTTCAGAGCACAATAAACTGCGGTGATCGAAAACGACTAAAGATTTCCACAATGTTGATTTACGACCAAGATAGACGTAACTGGAGCATTCGGAGCTTGTCGTTTCGTTGAGCGTGAATGGGACATTAGAAACCTATCTGTTCCTCATGAACATTGTTTTCGTTAGATTCAGTTGAAGACCAATCTTTCCACAGGCGTTATCGAAATCGGTCAACATTCGTTCCATTTGACTGATGTTTGGTGTTATGAGAACGATATCGTCAGCAACCACGGACCTCTCTCTTTGACCACGGACCTCCCTCTTTGAGGGATCCCGCCCGGTTAGTCGCGAGGCAGGTGGCGCGTCACCAGGTGGTGGAGAGGGGAATAAACGCGAACCAAAAGCGACCGTGTGCTTCCCAGAGACGCAGGTGGATCCAGGGGACGAGCTCCCTGCTTCTGCAGCGCCGACTTGACAAAACTCTATTTCTACGAGTCAAGTCGGCCAAAGCCTGCAATCAAGCGGCTGGGAAGTACATGGGGGGCGGTTAGGAGTCGCCTCCAACAAATAAGCTCCTCCCGCTCCTCCAAGAGAGACTGGCAAGCTACTGGTGAGTACAGAGCCCCCCCGTTAAGAGCCTGGCAAGGTATACGTTGGGTATCGAAATGCCAAAAACAGCAGCAAATACGGGCCTCATTCCCCTGACCCCGAAAGAGTCCCTGGTACGGCAGCGAAGGGTAGGACGAGTACGGAGAGCATGCTAAAATCTCAAGGCCGATCTAGGCTGCCAAGATCGAAACGGACTTAAATGACGATCTGCACTTATAACGCAAGAACCCTTGCTCACGAATCTGCTATAGATGATTTATTGATTAAAGCAAGGAGAATAAGGTACGACGTCATTGGCCTGGCTGAGACCAAAAGGCGCCATTCTTTTCAAGCTGTTTATGACACCGGAGAAGAACTGTTCCGTGGCACATGCTATCGCAGATGTGTCGGCGGCGTTGGAGTCCTCGTCAAATCGAATTTGACCGTGAACATTGATTCGTTTGAACAACTAACAACCCGTATCGGTCGATTACGGTTGAAACGATGTGGTTCTATGCCGGCTTTGACCATATTCGTTGCTTACCCACCGACATCAAGCTATGACGAAGACGAAGTCGAAGCATTCTATATGGACCTCGAAAAATTCTTCGGAGAAGGTCATACATTCTTCAAGTTCATTGTCGGAGATTTTAACGCAAATGTTTTACCTAGAAGAACGTCTGAAGAACGTCACATAGGGACCCACGGACTAGAATGGAATGAACAGGGTGAGAGGCTATCTGAATTTATCATGTCGACCCAAACCATCCATGGTAACTCGCAACTCCAAGAGCCTCCTTCTCAGCGATGGACGTGGGAGTCTTCCAATGGAGAGTACCATAACGAAATAGACCACCTCATAGTAAGTCGAAGGTTTTGCCTGGCCGATGTCGCTGTTGTTCCTAAGTTCTACACGGGACCAGACCATCGTCTCCTTCGCGCAACGTTCCGATTTTTGAGGAGAGGAGAGAAAGCCGCTAAATTCAAACAACGAAGTCCCAGAACTACCATAAACTGAGATGTATTCAAATCATTAGTCGGCTCTTGGGAAGATACCGTTGTCGACAACACTGACGAAGAACACGATCGGTTCGTTGAACATCTTCACGCTAGCGCTATGAAAGCCGAAAGTCCTATGGTCACGAAGAGACGCTTGTCTCCGCAGACACTCGAGCTGATACGTCAACGTGGAATCGCACGAGCAGCAGGCAACCGAAACCTAACGTCCGAAATTGCGAAACGCTGCAGAGAAGCGATAAAAGAAGACCTCAAAGAGAGAAGAGCAGCAGTTATGGCAGAAGCTGCAGAAGCTGGGAAGAGCATTCGCATAGCTCAGCGAGGCTTCGCCAACTATAAGACCAAAATGATTGCACTCCAATACCCTGACGGGGCACTTACAGCTTCCAGAAGGGCTATGGAGAAAATCATCCAGCAATACTACTCGGATCTCTTCGCTAGCCATGTTCTCTTACCGTCATATGAATTGAAAGAGGACGAATATGTCTTTCCAACGGTCCTCCCCTCCGAAATCCGATATGCCATAGCGTCGGTGAAGAACAGAAGAACACCCGGTTCAGACAGGATTAGACCAGAGCATCTCAAGAATCTGCCGCCAGTTCTCATCAACACCCTGGCTCGGCTCTTCACTCGCTAACTGTCAGAATGCAAGGTTCCTATTCAATGGAAAGCCAGCAAGACCGTATTGTTGTTCAAAAAGGGAGACCTTCACGACATAGGCAATTATCGCCCAGTTTGCTTGCTGTCCGTTGTCTATAAACTCTTTACTCGAGTCTTCCTAAACAGGATGACAGAACACTGGACGAAGGACAGCCATGCGAACAAGCAGGGTTCCGAAAAGGATTTATTACCATGGACCACATCCACACGATTACAAGACTCATTGAAGTTTCACAAGAGTACAAACAACCACTCTGTCTCACTTTCATCGATCTGAAAAAAGCCTTTGACTCAGTGGAAACAGAAGCGGTTATAGAGGCTCTGAATAACCAGGGCGTCCCTACTCGTTACATAATGATCCTTCGTGAGCTTTATAAAGATTTCACAACCAAAATATCTCCATTCTACAACAATATCACCATTGACGTAAGAAGAGGGGTTCGACAAGGCGATACAATTTCGCCAAAACTATTCACTGCCACCCTACAAATCGTCATGTGAACATTAGAATGGGACGAAATGGGAGTGAAAATTGACGGTCGACAATTAAACCATCTTCGCTTTGCTGACGATATCGTTCTCATAACACCAAACATCAGCCAAGCGGAACGAATGTTGACCGATTTCGATAACGCCTGTGGAAAGATTGGTCTTCAACTGAATCTAAGGAAAACAATGTTCATGAGGAACGGATGGGTTTCGTAATGCCCCATTCACGCTCAACGGAACGACAATCTCCGAATGCTCCAGTTACGTCTATCTAGGTCGTGAAATCAACACGATGAACGACCTAGTCCAGTGTTAAGCGGAGGAAACGAGCGGCTTGGGGAACGTTTAAGAGAATCGAAGATGTAGTGAAGAGCGACAAAGAACATCCGACTCCGTGCCCACCTTTTCGACTCGACAATTATCCCTGCCCTGACGTATGCAGCAGAAACCTGATCGCTACGTAAGCAGGATGAAGGATCACTTGCCGTTATCGAACGCTGCAGTCGAAAGGTCGATGCTAGGAGTATCCTGTATCCCGCAAATGAGAGAAAGGATCCGAAGTCCCGACTACGTCAACGATCGAAAATCAGAGAGCCGTTCTACATGCCAGGATACCGAAAATAAGGAGGGCCGGACACGTGATGCGCTTCAACGACAACCGATAGACGAGAGCCGTTACTGACTGGATTCCTCGGGACGTCAAGCGCTCCAAAGGAAGACCACTGAACCGTTGGTCTGATTTCTTCACAAAAGTGATAGAAGAAAGATATGATGCTCAGTGAATCCCTAGAGCGAGGAGGACCCACTGGGATTCTCTTGCACGCGATAGGAAAAATGGAAGAGTTGCTGGTACCCGCTCGAGTCTCTCGACGATCAACGGGACGACAGGTGATACAGGTTATCGTCAGCAAAGCGAAGATGGTTCAATTGTCGACCGTCAATTTTCACTCCCATTTCTTCCCATTCTAATGTTCGCATGACGTTTTGTAGGGTGGCAGTGAATAGTTTTGGCGAAATTGTATCGCCTTGTCGAACCCCTCTTCTTACGTTAATGGTGATATTGTTGTAGAATGGAGATATTTTGGTCGTGAAATCTTCATAAAGCTCACGAAGGATCATTATGTACCGAGTAGGGACGCCCTGATTATCCAGAGCCTCTATAACCGCTTCTGTTTCCACTGAAACAAAGGCTTTCTTCAGATCGATGAAAGTGAGACAGAGTGGTTGTTTGTACTCTCGTGAAACTTCAGTGAGTCTTGTAATCGTGTGATGTGGTCCATGGTACTGAATCCTTTTCGGAACCCTGCTTGTTCGCATGGCTGTCCTTCGTCCAGTGTTCTGCCCATCATGTTTAGGATGACTCGCGTAAAGAGTTTATAGACAACGGACAGCAAGCAGATTGGGCGATAATTGCCTATGTCGTGAAGGTCTCCCTTTTTGAACAACAATACGGTCTTGCTGGTTTTCCATTGAATAGGGACCTTGCATTCTGACAGGTAGCGAGTGAAGAGCGAGCCAGGGTGTTGATGAGAACTGGCGGCAGGTTTTTCAGATGCTCTGGTCTAATCCTGTCTGGACCGGGTGTTATTCTGTTCTTCACCGACGATATAGCATGTCGGATTTCGGAAGGGAGAGACCGTGGAACGACATATTCGTCCTCTTTCAATTCATATGACGGTAAGAGGACATGGCTAGAGAAGAGATCCGAGTAGTATTGGTTGATGATTTTCTCCATAGCCCTTCTCGAAGCTGTAAGTGTCTCGTCAGGGTATCGGAGTGCAATCATCTTGGTCTTATAGTTGGCGAAGCCTCGCTGGGCTTTGCGAATGCTCTTCCCAGCTTCTGCAGCTTCTGCCATAACTGCTGCTCTTCTCTCTTTGAGGTCTTCTTTTATCGCTTCTCTGCAGCGTTTCGCAATTTCGAACGTAAGGTTTCGGTTACCTGCAGCTCGTGCAATTCCACGTTGACTTATCAGCTCGAGTGTCTGCGGAGACAAGCGCTTTTCGTCAGCTTAGGACTCTCGGCTTTCATAGCGCTAACGTGAAGGTATTCAACGAGAAGAACGTATTCTTCGTCGATGTTGACGACAACGGTATCTTCCCAAGAGCCAACTAATGATTTGAATGCATACCAGTTTATGGTAGTTCTAAGACTTCGTTGTTTGAATTAAGCGGCTTTCTCTCCTCTCCTCGGAACGAAACGTTGCGCGAAGTAGGCGATGGTCTGTTCCCGTGTAGAACTTAGGAACAACAACGATATCGGTTGGGCAAAACCTTCGATTTACTAAGATGTGGTCTATTTCGTTATGATACTCTCCATTGGGAGGCTCCCACGTCCATCGCTGATCAAAAGGCTCTTGGAATTGCGAGTTACCATGGATGGTTTGGGTCGTCATGATAAACTCAGAGAGCCTCTCACTCTGTTCATTCCATTCTAGTCCGTGGGTCCTATGTGACGTTCTTCAGACGTTCTTCTAGGTCCAATTTTTGCGTTAAAATCTCCGACAATGACCTTGAAGAATGTATGATCTTATCTGAATAATTTTTTCAAGGTCCATATAGAACACTTCGACTTCGTCTTCGTCATAGCTTGATGTTGGTGCGTAAGCAACGAAGATGATCAAAGTCTGCATAGAACCACATCGTTTCAACCGTAATCGTCCGATATGGGTTGTTAGTTGTTCAAACGAATCAATGCTCACCGTCAGATTCGATTTGACACGGACGCCAACGCCGCCAGCACCTCTGCGATCGCATGTACGGAAGGAATAGTTCTTGTACGGTGTCATGAACAGCGTGAAAAGGATTTCGCCTTCATCGTCTCAGCCAGGCCAATGACGTCGTACCTTATTCTACTCGCTTGAATCAATAGATCATCTACAGCAGATTCGTGAGCAAGGGTTCTTGCGTTATAGGTACAGATCGTCATTTAAGTCCGTTTCGATCTTGGCAGCCTAGTTCGGCCCTGAAATTTTAGCAGCCTCTCCGTTCTCGTCCTACTGACGCTGCCGTACCATTGGCTCTTTCGGGGTCAGGGGAATGAGGCCCATATTTGTTGCTGTTTTTGGCATTTTGATACCCAAGTATAGCTTGCCAGGCTCTAAACGTGGGGGCTGGGTACTTACGAGTAGCTTGCCAGTCTCTCTCGGAGGAGCGGGAGGAGCTTATTTGTTGGAGGCGACTGCTAACCGCCTTCCATATACTTCCCAGCCGCTTGATTGCAGACCTTTGGCCGACTTGAGTCGTAGAATAGAGTTTTTGTCACGTCGACGCTGCAGAAACGGGGGTGCTTTTCCCTGAATCCACTTGCGCTCCGGGAAGCACACGGCCGCTTTTGGTTTGCGTTTATTCTCCTTATCCACCACCTGCGGACGCACCACGTGCCCTCACGACTAACCGGGAGCGAACCCTCGAAGAGGGAGGTCCGTGGTTTGATTCCTAAACAAGTTGATTTTCATTAAATGATTCGTTTTTATAACACTGTGCAGACAACAACACTTTAGAAATTCAAGTTGTTTGTCAGCGTTAATCTTCTGCAAAGTATTTCACGTGATCTCTTGGTCACTGACTGAGGATTTATTCATGATTACAAATGCCTTAGAAGGCAGACCGAGGCGAGTCTCTATGCGATTCTTATTAGAACAGCGCTAAGTGGTTTCCTAAGGTAACCAAGTGTATGAGAACGTTGGAAGAGAAAGCCCAATTTTGTTTCCTGATAGTGTGCAACACTGGCCAATGTGCCACTATCATCAACGATATGGTACTGTTAATCGATATAATTACTATTACTGGTCATTAAGATTGAAGAATAGTGAATAAACCTGCGCGGTCAGTTAATCGCTGAGCGATGCCCATACCATCATCTTTATCTTTCAGCTTGGTCTAACGTGACTGTACGTATATCTCTTCTTCACAATGATTCGCGATGGCCTTCTGTATCGAGTCAGTGCTGCTTTTCCCCCAGACCAGTCTGGGACTACTCTGATACCAGTTTAACGGACCCCGGATGGATGGGTGAGGTGATCAGCCATGGGCTCGATATCGAATTATTATCTTATATGCAGCGCAGGGCACCTCTAATTACTGCGCCACATTGAGATCGAAGCAAGTAATATAATGACAATGACACTTCCGCTTTCCACAGTGTACTACAACAGGAGTAATAAGCAGAAATTTACTCTGTGTCGTAATTTTTTGCCCACTAGGAGAAGGTAAGTTGAAAAAGAAAACAAAATCACGACTGCCGTTGGATATATCACTACTTGAAATGAATTAGATGTAAGAGTGAGCGGCACCGCTTTCACAGGACAACTCAGTATCTGCTAGGAGAAAGAGTATATCATTGATAATGAAGGTTGCTAACAATACGACCTACGAAACATCGACATCATCCATTAATTTAAAGATGAGTTCTACGTACTACTAGACAGGTGAAGATTCGATTCAGATGTATCTCAGAAAAGGTTCATCCCATTATTTTTTCTATGACAAAAAAACAATTGTACATAGCGATACATTTTAGAGTAAAATCTTCATGTCTAGTTACTAGAATAGTATTATTCGATAAGAGGGGAACCAGAGTCCTAATAAGTGGAACACTTTTGACACATGAAGCACTTCACAGTATCTGCTAATAACTCCTGCGTTAGTTCAAGGAGAGGAGCTGCAAGTTCATATTATTGGAGAGAACTTACTTAGTAATCAGCTAAAAAAGCACATGCTCTATAAATAACATCCCCTGCCGCCAACTCACTTGCTGCAACCTAGGATTTGCGTCATTTCATAAGATAAATTAGAGAAAATTAGCTCAATCGATTGCTAAACTGAGCCAATTGATTTAACGCTGAGCTACACGAGCATTCAAAATGGTGCGAATAGTTATTCCTAGGCGATAAGTCTAACCAGCAACCTTGTCTTCGCTATAGTGTATTTCACCCAATGCGACAAACGTCCCACTAGAGTAATTCCTTTAGATGATCCGTGCTCACCTTTGTTGTACACATTCCAGCACTTCTTCCATTCGCTTTTCCTGATTATTACGACTCACAGAGATCTCTGATATTCTGCCTGTAAAATAACGTCCATCGTCAGTCATGGCAGTTTCATTATTGAATCTGTTCTTATGGATTCCTGCAAGCCTAAAACCATTCATCGTTTTGATACTAGAACAATGACCGAAGTGATTTTGCATATCGCTCAGCAACATTGAATATATATTTGTAATATCATACCACGGTTAAAAACGATTATTTAGAAAAGGAATCCGAGCTGATTTCATTTGACGAAATGATGTGCCATAGAGAGTTGCCATCACTGAAGAGGCAACATACGTCAAAATTCTGGAGAGTGATGTATTAGGGCATGTTGAATTGGAAGCTGATATCTTGAATGCTATAGTGTTACAAAAGGGTGTGTTGAAGAACTGATGACTTGGAGCTGTAGCCAGAGATTTGTGCTTTCTGATAATCAATAGCACCTCTATAAAAATTTTTTGAATAGCAAGTGAGATCGGCTTTAACATTTGTCGTCCCCCAAAATATAAGTACCAGATTTTTTTCCACCCTAAAGCATCTTCTGCTGAACAGAGGTTTTTTTACAGACTTTCAATGACAGTTTGATAGCACAAATCTTGGTGATCTCAGTGAAATGCTTGGTTTTTGAGAAGAGTGTTTCAATGCGTTGTTACAACTAAAAGTTTATTTAGTTCGACACAAGGTGCCGTGTCGATCGCGCAGCTCAATTTATGTGGTTTGTGCTGCACGCCGACTGTAAAACCCAATATTCTTTCAGCTGTAACGACGCATTATGAGGTTTTTTTTTATCAGGAAACTGAGCATATCTTCGAAATTGTTAAGATTTGTGCTTTTAAATAGGTGTGAAGCCTATGTTCTCGTAAGACAGGCCATGCAAACGCACAAAGGTTGAAAGTTTGCTTAGTTTTTTACAAGGACTGGTATTATCACTGAAAATGATGTCCAAGAGAAACCATCACCTTTGCATCAAAAAATCTTTGCAAAAGCTTCATTTGTGTATAGCACCTATGACGTCCAAGAGGTGGGATACATTTCAGGCGCAAACGTGATCTTCTTTTCGCTCTTACAGTATTACATGGTAACCTTTCAACAAATCAACTATGTTTTTCAAAACTCTCGAAATTTGTGTTATCTAATGACTAATAAAGCTTTAGTGAAGGAACATATCGAGTCCCCAGCCGAGCAAATGAAGAAAATTGAGTGCGAAACTGTTTTTGTTGCTGCTGTAACGTAACAGAGAGTCGTTTTTCAAAACTGTACAAATCATTGAATTTGAAGAGATTTGAGATATCTAATAATAGATAAGACTATTATTTTAATGTGAAAGATGCGTTCGCAGTCCATTTGATCTTCGCGTGATTACCAAATGTCTAGAAGAAAACTTTTCTGCGGCGAGAAAGGCTTTTAAACAATCGTGTACCTCAGCTGGTACACGTCGTCCCTTAGAAATTAAGCGCAAAACAACTTTTCTACATACGTTAAGAGTTCGATGAGTACTCCACTGAGTTGTCTCAGTGAAGAAAAAGCATGCAGAGATTAAATGGACTGCGAACGCTTTCTCACATCAAAAAATAGTCTTATCTGTTATGTCATTTCAAGTGTGATAATGAAACATTCCCACCTACGTTTCATGTTTGGATTTATGGCGTCTATCCAAAATGCTGCTAAGATCATATGGGCCGAGGGAAGAAAAGGGAAGGGAGAAAAAAGAGAGGAAGAAGAAAAACAAATGACCGTTGAGGCGATTTCTCAAAGTCAGATGAAGTGTCAACAGAATTGAGCGTGAGAAGCGTAGCGATAACATTGTCAGACAGCTTCTCGTCCATCAATTCGAATCTACCAATCTCTAACAGTAAGGCCACATAATTTGACAGGACTATTTGGAATGGGGGATTGTGAAGAGTAATGTGGGAATCGTGGCACATAAATGTTTCGACTATGGCACTCAGTTCATCTAAGGGCAGATGAATTCTCGCGCATCATCCTTCGCATCAAACTCATGTCTGAGTACAGTTTGCTATTCCATCCGAGCCGCATCAACGGATCCACATCACATTCGTACTATTAATGTGACTACAAAATACTTCCACCCAGTCCCAACGGAAAATCAGGAACGCGGCATCTCTCTAATACCGCCGTATTCATTACCCGCCTCACTATGTGATATGACATCTACTTACAAATCCATAGAGTGAATAATGCTGTTCAGTGATACTTGTTCAGAAAGAGCACATTTTTTGACGGTGGCCCTAATTTCAGAACCCTCTTGCTTCTGAGTAGTTTAAAGATTGGTACCTGGCTCATCATACGTCACCATGACCCTTCCGCTTCAACAAACTATAGCGAGTAGCTGCGAAAAATATGAGAATGTTCTAGCACGGTTATCTCAAAATTCGCGTCGAAATTCAGTCGATCAACATTTTACGACGTCAATAAAGAGAACAAAGACCTCAAATGTCTCACAAGTGAAGGCGAAAACGTGATGTAGCCTCCACAAATTGATCGCAACCGGGCGCTTCATCCACATACGTTTTATTAGCACTCAACCAGAGACAAGTACGCCTTCGAACGTGTAAAATGAAGTAGGAAAAAAAGACCTTAGATGCTGTTGATTATATAGAGGACACATGTGACACAGTGGTTAAAGTCGAGCCAGGACGCATTTGTAATCAACGGTTTGATTCCTCGTTCATGGCGCACACCAAATTTCCATTTCTTCGAGCTGGCACGCTGATATCACGTTTATCTAAGAGAGAGCAGCACAGGTTACATTGTTAGATCAAAGTGAATCATTGTAATGGCCAGATATGCATCCACTCACATTTCAAAAACTCTTGTTGATGGGTCAACGCCGAAAGCAAAATCCTTTTCTATTTAATAAATACTAAACGCGCGACCAAGGATGCTTTCTGTCATGCTCTCCCGGACGTCAGAAGCCGTGAGTAGAAGCTCTCATGTGTTTGTAGTGGATCTATTTCATCACTGCGTGCTACAAAATATTTTTACAAAATTGTCATACGCTTGAATTGCTAAGAAATGCTTTATAATTCGATATGTATTTTGATTCATACATTCAATACATATATTGAGCTTTCTTAATATCAGTGTACAAATTACTCAATAAGTCAAATTCGGTTATACTTCAAAGAAACATAGAACCTTAGCGCGTAGGATTGCTGAAACATTTGAATTACAAAGAGTGATGCCTTGTTAAGAATAGTGATAATGACACAGTATATGTCATTGCGGTCGATGAGAGTATTTTATCGCACAAATACTCAAAGGCCGTTTTTCAGCCGATCAAAGATTTTCATTTAAAACTTAGATAATGATTCGAAAACTCAAATCATAGAAATTTCGATGCCTTGCTTGGTTTTCAAAAACGCCTTGATAGCACGGTGTAGCATCAAAAATAAAATTATGTTTCACACTCGGCTTGTCTTATTTAGTGAAATCCGCGGATCGTTTCTTATTGGACAACACTACGTATACTCGATATCTCACATCTCGGCAAATTTGAAGCTCAAACTTGTATTTGAAAAGGTTTTCATAGCGCACTGTGAGGGCGTAAATGAATCAACGTATGACATTCGGAGTTTGTTTTGCAGATAGGAGTTTTATATCTACGAAATACAAGTAATCTTTTAGAGAAAATCATGCTTTATCAGAGAGGTAACTAAGAACTTAGAGAGTTTTCTCCTAAAACTAAGAATAAATCTTCGTTGGAGTACGAAACTGCGTGCCATTGACGATATCGATGCGATGAGTATTATTAGAGATGCGCATATCATAACATAAAGCATATTTCAAAATTTGAAAGTTTGCCATTCACTTGACACGTTGCAACGACATGAGAATTGTAAAGAAAAAGAAAACTGTATAGATATTGACTCCTAAAAACAGCTTATATATCAAAAATAATGTGTCGTTGAGGAAACGAACAAGAATAATTCACAAAATACATAAAATACATTTTGAGCATCAGTTGCCTAGAAAAGCATCACAATAAGGTCTTTCCGAATTTATATTTACATCAAGTATCTGTCTATCGCACTAAGGGATGTAATAAAGATGGGAGTGGAGACCTCATGATGTGCCGTTTACACCACTCATCCGTGTCCATCACATGCATCGTAGGCTTCTGTTCATCACCTCTTTTTCTTTGAAAATCGACATCTTGAAGCAGAGAGCCAAGAATTCTTCCGAGACAACTGAAAGAACGTGCAAAATAGTAGAAGAAAATGATCAGAAAGATCATGGTTTGGAGATATGAACAATTGGACTACAAACTTTAGTAGTTCACTGATAGAGATACGTATCATGTTGCTGTAAATTCATTAAAAGAACGAAACACACCTAATTGTTAATTAATCCAGACAATCGGTCGTGCATAGTTTTCAAAGGACGCTATTAAGACTTTGTAGTATACTTGTTGATTCATGGCTATCACAGTTTCATTTACTTGCAACTCCTTCTCATACGATTTGATCAACTTCCTGAAAAAGAACCGTATTTATTGTACATAAAAATGTTCTTTGTAATTAGCATGCTGAGGACAACTATATGTTAGAAGCGACATAAAGTTGATCCGAACTCCTAGATATCTTCAGAGATGTCGCAGCTAATAGCATTTATAGTCACAATTGCATAGTCATGATTAGGTGTAATGCATGCTTGATCGATATGGGATGACGTATGTAAAATTTGGAAAACATCTCATTAACTCTCAAGTGACTGCACTTACAAAAAACGACTCTTATTTCTGTAAAAGTATAACAGTATAACCATCAGAGTAATATTTCGTTTATTCTATGCTGCTTGTTTTCATACTTTATTGTACAATTTTAGCCGTTCTCTTATCCCATTCGCTTCCTCGCAATCACGTTTTACAGAGGCTTCGAATATAACGAAACTAAGAAATCGTTAAACATATATCAACAAATCGATCCCATGCTTCCGTAGCGCAGTCGGCAGCGCGTCAGTCTCATAATCTGAAGGTCGTGAGTTCGAGCCTCACCGGGAGCAGTTGTTTTGCATTTGTTGGCTTTTCTTTGGTCAAAGTCTCCTTTCGTAGCGGCGAATTGGTTTTTTTTTGTACGACGCTTTGTCGCAGATTGCAGTGCGGAAACCAGAAATTCTTGCAATCGATTCTTGTCCTCGCACTCTTCCTCCAAAAGGTTCATATTACGTAATGTTTCGGTTTCTACTTCAAGATTTCACCTTCCTTTTGGAAGCATAGAATGCTGGTAAGCAAGCTTGGAGATAAATCTTGAAAGAAGCCGAACTAAAGCGTTCTCTGTCGACTGACTGCAGTGGAATTCTGGGGAGAGGATCGAACCAGTGCCTTTTATATGACTGCTTGCGAGATGATCAGCAGTTTTTTTCTTATCTGATACACAATAGTTGATCACCCATTACGAACTTGCAGTTACATTATAGCACATTACTTGCATCTTTTAGCCTTTAAGGTCGTTTTATTCGTCCTCTCCTCAAGCTTTTGAATTATTTAGTAGCTCTTATGAGACTGCGGATCCACCGCCTCGGCATCCTTAACTGGCATCTCTTGAAGCTCTGCTCTGCCCCCTCAGCATCTGTGTCCTCTACAGTGTTTCATCTAACAGTGGCGCGCTCTCAATCGAATTCCAAGTTGTAGCCACCATGTGTTAAGCGAAAAAGTCAGATGACCGCAAGAGGGGCCATGCGAGGCTTAGCTGACAACTTACTTTTGGTGGGTTTGACGGTTGCTTACCGTTGATAAGACTGAACACAGATCCAATGATGTAGAGTGGGGTGCAAAAACGTTTGCGTCAGCCGGGATTTAAATCCAGATCTTACTCTTTCTTGAAACCCAATATCTGAAACCCAATTTATAAGGCTATGAAACAGAGAACTATGGATAAAGTACATCTACCAACGCGAGAAGAGAAAGCCACTGTAAGGATAGGAGCGTCAGACGTCGAACAAGGCAAACCCACCCCAATCGCTTCCGATCGAGAGTCCACGTTCGCAGATCACGCCGCCTTTCCCCATCATGTGGTAGGAACATGTCTCCTGTGAGTGATAGTTTGGAAAAAAGTTTCTACAATTTTCCATATTGGTTCACCTAAGCAGACTCTCTAGCACTTTACTCCATTTTCTATCCGTCCCACAGTTTTCTTTCTTCACAGTGCGGATTCCACAACTTCTCGCGTTCAGTCCGTTTTTGGAATTCTAGTGAGCGTATCAGAATATTGGATGAGCTCGTTTCCTTGCACTTTCGGGTATAGCATAGGTGCGGCATTCCACAGGACGTTCGTTGTTGACTGACAAAGACTGTTAGAGAGTAGTGATCAACCTAGCATCGCGATGAGCATCAAAATCGCTTGGTTACGCTCCCTACCCCTTCCGCCGTTTAACAGGCAAATATTATTAAGTGGTTCTAGGTGGGCGGCAACAAGTTCTTAGAAAAAATCTGATACCAAGAAAAAACGCGCATCCAAGAAAAAAATGTGGATTCAAGAAAAAATCTGGATTAAGGCAAAGATCTTTATCCAAAACCATATCTGCATCCACGCAAAATCTGGGTCAAAGAACAAACCTGGACATAGGCAAAAAAACTGGATTTAAGAAACAATCTGGATCTAAGAAGAAGTCCGGTTCCAGAAAAATCCGCATCTGAGAAGAAGGCAGCAGATTCCAGCTCTCCTAAACAGGAACCGTGAGCACTTGTATATACTGACTTTATATCTGATGGAGACGACAGATTGCATTATATTTCCTTCATAAAAATTTTCTCTTTTCTTCTTCTCTTCTTCTTGACGCTCACCAAAAGGAGCAGTTTTTGCACTTTAGGCAATATTGATAAATTCTCAGTGAAATGCGCCTGAATCTGTCACTCTTCATCCAGCTTGAAAACCTTCATATTTGCGCTCACCTTCGAAAAACTTCTATTTCCTTGAATTCCATTATTTGTATATTGGACAAACGTCAGTTAATGCCTCGTCAGGACTACAGCTGGAAATCATGAGCGGTTAATCGCGATAACCTGTGTGATTTAAGTACACCATCTACACAGTTCCTTGAACTCCTCGAAAGCTTTCTTTCTTTTGTCTTTTTTCTTTTGCTTCATTAGTGGAAGAGCAAGCTTGTGATTTTTCCAGAAGAAAATCGTTCATGTTGTTGATTGGCTATCGATAGTTCCATACGAAAGTACATTAGAAGTCCTAAGCAATTGAGTAACGACCACTAACAGCTCAAGGAAATTAAAATTGAAAAATCAACTCTAACACAACCTTTTAACATAAACACACCTATGATGATGCTCTTGTTTTTCTTTTGCTATCGTGTTTCAAAAGCAGATTACCCAAACTAACCCTGTTACCGGTACGTCCACCACGCGCTCCCTAAGGTCATCACGTTAAACATATCGAATTAATGGTTTGTTTAGTAATACAAACTTTTTCGACATGCATTTATAGTGTACAGCGTCGTATCATATCAAAATTTTGTTGCAGCAGATATACCTTGAAGAATACGAAGCATCGGAAAGGGAGTAGGGAAAGATCTTGTTTGCAGAATAAATTTTCAAATGTTTATTTATAAATATATAAATGATACGCCAGAGGTTGCAAGATGAGCAAATCAAAAAAAAAGTTGGGGAATTTTTATACACCAGAATGACAGTAGTTTATTCCACGCTATGTGTCCAATAAGAATAACTGTTTCTTTTTGTTCGTGTCAACACAATAACCTTTATTGCACCCACAACTTTATCTGTCTTTCCGTCTTTCTTCAAATGGCAAACAATGCTGCTGATGTATGTAACATTATCAACTGTCTGTGAGAAGTCTGACATGCTCGTAGGGCGGAAATCACAGCGCGTAGCTTGATGATCAAATACTAACCTTTTTTTGCTATCAGCAAATCAGAAACCGACTCTCAGTAAACCTTGGCATAGAAAATGTCAACTATCTCACAAACTTTCTTCAATCGATTACCTATTACAAACTTCGTTAGAACATTCATATACAGCCTTTGAGAACGTTTGACCCATATTTTCGAAATTCAGTTACAATATGATCCGCGGCAACAGTTCGGCAGACAAGCGTGTTTTGGCGGTTTCACCATCATCAGTGCTGTTTTTCGGCCACTCGCTCCCTATCGTAGAGATTGAGCGCCGAAGAATGATAAACTGAAGTCAAGTGAAATTATTAGTGGCAGTTTATCTGCAGACGATGCCTTTCGGCTGAGCAACATAATATCTTCTTTGATCGACTGTTTATCACGATGAACTGACTCTAAGACTAAATGTGGTTTTAACGAAGTTTGCAATTAATTAAGGAAAGGATTATAGACCATGCTAACCGCAAGATATCGGGTGCAACTTAACTGCTACTGGTAAATAAATCTGATTATTATTTTTTGAGCCATAGATGAGTGTGGTCTGTTATGGGCACTTACAGAGCCGATACACGTGTTTCGGCTTTAACAGCCTCGTCAGTTGGGCAGAATCTGGCATAATGATGAGCACGGTCTCAAGGAAATACTCGAAACGAGAGGTTTGATATATTAACGATAGCAGCCACGAGCAATCGAGTTAAACAAAAGCTCTGAGAAAATGCTTGTAAAACATTTATTTACCCAGGTGTCTGTAGAGTGCTGTCCAAAAACATTTGCGTCAGCCAGGAATCGAACCCAGTTCTCATTCTTACCGTGATCGCGTACTGAACCGTTGCACCACCGACGTTTATCATAATATTAACATACATTAATGCACCTATTACAACCGAACAAAGACAAAGCTAATAGTCAAAGTACTTTCCTTAAACTTCAGGCACTTCCTGCCACTTCTCCGTCAAAAGATCGATTCCGCGAGCATAAAATTTCAATTTTTTGCTGTTGAGTAAATGAATGACCGAATTGTGCAATTCAATATCGGTACCAAACTTTTGTCGCGCAATCAAGCATTCGCTTCTCCTTCCAAAAATCTTTGACTGGAGTGCTCGACGATTTCTGCCCTTCTGATAACCACTGGTTATGCCCTGCATGGATTGTCGGAGCATACCTCCTTTTCGTCCACAGTCACAATGTCTTTTAAAATTTCCGGATCTCTCTCGTGCAACGCAATCAAAAGAGTGGAAAATTCAACACTTCTCAACTTTTGGACATCTGTAAGCTCGTGCGGGACCCACTTCGACTTCTTCTAGTTTTTGCCAAGCTCATGCAAGACGTTCACAATGGTTTTTTGGTCACAATGAAAGTCATCAGCCAACATCCGAGTTGTCAAAGAGGGAAATTGTTTCTTCGCCTCAAGCCAGAATGACGTGTTCACTTGCCACCGTTGTGTTTAAACTCAACAGCCGTTCGTGAATCATCAGCAGCCTAATTTGCTCGCTTGTTAGCGCCATCTTGAAATAAGTAGATGAATTATATATCAATCAACGCGAAAGAAGACGGGCTTTCGAATGAGCACAAAAAACAAAAATGGCCGGCACCGGAAAAAGTTACAATCATTATCTCAGACCTATCAAATGGAAATCGACAAATTCTTTAGAGAAGACTATACATTCTTGAAGGTTATTGTTGAAGATTCTAACGCAAAAAATAGACCCAGAAGAACGTCTGAAAAACGTCACATTGGGATCCACGGGCCAGAATGGAATGAACACGGTAAGAGGCTATCTGAGTCTATCATGACGACCCAAACCATCCATGGTAACTCGCAATTCCAAAAGCCTCTTTCTCAGCGATGGACGTGGGAGTCGCCCAATGGAGAGCACCATGACGAAGTTAACAGCATCCTAGTAAATCAAAGGTTTTGCTTCACCGATATCGCTCTGTTCCTAAGTTCCACACGTAATCGAGCTATCACCTCTTTCGCGCAGCGTTCTGTTTCTCACGCAAAGGGGAGAAAGCCATCAAATTCAAACAATGAAGACCCAGCGCTACCGTAAACTGGGATATATTCAAGCCATTAGTCGGCTCTTGGGAAGATACCGTTGTCGACAACATCGAAGAAAAATGCGATCGGCAAAATCACGAAAAGGCGGTTGTCTTCCAAGACACTTGAGCTGATACGTCAACATGGAATAATCGCACGAGCTACAGGCAACCGAAACGTTACGTCCGAACTTGCGAAACGCTACAGAAAAGCTAGAAGAAGTCCCCAAAGAGAGATGAGCACCAGTTATGGTAGAAGCTGCAGAAGTTGGGAAGAGCATTCGCAAGGAACAGCAAGGTTTCGCCAATTAAAAGACCAAGATGATTGCACTCTGATGCCCTGACGGGACACTTACGGCTTCCAGAAAGGCTATAGAGAAAATCATCCACCGGTACTATTCGGATCTCTTCTCTAACCATGTCCTCTTACCGTCACATAAATTGAAAGAGGATGAATCTGTCGTTCCACCGGTCTTCCCTTCCGAACTCCGACATGCTATATTATCGGTGAAGAACAGAACAACACCCGGTCCAGACAGGATTAGACTAGGACTCCTGAAGAACCTACCGCCAGTTTCATCAACACCCTGGCTCGGTTCTTCACTTGCTACTTTCTTAATGCAAGGTTTCCATTCTATGAAAAACCAGCATGTCCGTGTTGTTGTTCAAAAGGGAGACCTTCACAACATAGGCAGTTATAGCCCAATCAGCTTGCAATTTCTTGTCTTATAAACTCTTCACTCGAATCATCCTAAATAGGGCTGATAGAACATCAGGCGAAGGACAGTTACGCCAACAAGCATGGTTTTCCAAGAGAATTTAGTACCATAGGCCACATCCACGCGATCACAAGACTCACTGAAAATTTTACGAGAGTGCAAACTAGCGCTCTCTCTCACTTTCATCGATCTGAAGAAAGCCTTTGATTCAGTGGAAACAGAAGCGGTCATAGAAGCTCTGGACAACCGGGCCTACTTGGTACATAACGATTCTTCGTGGGATATATAAAAATTTCATAGCCAAATTATCTCTGTTCTACAACAATATTACCATAGACGCAAGAACAGGGTTTCAACAAGACGAAAGAATTTCGCCAAGATTGTTCAGTGGTACCGTCCAAAACGTCATGCGAACGTTAGAATGGAGCGATATAGGAGTGAAAAATGACTGTCGACAATAACATAATCTTCGTTTTGTTGATGACATCGTATTCATAACACCAAGCATCAGCCAAGCAGAACGGATATTGACCGATTTCGACAACGCGTGTGGAAGGATTGGCCTACTGCATCTGACTAAAACGATGTTTATGAGGAATGGATGGGTTTTGAGTGTCCCATTCACCTTCAAAAAAACTATCATCTCTCTTCAGTTACGTCAGTGTAGGTCTTGAATTAACATCATGAACGATCTAGCTCTAGAGTTGAACAGAAGGAAATAAGCGGTTTGGGGAACGTTTAAGAGCATCGCGATGTAGTGAAGAGAACAAATAACATCCGACTCCGTGCCCACCTTTTCGACTCGATGATTATCTCTGCTCTAACGCATGCAGCAGAAACTCGATCGCTACGAAAGCAGGATGGAGATTGCTTGGCATTATTGAACGCGCAGTCAAAAGGTTGGTGCTAGTAGTATCTCGTATCTCGCAAATAAGAAAAAGGATCCAAAGTTTCAAGCTACGCCAACGATCGAAGATCAAAAACGCCGTTGTACACGCTGGGATATCGTAAATAACATGGGCTGGATACGTGATGCGCTTTAACAACAACCGATGGATGAGGGCCGTTACCGACTAGATTCCTTGGCTTATCAAGCGCTGTACGGGATGACGCCGACCCGATGGTTCGATTTCTGCTCGAAAAGACTAGAAGAAATATATGGTGATCAACGAATCCCTGAAGCGATAAGGATCCACTGGGCTTCTCTTGCACGCGTGGGGAATGGAGTTGCTGCTGGTACCCGTTCGAGTCACTTAACGATCAATGGGACTACAGTTGATACAGGTGAATATACATTTCCTTTAATATTCTTGGTGCTTTTGTCGTCAATCGACGGCTTGGAAAATTTTGATTCTGACAGTATGCTTCATGTATAAAAAGACTTTCGTACGTTCTACTTTTGAATGAAGATACCGCTCTGTAATCGAAGTCTAATTTTCTAAATAATAGAAGGTTTTTCAGGATTATATGGTTAGATTTCAGTTTTTTTTTCCTGTTTTATGCTACTAACAAAAATAGTAATTTGTTGTTGTTGCCTCAATCAAGTCGTCCTTTCAATTTGCAGCGGATTTCTCGATATGTATATAGTAGGACTTTATACTAATTATTCCTCATTATAACAAAATTTTACTGAGATTTTATGAAAGAGAATTGTACAAGTGCAATTTCAGTGAAAAGAACGCCTATATGTTTTAGAAAATACTTTCATTCACGGAAACGACATTCTTGAAAAAACGCCTTAAACACTCAAAAAATGCATAAATCTAAATGCTATATAATCATATGATCTATATACACAATGGTGATGTTGTTAACAGCTTATCATTACATTCATAAACAAACAACGTCCTGTAATAACAACTTGCTATAGGTCAAAAACCAGAACCTCTTAAAGGTTAACACCTGACAACTAACGCAGAGACGTCGAAGAACGAGCGAGGGCGCAAATGTGCCTCAGGGGTATAGTTATAGTAGTACGCGTCCCCGGTATGGATGAAACGCTGGTTCGATTCCCTCCTCAGACCGTGTTTTTGCTTACCACATAATTCCCTTAGGTATTTGTAATAATAACATCAAACGAAACCAATCACTCTTTAAAATTGACATCGGTCAACATTCCTCATTTTGCATACCCCTGAAACAATTTGTACATATGTACATTATATGCATCAATCATGTTGCTAATAAATTTAACAGTCTTCGTATCCTGAGGCAGTCTTTCTCTATTTTATTACAATCTACATTATATAATATGCAATTCTTACGTGAATATATAGCTCTCCTTTATCCCCACCCTGTCTGAACCCTTTGACATAAAACGTATATTATGCTTTTGTTCAGAGTGTTAACAACAATTCGATAGCTGAATTGAGGTGACTTTGAACAATATGTTTGTTTTTCAAATGGCTTGTTTTTTTTTGCACTTTAACAATAGAAGTGAATCTTCGTTCCACATTTAAGGATTTCTCGCCGCATTTCAGCGAAATACTGATGTATCATCCAACTAATGCTACAATTTCATTGATAATAAATTATGATGCATATGCATATCGACGAACGAAACTATTCTATGACAATGAACTCCTTAGTACAAGATAATTACAACAGAATTGTTGTAGAAGTGTGAAATAAAGGAATAAAAATCCACAAAAGAAAAGACCAATCTTTCGACACCAGATGACTGACATCTCAGTATTTTTTCCAGTACAGTTTAGGAAATTTGTATCACAACGGCAGCGCAGCTGGGTCGAATAACTGTGAAAGAAATGTGATTGTCAACATGCGAAACGTGTACAGACAGTTCTATAGTTATCACTTTTCATATGAGTTGCTCATTGCAGAAATGAGACTAAACGCCCGAAGTTCAAGTTGATGAGAAACGCCATCATCTCGTAAAAAGACTGTGATTGCTACAAGGAAAAAAGTTCTCTTTCTACGTTGACTCTGCACCTGTTTGCATAGATTTCCCAAAAAACTGAAAATCGGTGTTGCGCGACTACCAGCAAAATCTATAAACCTCTTAAAGAGCAGCGTAGTAACGAATTTATTTGCGAGACTAATCCCCATTCTCCACTATCTCTATGGTGTTGAAGCTTTTCATGGCGCGCTTATTTTCCTTGCGTCCTCATAACATCATGCCTAGGTATGAGCAGCTAGAGTATGTGAGTGCTACAATCTGTTCAACGTGGACGAGAAATTGAAATAATATCATTTTTCCTGGAAAAGATCGCAGCTCGCTATCTTCTACTCGATCGCATAATCTTCACAAAAACCGTTCAAATCACTCAGTATTCATTAATGTGGCTGCTACTTAATATCTCAATAAAGTGCTAAACCTTGTACATACAATGAGCGCGAATGAAATCAAGAAGGAGGCACACTCTCGAAGGAAAAGACGTGAGCCATATCTGGGCTTCCCAAAGAAATCTTCAGCAATCTGAACGTTTCGGAAGGCAAGTGCGTAGCAGATGATATCTTACATAAATGTAAAGTTTAAATTTCAAGATGGTAGCATCTTCAACACCATGAGCATAACACATTAACCGCAGCGTAATCAGCCTGCCAATAATAATAAGCAAGAAGACAGATAAACGAAAAGAACTGCAAAGATCATTCTTCAAGATGCAATCGTCTTTTAAAGAGACCATTTAAACGAGAGGGAGACGATTTGTTTGAAATTAACCCACTGTATACGTGGATACAAATATTTCAAAGGATGTGGAACTCGAGGACGCCATTAACTCGATTGATGCTGATTGCACAAAAAAGAAATGAAAGTAATATGGGCTGAAGTCCTCACCACTCTCAAAGACAGACCGTGAAAGTTATCCGTTTGGGCGCTCCGGACCACACGATTATTTAAAAACTTTCTTCGCTAGTCAGTACTATTCTCTTAGTAATTGTCAGAATGCTTAAGTCTCAGCTATTTCATCACTGTGCTTGTTTCTATCCTAAAAAGGTCTTTGATCCGCCTATAGCAATGAAAACATGATTGCTTCCCACAGTTTGCGCTAATTTTTGCTCCTTTTGTAAATGGTTTTCCATCAAGATATGGTAACGATCTGATAGCATGGAAGCTGATGATTCTGTAACTGAAATGGATTTTTAGGTCTTCACATAGCGCTGTAAGAGCAAAAAGATGATCACTTTCAACTCTCAATGTTTTCCTCAAACGTACAAATTTCATATGAATTAAGGCGTATGAGCACGAAGAGAAAATCGTGGGACATCAGAAATCCACCGAAAATTGGCGTCTTTTGCGAAACGAAAGAAAGAGTTCTGATTAGGTAACGTGTCGCTTAGGAGTTGTGCTGCGCGATCAATCAACTGCTGCCCCAATCAGGTCAAAGAAGCGTCGATACGAAGTCTACAAAGTAGTGTTATGGGTAATTATATACAAGATTACAAAATTCATTCAAGTACACATCATTCCGCTTCGGTGTGGTTTATTTCGAGCAGTACTCCTCTAAAAAAGATCCGGCATGGACGAGAACGCAGAAGAACATCGCAAGGAATACAAGCGATTGTGAAACATTCATCTAAATCAATTGCCTTTGAAAAAGACGAAACGCGTTGAAACGTGAACCGAACAAGTTAGTCTTTAACGGCTTTGTGAAAAAGTTTGAACTGACAAAGAAGATAAATTCTTTCAAGTGTTTGAAGAGTATAATTGACTGGTCCTGTCTCCCCATCAGGTCGACAGTAAAGCCTTCGATCATGGCTAGTGAAAAGCGTTAAGGATTTTTTTTTCCAAAATATAGTTACTGCTGCATTCTTTATCAATGTGAATGATTTGTCGTGAACAGTTCAATAGCTACCGGACCAAAATTTCGATATTATCAAATATTCTGCAGGAAAACTGCTTCACACCTTTGTATCACTGTAACACAAGCGCATTAGGAGATTCTCTATGTAAACACCACGGAGCTATAAGCTCTTAATAGAAAGTTTAACACAAATTTTCGTTTCGTATTATTTGTATTGAAAATGAATTGTCCCGTGATTACCTCGCATTTTGACACCTTGTTGAGTGAATTGTCATTTGCTCAAGAAATCAATTAATCAGCAATTTATTCACCATAATAATCGATTATATGCAACTATGTGTTGGGCAAAGGTTCGATGCCTTCCTATCAGGAAGAATGGGGCAGTCAATTGAAAGAAGTAGGGAGAGGCCACTTTCTCGAGTCTTTGAAGTTAACCATGTGCAAATGCTGCATCAGTGGAGCGGAGAAGATGGCAGTCCGATTGGGCGTGTGAGGACAATTCAGTAGATGTTCTATCATGCTCCAGTTTGGTTTCTTCAAAACGTAGCAAGTCGACTTTGTAGCGTGAGGTGGTGAGTCAATGCCTGTGCTGTATATCGAGATATACGTTCTGCGTTAGCGCATCTCCTTCAAACACCAAACGACGGTAGTACGGCCTTTCCCGAGTGTCTGTCTAAGCTACTGAAACATTCTTCAAAGAACAAGTCTTGTGGCAATAACCAATTTCAAATAGAATAAAAAGACTGAATAAAACAGTGGTGCTAAAGAAGAAATGGGACAACTCTATAGTTACATGTTTTTTTTCGATATTCTTCTTCACTCTGAAAATCACCTTCGCTGACTATTTTTTTTCCGAAGGTCTTCTTGATAAGCATCTACGTTTGACTCATGTTGACGAGATCATACTTATGCCAACATCCCTTCTCTAATTCTTGATAGTTCGAATTTCAAGCTATGAAAGAGAAATTTTGTAGCTATCAGACAGAAAAATTTTACCTTTTTGGTAAAAAAAGTAGCGAATTTTACTGTCACCATATGTTCATCAGTGGTTATAACACAGTAATGGACACAGGGACGACTTCAGTGCAGTTCTAGAGCAAGGTTTAAGTCAGGGAAGTCGTACACTGGATCAGAACATTACTCAAGCTACATTGCATTATTTGTTGTGCAGAAGCGATTAGAAACTCTAGTGTTGGCTTACTTGTTATTACTAAATTTTGCTACCAATCATCTTTCTTAGAGTTGCTTTTTGAGGCGACGTTTGTGATACCAATAACCTCTGTAAGGATCGATATACTTTCAGTGATTTAGTTGAGCGCACAATATTTTATGACCAATTTATTATAATAATTAAATAATCTACCAGTGACCGTAAGTGTAGGAAAAATCCAACGGATCTTCTCAAAGCTTTCAAAAATCAAAATGCCTTTACTGTAGCTTTCAGGCCTACCTTAAAACTATTTCAGATTTGAAGAGATGAATCTGGCACTTTAATGATTCGTCTTCGCAGTGTTTTTTTTCACTCTGTGAATCCTAGTACCTCTAACACTCAAACAGTTTTTTCGTCATCTTCTTTAGCATCAAAGAATGTTGGTTGAATACGTCTGCTTGCACTATCCAGGATAGCCTGGCTGTAGCATTATATAGTGCGCTCGCTGTTGACTGTTGAAGAGCGTTGAAGGGCGCGATTGAGTCCATGCGCACCGCGACGAAGGTGAAAATTCATTGCGTTAACGCCGCGTTAGCGCTTTTTCATGGAAGTAGGGCCCAATAATTTTCTTTACAGTTCTTATTTGAAACGATGAAAAAAGAGAACAAGGCACACAGGTTATTGAACAATAACCCTCCACTCCAATTGACTCACTTCTTGCAGGCAAATAACAATTACCAAGATTACACCTTGTGAGATCTATATACACGTGATCAGCACAAGAAATTCACAACGCTGGATCTCAAACACGCGAAATTTCATATCACTCGTTTCGCGTGTTTTTTTTTGAGACCACGCTCAAGTTTCAATATGCTTAATAATTATTGCTGAGACGTACATGTTTCTGTTATAGGCATTAAGGAGGTTCTTCCCAAGAGGTATTGACTCAGACGAAAGGCACCGTGCAACTGACGATGCTGTAAGACCGATACAAGTGTATTGCACTGTATGAGTGCCCATATCAGATCATGCGCATGGCTCAAAAATAATTATCAGAGACATGAGATAGTCAGCCAAATACTGATGATGACACAATGACATAACTGCAAACAACGTTCCGCTTTCTTTCTGGAAATTCTCTTTAGAATTGTTGAAGCTGGCACCGAAACTCGGAATCTTAGACCAAGTGTTAGAGAGTTCAAGCAAGACGAAAAACAGCATTATAGACCAATTAGTGGAAGAACTATTCATAAAAGTCAGAAGAAACTTCTCCAAGTGTGACTACCATGCAGTCTTCGCATGCACGTTACAATAATTACGCAATTAATTACGCATACGCATGCAATTACTGCAGCTAAGATTACCTTGCCTACACCTACATATTTTCACATTCCAGCACAAGAAGTTATCTAGATGAGCACTGAATTCCAAGGAAAAAAACCTGTCATTATGGAAAATTCAAGAGTTTCATAACTGAAATTAACGAATGCGGCGGCCATTCTCTGGGCTCCAGCGATCATCAATGAGCTAAAACTGAAACTGAAGGAAGAACTGATCATAAAAGTCAGAAAAAACATTCTTAGTGTGACTACCATGCAGTCTTCGTATGCACGATACAGTAATTACTGTAACTAACATTCTAGCCCACATCTACATAATTTCACTTTCCAACACAAAAAGTTATCTAGATGAGCACTAAATTCCAAAAAAAGTCTGCCACCATGGAAAATTCAAGAGTTTCATTACTGAAGCTTACAAATGTGGCGGCCAAACTCTGAGCTTCAGCGATTATCAATGAGCTAAACATCGGATGTATAAGTAGCAATTGTGAACATAAAAAGAGTCACTGGAGACTCCGATAAAAGACATGAATGCATTAATCTGAAAATCTAGCAAGTAGAGAAAAAATACTGAAAAAGTAAATACGCGTGATAAAAACTGGAAGATAAAGGCAGCTTTGAGCATTTCGATGTCATGCTCACACAAATGCTGCACAACTGCAATAGCGGTTTTTCTTAATTCTGTTTCAATATAAATCATCGTTGTTGATATATGAAGACCAACAATTAACAATTGTCAAAGCTACCCGAACCTAAAGAGGTGGGAGTAATTAGGAAAAAATTGTACAAAAAGCTTCAAAAAACCAGAGCACCACAAAATTGTCTATCTATTGAGTGTTTTTGTCTCTCGCAGCCATTATCGGATTATCTTTGTTATATAAATGTGAAGGTTAAGCAGATATTTCTAAATATCCATCGACTAAGACACTCTTTGTTGGTCTTTGATCCATCTAACACATTGCCGCAGCACTAGGAGACTTATTCAAGTTTGAAACTCCTCCTTCAAGAGAGCATTGCGTTACATAAGCGCAATGGAAAACATTCCCAGAAAATTAAGTGAAATGTCCGAGAAAGAGATAATTCCAAGTATTGTCTATATAAAGGATACATGCTTACGATTACTGATACGATTTGAATGTAGTACATGGTCGTCGTATAATGGTTTACCACCACACCGATGTTGAGGTTATTTACAGTCCTACAGTAACAATTCCAGTCTCCCCATAACTTCAAACTGTCAAGGTAGCTCAGTAATCTAACAATAAGAGCACTATTAGTCTCAATAGTGAAAAAGTGACTCTTAAGCAGGACATAGAAATGGATCAACCGCACGTAGTTGAGTAGCTTAATGAATGAATGCTTAAGGCGTGAAAGAGAGAATTTTTCATCGAGAATAAATATACAACTTGCTCACTCTTCATCTTCAGACCCTCATTTGAAGATTTCATCCTTTAAAATGATGTGAAATTCGGATGAAAGCAAAAGTTCTCCGGTGAGGATAGATAATACAGTGATCTTCAAAAGAAGCAACGGCAATAAGCAAGCGCATCAGTAATTCACATTCGTACTCAAAAAGGCAAAAAGAGATGAAAGCCTGGATAAGAACGAGCCATTCTGAATAAGATTGGTTTTGCAAAGGCAGTATTGGAAAACTATCAAGCAACTACTGACAGACTTGAATTCTTTATTTTTGAGCTTGGACACACTTTAGCTCACGCTGAACGCTGTCAAACTGAATTGAAGCTCTTTGCGTCCTTATTTAGATTTACATTAAAGTGTGTCTCAAATACCAAAGCAATCAAAATGTGATGCAAACCAAGAGGAGACTTCTTTGTAAGAACACCTGTCAGTAAAATTAGCTGTTATATCACCTGTATCACCTCACCTGCTCGTCCCCTTGATCGTCAAGTGACTCGAGCGGGATACCAGCAACTCTTCCATTTTTCCCTATCGCGTGCAAGAGTAGCCCAGTGAGTCCTCCTCGCTCTAGGGATTCGCTGAGCATCATATCTTCCTTCCATCGCTTTCGTGAAGAAATCGGACCAACGGGTCAGTGGTCTTCCTTTAGAGCGCTTGACGTCCCGAGGAATCCAGTCGGTAACGGCTCTCGTCCATCGGTTGTCGTTGAAGCGCATCACGTGTCCGGCCCACCTTATTTTCGAATCCTGGCGTGTAGAACGGCGTCTCTGATTTTCGATCGTTGACGTAGGTCGGAACTTCGGATCCTTTCTCTCATTTGCGAGATACGGGATACTCCTAGCATCGACCTTTCGACTGCGCGTTCGACAACTCCAAGTGATCTTTCATCCTGCTTACGTAGCGACCAGGTTTCTGCTGCATACGTTAGGGCAGGGATAATTGTCGAGTCGAAAAGATGGGCACGGACTCGGATGTTCTTTGTACTCGTCACTACATCTTCGATGCTCTTAAACGTTCCCCAAGCCGCTCGTTTCCTCCTGCTCAACTCTGGAGCTAGGTCGTTCATCATGTTGATTTCACGACCTAGATAGACGTAACTGGAGCATTCGGAGATTGTCGTTCCGTGAGCGTGAATGGGGCATTCGAAACCCATCCGTTCCTCATGAACATTGTTTTCGTTAGATTCAGTTGAAGACCAATCTTTCCACAGGCGTTATCGAAATCGGTCAACATTCGTTCCGCTTGGCTGATGTTTGGTGTTATGAGAACGATATCGTCAGCAAAGCGAAGATGGTTTAATTGTCGACCGTCAATTTCACTCCCATTTCGTCCCATTCTAATGTTCGCATGACGTTTGTAGGGTGGCAGTGAATAGTTTTGGCGAAATTGTATCGCCTTGTCGAACCCCTCTTCTTACGTCAATGGTGATATTGTTGTAGAATGGAGATATTTTGGTCGTGAAATCTTCATAAAGCTCACGAAGGATCATTATGCACCGAGTAGGGACGCCCTGGTTATCCAGAGCCTCTATAACCGCTTCTGTTTCCACTGAATCAAAGGCTTTCTTCAGATCGATGAAAGTGAGACAGAGTGGTTGCTTGTACTCTCGTGAAACTTCAATGAGTCTTGTAATCGTGTGGATGTGGTCCATGGTACTAAATCCTTTTCGGAACCCTGCTTGGTCGCATGGCCGTCCTTCGTCCAGTGTTCTGTCAATCCTGTTTAGGATGACTCGAGTAAAGAGTTTATAGACAACGGACAGCAAGCAGATTGGGCGATAATTGCCTATGTCGTGAAGGTGTCCCTTTTTGAACAACAATACGGACTTGCTGATTTTCCATTGAATAGGGACCTTGCATTCTGACAGGTAGCGAGTGAAGAGCCAAGCCAGGGTGTTGATGAGAACTGGCGGCAGTTTCTTCAGATGTTCTGGTCTAATCCTGTCTGGACCGGGTGTTGTTCTGTTCTTCACCGAGCGATATAGCATGTCGGATTTCGGAAGGCAGGACCGGTGGAAAGACATATTCGTCCTCTTTCAATTTATATGACGGTAAGGGGACGTGGCTAGCAAAGAGATCCGAGTAGTATTGATGAATGATTTTCTCCATAGCCCTTCTTAAAGCTGTAAGCGTCCCGTCAGGGTATCGGAGTGCAATCATCTTCGTCTTATAATTGGCGAAGCCTCGCTGGGCTTTGCGAATGCTCTTCCCAGCTTCTGCAGTTTCTGCCATCTGTTGCTCTTCTCTCATTGAGGTCTTTTTTATCGCTTCTCTGCACCGTTTCGCAATTTCGGACGTAAGGTTTCGGTTGCCTGCAGCTCGTGCGATTCCACCTTGACGTATCAGCTCGAGTGTGTGAGGAGACAAGCGTCTCTTCGTAACCTTAGGACTTTCGGATTTCCTAGCACTAACGTGAAGATATTCAACGAGTCGATCGCATTCTTCGCCAGTGTTGTCGACAACGATATCTTCCCAGAAGCCAACTAATGATTTGAATATATTCCAGTTCATGGTAGTTTTAAGACTTCGATGTTTGAATTGAGCGGCTTTCTCTCCTCGGAAAACGAAACGTTGCGCGAAGGGGGCGATGGTCTGTTTCCGTGTAGAACTTAGGAAGAACAGCGACATCGGTCAGGCAAAACCTTTGAGTTACTAAGATGTGATCTATTTTGTCATGGTACTCTCCATTGGAGGACTACCACGTCATCGCTGAGAGTGAGGCTTTTGAAATTGTGAGTTACCATCGATGGTTTAGGTCGTCATGATAAACTCAGATAGCCTCTCGCCCTGCTCATTCCATTCTAGCCCGTGGGTCGCTATGTGACGTTCTTCAAACGTTCTTCTAGGTCTGATGTTAGCGCTTGCATAATGTATGATCCTCTCTGAAAGATTTTTCAAGGTCCATACAGAACGCTTCAACTTCGTCTTCGTCATGGCTTGATGTTGATGCGTAGGCATCGAAGATCGTCAAAGTCGGCATAGAACCACATCGTTTCAACCGTAATCCTCCATACAAGTTCTAAGTTGTTCAAGCGAATCAATGTTTACGGTCAAATTTGATTTGCGGAGGACGCCAACGCCGCCGACACCTCTGCGATCGCATGAACCAAGGAACAGTTCTTCTCCGGTGTCATAAACAGCGCGAAAATGATGGCGCCTTTTCGTCTCAGCCAGGCTAATGACGTCGTACCTTATTCTTCTTGCTTGAATCAATAGATCATCTACAGCAGATTCGTGAGCAAAAGTTCTTGCGTTATAAGTACAGATCCTCATTTAAGTCCGTTTCGATCTTGGCAGCCTTGTTCGGCCCTGAGATTTTATCAGCCTCTCCGTAATCGTCCTACCTGTCGCTGCCGTACCAGAAGCTCTTTCGGGGTCGAGGCAATGAGACCCATATTTGTTGCTTTGGCGTTTTGATGCCAAACGTATAGCTTGTCAGGCTCTAAACGTGGGGGCTGGGTACTCACGAGTAGCTTGCCAGTCTCTCTTGGAGGAGCGGGAGGAGTTTATTTGTTGGAAGCGACTCCTAACCGCCTCCCATGTACTTTCCAGCCTCTGATTGCAGGCTTTTGGCCGACTTGACTCATAGAAATAGAGCTTTTGTCAAGTCGACCAGGCAGAAGCAAGAGAGCTCACCCCTGAATCCACCTGCGTTTCTGGGAAGCACACGGTCGTTTTTGGTTGCCTTTATTCTCCTATCCACCACCTGGGAAGCGCCAGGTGCCCTCGCGACTAACCGGGTGGGATCCCTCAAACAGGGAGGTTCGTGGAGCCGTTACATATGTATGAAAATCCCCTTTAGAAGTCTAGTGCTTGAAGAGAAAGTTTCACCCAAATCAAGACCTTAAATACGTCAATGTTGTTGAAATTATTGGATCGCTCCATAAGCTCGACAATGGAGCAATAAATATAATATAAGTACCAAATTTATTAACCAGAAGTAATTGAAAGTGCACGATTTTAGTGCCACTAAATTGTGCATTTTCTTATGAAAATTTGGGTGTATAAAATTCCAATACTTGTTGTGAGATGGAGCTATCGTGGGATTAGATTTGCTCAGTACTCATGCACGAATGTCGCGTCGGGTAAAATGCTATTGAAGTGGCGCCAAGATCAGTGGAGCTTCCTGTGGACAGTCCGAGCGCGACTGATTCTCCAGACTAATCTCTTCTGTTTCAAACTTTGCAAATAATTCGCGATAAGTACGCTGGATAATAACTGATCACTGAACGTGGAAAGAATTTTCTAAGATACTCAGCCATGAGAGAACAACTCACTTCTTCTTTGAATGAGAACGTCCGTGTGAGACTTACACATGTTGAGTGATAAACCTCACTCGGACAACAACATGACCTGAGGTACAATGTGTGATAGTGTAGGACTTCAGATGCTTTACGCGGTTCAGATTTCTGACGAAGATCAAGAAAAGTGCGGCTTGTTGAAGAAGAAATAAAGACAGCTCGTCTATAGGACTGATACAGAAATACGCTAAATAACTGCTGTTCATTCACTGAGGAAAGATCCACACTGAGACATTTTCTTTGTCAGAAAGCAACTGATAGCAATCTTTCTTTGTGGTCGTAACCCCCACTCTGTTTCAACCTCTCAAAAAAGTGCGTGATCTGAATAGTCTTAGAGTTTTAGTAGCTATTCTAATGCTGAAATCGTTAAGATATCAATAATGTATATTACTGTTGAAACAGCCGATTTATTGCGCTGTTATAATAAAAGCAAAATTATGTTTCACTCTCGAGCACTCTTCGCTGAGCAAAGCTTTTCCCTAAGAATTTCAGTAAAATTTTTATAGCCCAAATCTCAGCAATCTTACTGACGGTCGACTGTGCAAATCTCAGCAGTTCTTGTATCCTGTTCGTTACCTTCCTCAAATTATGCACGATGTTCCTCTGATGATTTGAGGGTCAGCGTTGATAGGAAAGCGGAGCAACGCCATTGCTTTCTCTGCGTTGGCGAGAGGTGGCACCTGCATGTCAGTGCATGCATGTCTAGGTCTGCAGTAATTCCTTACTTTCTTCCCAAGTCAGGCACACAGTGTTATTAAGAAAAAAATCTTTAACACGTGACGTTTCGATAGCATCGCCTTCCTCACTCCCCCTGCGCTTTTATGAAACTAAACATTAGCGAATACAGGCTAGTGGTTGTCGCATAGAATTCTTTCGCATTTTAGCACTTTTGTTCATTCAGATGTTATCTATTTAACCCCTAGGGACGACGTGTACCAGTTCAGGTGCACGATTGTTTGAAGGCTTTTCTCGTTACAGAAAAGTTTTTCTCTCAGACATTTGGCAATCATTCGAAAGCATATGCCCCAGAGATTCCAAAAAGCTGTTTAATTTCAGAAAGGAAGCTTTCTACTACGTTGTAAGAGCAAAATTTATTTTTCACACTCAATTTTCTTTATTTACCCGGCTGCGGCCGCTATACGGCTGTTCTTAAATTTTGAATACTCATCATATCGCCCAAATCTCGCGGATCCTGATGATGGAATTGATTTTTTGAAAGGTTGCCATATAACGCCGCAAGAGCGAAAGAAGACCACATCTCACTCCTGAAATGCTACCCAGTCGCTCGGATATCATAGGTGGTTTATTGGTAATTATAGGTGAAGTTTATAACTCAGAGGTGTCTTATCGTTACATAAAGGATAGAATATTACGAATAAATCTTTTTCGAAGCTTTTTTCATACAAAGAGTGACTACTTCCCTTGAAATCCTTCATTTTTCAGCGGTAATACCACATCCCTTTACAAAAATAAACTTCCGACCCCTATTGAGCATTTATATGCCTGTCTTGCGAGAACGTAATTTGAAAACACATTTCCCATAGCTAAACATTTCTAGTCGAGGGTTGTGTGGAGGTATTTCTAACATGTAGCTTGAGCGAGTGTAGGAAGAGCGTACCTCCATCATTGCGCATGATGAGTTACTTCCCCTTTCAGCACTTATATTCAAGAAAGCGTATTTTTTGCTCTTTCTAGAATTTTGATAGTAATTCAATAGCTTAAATTTCGAGAAGTTGATAGATTTACTCTATCACTCAAAAGGTCTCTGTATTACACTGTAGCAGAGAAAAGAACATGTTACTTAACACTTGATATCATTCGATAAGCAACGCTTTTCCTCAAAAAATTCAGCTGTTCTTCGACAACACAAACTCGGCAAATTTAACTAAAGAAATGTTATGCTTAGTTTTTGAGATAAGGTCTTAATTCGTTGTTACAGCTAAAAGAACGTTGAGTTTCACACTAGGCGCGCACCAGACGCCACATATAAATTGCGCTGCGAGACAGACACAGCGCCTAGTGCAAAAACCACTGATCTTTTTGCTGTAACAACATATTAAAACGTTCTTGTCAAAAACCAAGCTTATCATTGAGATTATTGAAATTTGTGCTATCGAATGGTTATTGATAATCTTAATGGAAACTTCTGTACAGCGAAAGATGCTTGAGTGTGAAGGAAAAATTGTCACTTGTATGTTATGCATCGACAAATCCTTGAGCCAAACTCATTCGCTAAACAGGAAATTTTTATAGGAGTTTTGGTAGTAATTCGATATTTAATGACTGCCTACAACTATATGTTGCTGATTTTTTAAATCACCCTTTTATAAACCTGTTGCATCCAGACAAAATTCATTTCTCACTCGCATATCGCCTTCATTTTTACCACGAGTATAGATTGCTAGAAACCACGCTTTTCTATTTAAAGTTTTTGTCGATGCGGTAAAAAAATCCTTAATAAAATAACAATAGTTGCCGCCGTTTCAACATATAATGCGGTACATCACTGCCGAGTTACGCGCTAGATCAGGCAATTCTTACCAACAAATCGCTGCTGTGACTTGCTTTCACATTTTACTCTCCTATGAACCTTTTCGGCGACTTTGCTTACCGGACTACACACGGAGCGGCGGAAGGAGGCCGGGGCCGAGCGACCATTTGGAATATTGTTATTCAATTTAGGATTTTCTGTCGCATCGACAGCACCTTCAGATAAAAAGTGGATTCTGATGCTACGGAAAACTGTTCACACGTTGGAATGCTCTTCGTGCTTCTAGCTGTTTATACGCGTGGTAAAAGTAAGGGCGAAAGGCGAAAGAGAAACGAAAACTTACTGTGTATGTTACAGCGTCATAAAAGAGTGATCTGAAACGTCAGCAATGCTTAGTTGTAGCCAATGATCTGAGCTTTCTAATTATTTCCAACACTTTTATAACATTTCTTATCCAGCGATTGAGATCGCCTCAAACACCTGTCGCTGTCTAACATGTAAGTCCAAAGACCGACTATCAGTTAAACTCGTCGTAGTAGAAATATGTCAGTAGTATTTCTGTTCAGCAGTTTCGAGGTGCTATATATGTAGTATTTATTAAGTGCTAGTAATGGAGTGCATTACAGTGAAGCATAAATTCAGCATAAATAGTACAACGATCGTGGTGGCTTACGTCTTGGCGAGGTTCGCCATCTTCAAAGCGTGGGAAGATCAAGTTGATTTGCCATTCATTTATTCAAAAGCCTCTATAACCTAAGCAGAAAACCTAAGAAACGATTTTACAGCGTGCGTTCAAAAGAAAATCGTTCCTTACGTTTTCTTCTGGGCAATGGAGGTTTTTGACTTAATTATTTGCGAATCGATTTGACCTTTCCAGGCTCTGAGGATGGCGAACCTCGCCGAAGCGTAAGCCACCACGATTCTTGTACTATTTATACTGTATTCATGCTCCATTGTATTGTTCTACATTACTAGTACTCAATAAATACTGTATTTGACATCTCGGAACTGCTGAACCGAAATACTACTGATAAGTACAGAAAATACAGAAACAGAAAATCTTACTTCACCTATAGATCATAATATAAAAACTATTCGATAAATAAGACAGACCCTTCAGATTCCCGATAATAAAGCTGTCGAACAATTACTAAGGCCGCGAAAGAAAATGAAAAATAGTTTATTCGAGTATGGGTGCGGATGGGAGAAACCACGGCAAAAAATTTCTCTGGGAGTACACATTTCTGAGCAATAGTTTGCATAATGCCGATGTTCTAACCTTTTATTCAAACACGGCTTTTTCTTAACGCTCAGTAATCCTCTATTACCCATAAGTACACAACCTTTTTCGCTTACCTCAACTCTGAATAATTGGAAATAAACTAATGATTGATGCGAACATAGTTATAGTGAGAATTATCGATGAGCTACCATCGAATACAGCAAGCGTTATCATTTTTGCTGTCAATTACTCATTGTTTTCAATTTTTACTTACTATGATGGCTATGGTCTTTGCATAGAGCTAAAGTCGATCAAAACTAGAGTTTATTGCTGTGATATTCTCCAAGCAGTTCAATACAGTTGATCAATCGTCAAATTTAGCAAAAACCCGTATTAACCCAACGCTTTTCTCTATACAGGCTCACATATCTAAACCAAAATCATATGAACGAGAAGAGGAAACCTTCTTCTATTAAAGTGATATGAAAATTGCAAAAATTTTTGCAAAACGGCGAAAAGAACCTCAAACAATTAGCGAAAATCGCTCATTGCTCCGACGCGCATCGATTGCTATAGGCGTCCTTTCGGGGTTAAAGAAGTCAATCAGTCAACAATATAATGACAAGCACCATAGTCACCGACATGCAACTTTTTATTGAGTAAATAATGGTTGTCTTCTTTTCAGATAGAACGAGTCTAGCGAGTAAAGAAAGCGGTAAGTTCCCTTTTGAGCTGATTTGAATCTTCGAGCTCTTTCTTGCGCTGGTGTGACATTGGGGCGTGAAAGAGATGTTACCGATGGAGCAATATCAGGGCTTTATGATGCATGAAGTAATCTGGCCTACCCAGAATTTTCACAGTGTGACAAGCTGACATTGCTATGTGATTCTGGGTGTTATCTTGGAGAAAAGCGACACTGAACCGTTTCAGATGTTTCTTTGGCACTACTGCGGAAAACTTCTGGCGCTATTTTCCGTGAATGTCGCCACCGACTTCTCGTCGTTGTCGAGCAGCTTCCAAACCGAATGCCTCGCAAGTTCCAAAAGTTGATAGCATAATCTTCAGAACATAGGACGTGGGCTTTTGTCGAAAAGGCAAATTTCTGTGACAAGAGGCCAGTAGAGGTACGTAATGTCTATCAAGATATCAATTCGCAATAGTTCATTTCACTGGGGTGATGAACCATTGTTTGCGGCGCAATGGCTGAAGGTGCTGGAACGTTTTCCAACAAACCATAACATTTTGAGCAAAAGAAGTAGTGGGACAACCCAGCATTTCTGGATAATGTCTCCAGGTCCCACTATCTAGATTTCCGAAGCAATAACATTTTTTTTAGTGTGCATTATGTTGAAAATGTGTTCAAAGCGGAACAGAGTGCACCACTCGTTCAAAATGATCTGCTGCTGATCAACGTCTCCGAAGGAGTGAATCTAACCATCAGAAGGAAAATACTATCTTCGTTCTCAACAAAGCTCTTGATTTTTTATTTTTTAAATGGCTTGATTTTTGAAAGTGCTTGTATGTTCAAAAATATGAGAACACTTACTGTAATCGTAGCAGCATGTGAAGTTTCTATAATTATTGTTATTTAGTGTTATTTTCAGTGAAGGTGATCAGTAAGGGTGAAATGCAGGTTCAACTTCTGCTTAGGTCGAGTTTTTGAATGCCCTTCAATCTTTTTGAATAAGCACTTCAACATTATACTACTGCTAAAATACAGTTAGATTAAAGACTGCTAGAAAACGTTTAGAACAAAGAATTATAGGATATTTTCAGTCTCCCGATTCTTTCATTGAGGAAATATCGTTCATGCATAGGTTACCTGATGTGTTCTCAATGAATTTTGAGATTTTATATGCAACAAGAGTGATTGTAATACTGCTTAGTACGAACACGAAGTGGTTCGATTGTTGAGTCTCTCATTGTTTATCACCTCTCCAGTCGGTTTGTGATAGGCAAATTGGTACAAGACTTTTAGGAACTAGCTTGACACAATACAGAAATGTTGGCACTTGACCGTACTAAAGGCGTTGCAACGACGTAGCACGATTACCCCATGATTCAAAGAATGATTAACTTCATGAGCCTTTTCAACACCCGTAATTTGCACTGAGAATTTTAAACCAACAGTGGAACCCACAAATCGAGTCATATACAAGGGATGCGCGTGAACGACGAGTAAAAAGATCTAGTATATACCGCACACGTCATATCCTCTCCTGTAACGTGAAATAAATTTGCAAAAGACGTTGTACACTCGATCTCAAATTAAGTCAGTTCTCGTATATACACTGATTTAAATTTTTTTCATGTTGTCTATTAGAGCAAAATGTCCGCAGCCGATTCAGTTCTAGCACGAGTGTGAGCAGAAATCATATAAGATAGGTATTTATCAGAAGTCTCCCTGTTTTCAGTCTTCTACCAAGTCTCTGTTCGAGTTGTCGTCAACATACCGACATGAATTTAAGTGTAATAATAAGAACTCCAGTGAAATCGGTGTAATGAATTTCCCGCACTACATAAGCGCTATACTTGACTCAATTAAGGTAAAAAAGAGCGTTCAGGACGTTTCTGAACGATTAGATTGTCTATATCTAATCTGTACCACCCTTTCTTCAACCATAGTTTACCGCCATAACCTCAATATCGTTATACAAGCACTGTTATTGAAGCGAAAGCTTGACAAATTCATTATAATCAGCCACAATTTATTTTATTTAACCGCTTCTTGCGCTGGTATGATGTTACAATATACCCAATGATGTAGAGTGGTGTGCAAAAACTCTTGCCTAGGTGTGATTCGGACCCACATTTCACCCTACCCCGGACGCATGCTGAACCGCTGCACTACTGAAGCCCGATTTGACACCACTCTTTCTACGCTACAGCGTGTTATCTGTCAGCAGCCAATCGTCAACGGCCTGGCGTGGGTAGTCGTTATCGACATTAAACCCACTTATGATGATAGATACTGGGTATTGATAATCAATTCAGAATTATTTGAATTAATTAGTGCAATTAATTTATTTGACCACCTCTTGCAATGCTGTGATGTTACCATACACCCAATGATGTAGGGTGGTGTGAAAAAAACATTTGCGTCAGCTGGGATTCAAACCCACTTTTCACCCTAGCCGAGGGCGCGTGCTATACTATTGTTTTACCGACGCCCGTTTTGACACACTCTTTTCCAGCTTCGACGCGTTATTTTTTGACATTTTTCGAAATTCTTCTAAGAACTATCAAGGGCAGGCATTTCGTTCAGCTGTACTTCAATCATAACCAGTGGCTGGCAGTGATTGCCCTCAAGGTTTTGTTTATAAAGGCGGATCAGCATTTAATCCCGATCGAGCTAGTTCCGTGACTTATATTATATAATTTGAATCTTTTTAAAAATTTACTACCCAATCTTAGCTTCATCGTATTGTGCGATGTGATGTATTGAAACAAAAGAACCGTTGGTGGAACTACTAGTCGCCACCAAGTACACTGAAACTTAACTAAGAAACAAGCACAGAGAGGACTTCGATGGTGTTGTGACTACGCGCTCCGCTTCGAAAAAGCAAAGCGATGATTTGATGTATTGCACAGTGTACCCAGCAGCTTAGAAGAAAATTGGCAGCAAATAAATAATCAATCAAAGATGTAAACTCAGTGGGGCATGATGCTTTGGCAGTATTAGGATAGAAAAGGATCACAGTGAGCAACCAGATGTTGCTTCCTCACACCTAGACTCACCGAAACTTCTGTTTTTTCATGATCGAATGTTCGGTACCACGATGGTACGAAATGAACTCGCTCCCATCATCAAAGTGGCGAATGCTTGCCAAAGATATGGGAATGCCCTATTCCTGACCCTAGAGGACTCGTGCTGATATTGGCTACATCAAAATTTCACGGTGTTCGTGAATGAGATGAGAAATTCGTAAGTAACTGCTCAAGTGGCTCGATATCTTGACGACCTCCGTAAATCGTGGAGGCAAGAGAACGAATCGAGGAAAAAAATGCTGAGAGCCGCACAGTTTATGATGCCGGGTTATGTGAAATAATAATAAAATAAGAATTAATTGCCTGAGTAGAAAAAGTTCAAAGTTTGGTACTTGATTGTAATATTAATTGTTATGACAACGAAAACGGTTGATAAGTCCACATTGCTACGCCTGCAGTATGAGAAAATTACTACTGATATAGATATTTTTGAGGAACTCGGCTTTCGCGGCAACGTCGCAATGTTTTCCTGGAACTCAGACAAGCAAGCTGAAGCAATGAAAAAAGAAGGAATTTGTGAGGATTGAATTTTATTAGTCGTACGGTGCTTTTTCGTTTAGTGAGTTCCTCGGAGATCTAACCCCTACATAGGAAGTCGACGACGAACGTTACACACACGAAGATAAGTGATAACATCACTAAGTGGGCAACGTTGTACATTTAATTGCTCTTGTCTGGTAATCGTGGCGTATCGTACCCTTCGTTTCGAGTGTTAAAACATAATAGAATCGTTAAAGCAAATGACTAGAACACCGCTTGAACTCAGTATATAACCAATTGTAGATTTAAAAAGGGCGATTATCAAAATAAAATGATTTAAAAAGCCATCCTGATTTCTGTTAACTGACCAGTCCACAGATGAACGACACTTAGAGCAAGGTCCTTAATGGCGTGGTGCGAAAACGCCCTACGCGGAAAGGTACACTCGCAGTCCCATTTACACTAATCATAAATCAGATGCAGTTTTTGCTTGTATTTCAGCATTACAATAATTTTTATTGAAAACGTAGCAAGACATCATTGACATTAAATGAAGTGAGTTGCATAATACTAGATGGATTCAATCAGCATTCAATGGCACTCACATAGAAAATGATATTCTCAAACAAAAGCAAGGCTAAGAATCTATATTACAGAGACCTTCATGGACGATGAATAGGAGAACGCTAACAATAAATGTGGCTACATGACAGGGTTGGCAAACGTAGGAATAGCAACGTACATGGTCTTTTTAGTCTTGAAATAATAGGACGAAATGTCCTCTATAGTGGTATCATATTAACAATAATCAATACATAAATGAGCAACGAAAATATTCTAGCGCTTTACGGCTTCGTCGAAATCTATATCCCGACTTTCTGATGTAGTCTTGAACTTTGCGTTCAACCACGATATACGCATCCATTGCCGCATATCGCTTCTGACTCGCATGTGAAGGTCGGATAGCCCGTTACTGCACTGCTCTGATATCTGTGCCTTTCAAACGCTGTCACCCATTTTCAAAACCTCGGATGACTTTGCTGGGCGTGCAAAGTGCTATTGAAGCCTTCTGCCGTCCTTTGTAAACTCCAAAATCCTCGAGGAAAGATTTATTTCGACCTGGAACATATGTCTTTCCTTTCAGTCTATCTCAAGGAAAACATTTTCAAATAACTTACTATAACACATCTATGCTACGCCTGACTTGAATGAAAATACAGGACTGACCAGAGATGGCGGAAAGAAACTCACAATACCGCGTTATCTAATCCGTTTTGGACAAGGGCTTTCCCGCCCTTTCTCTTAGACTATTAAGACCCTGTCGAGAGTTTTGAACTCAGCAAAACCGATACCCTTTTGGATTTTGAAATGCCATTATGATGAGCTATAGCAGCGCAAGTAAATTGCATCGCACCTTCAGCGCGCATTTTTTGCTCGCCTAAGATTTACGAGTGGTTTTCAAAAGAGTGCTAGTACAAATAAGTATTTCAGTAGTGGTGATTCCGAAACGAGGTTTGTTTTTGAAAAAGGTCTTCACAGAGGAGAAAATATTCAAAAGACTGACACTCGGAGATATGCACATTGAAAATGAATGAACCTATGAAAGAGGTAATAGAATATGAAAGTCTCAAGATAATCTAAAAAGTTCTCCGAAGCAAATAAGAAACTTCTAAGTGAGCAACAAAATTTGAGCCGAGTTGAGGGGCGAGCTGAAATTGTTGAACGCAGAACCGATCGATAAAGCGCGATTTTCGTTTCTGTTCAATGGATTTTTTCCATCTCGGAGAAGTTTCCTGATTTCTTATGACAGAATTGCTCTATGTGGCTTAGTGACTTAGTTCTATAGTTCAAAAAACATAAAGTTCAATTTCGTTTCATAATGCCGCCTTAAATTTCAAGCGATGGGTTAACTAGTTTGGATAAAAGCCAATTAGCTTCAAAACCTTTGAAACTTGAATTATCAATGACTCTTGGTAATCTAGTGGAAGGTCACATCCTAGCCAAGTTTGTAAAGAAAACCGCACACGAAACATAATTTTAATTTCGGTGTTACAGCGCAACAAGATTTATTTTTAGACGTCAATAAGTGCAGAGCTTTGCTTACCGAAAATGCTCGAAAATAATCGCGTAACCGAGAGAGTAGATGCCGCTCAAATGAGTCAAAGAACTAATAATTTTACTGAGACCTCGAATCAAAGTTTCTGAGAGAGGACGATTTGAAAACGCACCTATATAAACATATGTATACGTATGTACATATATGCATATTTATATGTGTATACACATACACATACATGTAGACTGTAGTTTTGATGCATGTATACATATCTATATATACACATATGCTTAGTATACCTTTATTTCGAGCGTTTCATTAAGACCACGCTCAAATTTCGATAGATCTCTTCATTATTATTTGAGCCAACATGTCATGTGGTCAGGTAAATGGGCTCTTGTACAGCCCGATATACTCGTCAAGTCTCGTTAGTCGGGCAGAACCCATCGTATTTCAATCTTTTTCAGCCAATCCTCTGTGTGTGCTGCAGTCCCCACACTAAGAGGTATCGAAGGCGCACGTTTCACACTGTAAGTCAAGTAAAAATCTACCTTGAGATATCCGCATATAGCTGGATCCAATTATTAATAATTTTTCCAACAGCTACCCCAGAAAGCTTTGTACGCGCCTTCGGATCAAAACGATTCACTCCAATAAACAGCGCAAACGAGGAGGGCAGCGGAAGGACCTGAACATGTTTCGCACGATGAAGAATTGGATAAGATTTTGCACAGTGTTTATATATAGATTTTGAGAGTAAAGAGAGCAGGGATTCCGCTCTACAGGTCAATGTATGGTTTGGCGTATAAATGAAAACTCATTCAGAAAACTCACGAGAATTCCTTGAAGGATAAGACTGAAACCCATTGTACGGGACGTAAATCATCGCTGTTCTCGAGATTGGGAGGTGACTGCTCGACCAGTGTTAAACAACGTTTGTGAAGGGGCCAAAATCCTTGAACAATCAACCAGGCAGATTGAATGATGGAAGTATAGCTACGTACACCAGAAAAGATGTGTCAAGGATTAGATGAAGTGCCAAAATACAACGAAAAATGAAACTGCCCACCTCAGTTACCAATAGTCCAGCGAAAGGTTTTTGTCACATATGCAAGGCATGAAATTTCTTTCTGTAACAACATCAAACAAGGCTTCTTGGAACATCGACAGTGAGGCTGCAGCCTGAAGAATCGTCTTTTATTGGTTGCTAATACTCCAATGAAAAGTTCATGTCCGGTGAGTGAGGTCGATTATTCATTGGTGAACTTACAAAAAAAGTCATGTATATACATACATGTATCTAACAGCTGTCGGGTTGAGTGGGGTCTGATGTCCATATGTTACTGCAGGGCCAATTCCTGCAATGGATAATTGCTGACAAAATCGACGTCATATACCAAAGCAGGAGTGTTACCTAAGCGGTGCC
>JAHQIW010004546.1:0-38982 GCA_019055375.1 Parelaphostrongylus tenuis | reverse complement strand
ACCTGTCGTCCCGTTGATCGTCGAGTGACTCGAGCGGGTACCAGCAACTCTTCCATTTTTCCCTATCGCGTGCAAGAGTAGCCCAGTGGGTCCTCCTCGCTCTAGGGATTCGCTGAGCATCATATCTTTCTTCTATCGCTTTCGTGAAGAAATCGGACCAACGGGTCAGTGGTCTTCCTTTAGAGCGCTTGACGTCCCGAGGAATCCAGTGGTGAACGGCTCTCGTCCATCGGTTGTCGTTGAAGCGCATCACGTGTCCGGCTCACCATATTTTCGATGTCCTGGCATGTAGAACGGCGTCTCTGATTTCCGATCGTTGACGTAGGTCGGAACATCGGATCCTTTCTCCCATTTGCGAGGTACGGGATACTTCTAGTATCGACCTTTCAACTGCGCGTTCGATAACGCCAAGTGAACTTTCATCCTGCTTACGTAGCGACCAGGTTTCTGCTGCATACGTTAGGGCAGGGATGACTGTCGAGTCGAAAAGGTGGGCACGGAGTCGGATGTTCTTTGTCCTCTTCACTATATCTTCGATACTCTTAAACGTTCCCCAAGTCGCTCGTTTCCTCCTGCTCAACTCTGAAGCTAGGTCATTCACCATGTTGATTTCACGACCTAGATAGACGTAACTGAAGCATTCGTAGATTGTCGTTCCGTTGAGCGTGAATGGGGCGTTCAAAACCCATCCGTTCCTTATGAACACAGTTTCGTTAGATTTAGTCGAAAATCTATCTTCCCACAGTAGTTATCGAAATCGGTCAACATTCGTTCCGCCCGGCTGATGTTTGGTGTTATGAGAACGATATCGTCAGCAAAGAGAAGGTGGATATTGTCTACCGTCAATCTTCACTCTCATATCGTCTCATTCTAATGTTTGCATGACGTTTTGTAGGGCGGCAGTGAATAGTTTTGGCGAAATTGTATCGCCTTGTCGAACTCCTCTTCCTACGTCAATGGTGATATTGTTGTAGAATGGAGAATTTTAATCGTAAAATCTTTATAAACCTCACGAAGGATCATTATGTACCGAGTGGGACGCCCTGGTTATCCAGAGCCTCTGTAACCGCTTCTGTTTCCACAGAATCACAGGCCTTCCTCAGATCGATGAAAGTGAGACAGAGTGGTCGTTTGTACTCTCGTGAAACTTCAATGAGTCTTGTAATCGTGTGGATGCGGTCTATGGTACTGAAACCTTTTTACAAGCCTGTTTGTTCGCATGGCTTTCCTTCGTCCAGTGTTCTGTCAGTCCTGTTTAGGATGACTCAAGTAAAGAGTTTATAGATAACGGACAGCAAGCAGATTGGACCATAATTGCTTATGTCGTGAAGGTCTCCCTTTTTAAACAACAATAAGGTCATGCTGGCTTTCCACTGAATAGGGACCTTGCATTCTGACAGGTGGCGAGTGAAGAGCCGACAGGGTGTTGATGAGAACTGGCGGCAGATTCTTCAGATGTTGTGGTCTAATCCTGTCTGAACCGGGTGTTGTTCTGTTCTTCACCGACGATATAGCATGTCGGTTTCGGAAGGGAGAGCCGTGGAACGATATATTCGTCCTCTTTCAGTTAATACGACGATAAGAGGACATGGCTAGCGAAGAGATCCGTGTAGTAGTGTTGGATGATTTTCTCCATAGCCCTTCTCGGAGCTGCAAGTGTCCCGTCAGGGTACCGGAGTGCAATCATATTCGTCTTATAGTTGGCGAAGCCTCGCTGGGCTTTGGAAATGCTCTTCCCAGCTTCTGCAGCTTCTGCCATAACTGCTGCTCTTCTCTCTTTGAGGTCTTCTTTTATCGCTTCTCTGCAGCGTTTCGCATTTTCAGACGTAAGGTTTCGGTTACCTGCAGCTCGTGCGATTCCACGTTGACGTATCAGCTCGAGTGTCTGCGGAGACAAGCGTCAGCTTAGGACTCTCGGCTTTTATAGCGCTGACGTGAAGATATTCAAGGAGTCGAACATATTCTTCGTCGATGTTGACGACAACGGTATCTTCCCAAGAGCCAACTAATGATTTGAATGCATACCAGTTTATGGTAGTTCTAAGACTTCGTTGTTTGAATTAAGCGGCTTTCTCTCCTCTCCTCGGAACGAAACGTTGCGCAAAGTAGGCGATGGTCTGTTCCCGTGTAGAACCTAGGAACAACAACGATATCGGTTGGGCAAAACCTTCGATTTACTAAGATGTGGTCTATTTCGTTATGATACTCTCCATTGGGAGGCTCCCACGTCCATCGCTGATCAAAAGGCTCTTGGAATTGCGAGTTACCATGGATGGTTTGGGTCGTCATGATAAACTCAGAGAGCCCCTCACTCTGCTCATTCCATTCTAGTCCGTGGGTTCCTATGTGACGTTCTTCAGACGTTCTTCTAGGTCCAATTTTTGCGTTAAAATCTCCGACAATGACCTTGAAGAATGTATGATCTTATCTGAATAGTTTTTCAAGGTCCATATAGAACACTTCGACTTCGTCTTCGTCATAGCTTGATGTTGGTGCGTAAGCAACGAAGATGATCAAAGTCTGCATAGTACCACATCGTTTCAACCGTAATCGTCCGATATGGGTTGTTAGTTGTTCAAACGAATCAATGCTCACCGTCAGATTCGATTTGACACGGACGCCAACGCCGCCAGCACCTCTGCGATCGCATGTACGGAGGAATAGTTCTTGTCCGGTGTCATGAACAGCGTGAAAAGGATTTCGCCTTCATGTCTTAGCCAGGCCAATGACGTCGTACCTTATTCTACTCGCTTGAATCAATAGATCATCTACAGCAGATTCGTGAGCAAGGGTTCTTGCGTTATAGGTACAGATCATCATTTAAGTCCGTTTCGATCTTGGCAGCCTAGTTCGGCCCTGAAATTTTAGCAGCCTCTCCGTTCTCGTCCTACTGACGCTGCCGTACCATTGGCTCTTTCGGGGTCAGGGGAATGATTCCCATATTTGTTGCTGTTTTTGGCATTTTGATACTCAAGGTATAGCTTGCCAGGCTCTAAACATGGAGGCTGGGTACTTACAAGCAGCTTGCCAGTCTCTCTCGGAGGAGCGGGAGGAGCTTATTTGTTGGAGGCGACTGCTAACCGCCTTCCATATACTTCCGAGCCGCTTGATTGCACGCCTTTCTCCGACTTGACTCGTAGAAATAGAGTTTTTGTCACGTCGACGCTGCAGAAACGGGTGCTCTCCCCTGAGTCCACCTGCGCTCCGGGAAGCACACGGCCGCTTTTGATTTGCGTTTATTCCACTGTACACCATCTGTGGACGCGCCACGTGCCCTCGCGACTAACCGGGAGCGAACCCTCAAAGAGGGAGGTCCGTGGTTTGATTCCTAAACAACTTGATTTTTATTAAATGATTCGTTTTCATATACACTGTGCGGACATCAACACTTTAGAAATATAATTTGTTTGTTAGCGTTAATCTTCTGCAAAGTATTTCACGTGATCTCTTGGTCACTGACTGAGCATTTATTCACGATTACAAATGTCTTAGAAGGCAGACCGAGGCGAGTCTTTATGCGATTCTTAGTAGAACAGCGATAAGTGGTTCTCTAAGGTGACCGAATGTATGAGAGCGTTAGAAGAGAAAGCCCGATTTTGCTTTCTGATAGTGTGCAACACTGGCCAATGTGCCACTATCATCAGCGATATGGTACTATTAGTCGATATAATTACTATTAGTGGTCATTAAGATTGAAGAATAGTGAATAAACCTGCCGCGGTCACTTAATCGCTGAGCGATTCCCATACCATCATCTTTAACTTTCAGCTTGGTTTAACGTGACTGGATGCGTATCTCTTCTTCACAATGATTCGCGATGGCCTTCTGTATCGAGTCAGTGCTGCTTATCCCCCAGACCAGTCTGGGACTACTCTGATACCAATTTAACGGACCCCGGATGGATGGGTGAGGTGATCAGCCATGGGCTCGATATCGAATCATTACCTTATATGCAGCGCAGGACACCTCCAGTTACTGCGTCACATTGAGGTTGAAGCAAGTAATGTAATGACAATGACACTTCCGCTTTCCACATTGTACTACAGCAGGAGTAAGAAGCATAAATTTACTCTGTGCCGTAATTTTTTGCCCACTAGGAGAAAGTAAGTTGAAAAGAAAACAAAATCACGACTGCCTTTGGAAATATCTCTACTTGAAATGAATTAGATGTAAGAGTGAGTGGCACCACTTTCACAGGACAACTCAGTTTCTGCTAGGAGAAGGAGTATATCATTGATAATGAAAGGTTGCTAACAATACGACCTACAAAACATGATATCATCCAATAGTTCGAAGATGAGTTCTACGTACCACTATACTGGTGAAGATTCGATTCAGATGTATCTCAGAAAGGGTTCATCCCATAATTTTTTCGTAACAAAAAAGGCAATTGTACATAACGATACATTTTGGAGTAAAATCTTTCCATATTTAGTTACTAGAATAGTATATTTGAAAAGAGGGGAACCAGAGTTCTAATGAGTGGAACACTCTTCACAAATGGGGCACCTCACACCGTCCGCCAATAACTCCTGCATTAGTTCATGGAGAGGAGCTGCAAGTTCATATTGTTAGAAAGAACTTACAAAGTAATCAGGTAAAAAAGCACATGCTCTATGAATAACATCCCCTCTCGCCAACTCACCTGCTGTAACCTAGGATTTGCATCATTTCATAAGATAAATTAGAGAAAATTTGCTCAATCGATTGCTAAACTGAGCCAATTGATTTAACGCTGAGCTACTCGAGCATTCAAAATGGTGCGATTAGTTATTCCTAGGCGATAAGTTCAACCAGCAACCCTGTCTTCGCTATAGTGTATTCTCACCCAGTGCGACAAACGTCCCACTAGAGTAATTCCTTTAGATGATCCGTGCTCACCTTTGTTGTACATATTCCAGCACTTCTTCCATTCGCTTTTCCTGATTATTACGACTCACAGAGATTTCTGGAATGCTGCCTGTAAAATAACGTCCATCGTCAGTTATAGCAGTTTCATTATTGATTCTGTTCTCATGGATTCCTGCAAGCCTAAAACCATTCATAGTTTTGATACTAGAACAATGACCGAAGTGATTTTGCATATCGCTCAGCAACATTGGATATATATTTGTAATATCATACCACCGTTAAAAATGGTTATTTAGAAAAGGAATCCGAGCTGATTTCATTTGACGAAATGATGTGCCATAGAGAGTTGCCATCACTGAAGAGGCAACATACGTCAAAATTCTGGAGAGTGATGTATTAGGGCATGTTGAATTGGAAGCTGATATCTTGAATGCTATAGTGTTACAGAAGGGTGTTTTGAAGGTCTGATGACTTGGAGCTGTTGCCAGAGATTTGTGCTTTCTGATAATCAATAACACTTCTATAAAAATTCTTTGAATAGCAAGAGCGATCGGCTTTAACATTTGTCGTCCCCCAAAATATAAGTACCAAATTTTTTTCCACCCTCAAGCATCTTCTGCTGAACAGAGGTTTTTTTACAGACATTCAATGACAGTTTGATAGCACAAATCTTGGCGATCTCAGTGAAAGGCTTGGTTTATGAGAAGAGTGTTTCAATGCGTTGTTACAGCTAAAAGTTTATTTAGCTCCACACAAGGTGCCGTGTCGATCGTGCAGCTCAATTTATGTGGTTTGCGCTGCACGCTGACTGTGAAACCCAATATTCTTTCAGTAGCAACGACTCACTATGAGGTTTTTTTTACCAGAAAACTGAGTATATCTCTGAAATTGTTAAGATTTGTGCTATTAAATAGGTGTGAAGCCTATGTTCTCGTAAGACAGGCCATGCAAACGCACAATAAGGGTTGAAAGTTCGCTTAGTTTTTCATAAGGACGTGGTGTTATCACTGAAAATGATTTCCAAAAGAAACCTTCACCTTTGCATCAAAAAACCTCTGCAAAAGCTTCATTTGTGTTGGAAACCACCTATGACGTCCAAGCAGTGGGAAACATTTTAGGCGCAAAATGTGATCTTCTTTTCGCTCTTACAGTATTACGTGGTAGTTTTTCAACAGATCAACTATATTTTTAAAATTCTCGGAATTTGTGTTATCTAAAGATTAGTAAAGCTTTAGTAAAGGAATATAGCGAATCCCCAGCCGAGCAAATGAAGAAAATTGAGTGTGAAACTTTTTTTGTTACTGCTGGAACGTAACAGAGAGTCGTTTTTCATAACTGTACAGATCATTGAATTTGAAGAGATTTGAGATATCTAATAACAAATAAGACTATTATTTTAATGTGAGAGATGCGTTCACAGTCCATTTGATCTTCGCATGATTACGAAATGTCTAGGAGAAAACTTTTCTGCAGCGAGAAAAGCCTTTAAACAATCGTGTACCTCAGCTGGTACACGTCGTCCCTTAAAAATTAAGCGCAAAACAACTTTTCTACATACCTTAAGAGTTCGATGAGTACTCCACTGAGTTGTCTCAGTGAAGAAAAAGCATGCAGAGATTAAATGGACTGCGAACGCTCTCTTACATCAAAAAATAGTCTTATCTGTTGTGTCATTTCAGGTGTGACAATGAAACATTCCCACCTACGTTTCATGTTTGGATTAATGGCGCTTATCCAAAATGCTGCTAAGATCATGTGGGCTGAGGGAAGAAAAGGGAATGGAGAAAAAAAGGAAGAAGAAAAGCAAGTGACTTCTCAAAGTCAGATAAACTGTCGACAGAATTGAGCGTGAGAAGCGTATCGATAACATTGTCAGACAGCTTCCCGTCCATCAATTCGAATCGACCAATCTCCAACGGTAAGACCACATGATTCTACAGGACTATTCGGAATGGGGGGATTGTGAAGAGTAATGTGGGAATCGTGGCACATGAATGTTTCGACGATGGCACTCAGTTCATCTAAGGGCAGACGAATTCTCGCTCATCATTTTTCGCATCAAACGTATGTCTGAGTACAGTTTGCAGTCATTGCAAAGTAGGGGCATTTTCAATTAAACTGTTATTAACATCGCCGATAAACACGCTCGCCTATTCCATCCGAGCCGCATCAACGGATCCACATCACATCAGTACTATTAATGTGACTACAAAATACTTCCACCCAATCCCAAAGGAAAATCGGGAACGCGGCATCTCTTTAATACCGCCGTATTCATTACCCTCCTCACTATGTGATATGACATCTACTTACAAATCCATAAAGTAAATATTGCTGTTCAGTGATACTTGTTCAGAAAGAGCACATTTTTTGACGGTGGCCCTAATTTCAGAACCCTCTTTCTTCTGAGTAGTTTAAAGATTGGTACCTGGCTCATCATACGTCACCATGACCCTTCCGCTTCAACAAACTATAACGAGTAGCTGCGAAAAGTATGAGAATGTTCTAGCACGGTTATCTCAAAATTCGCGTCGAAATTTAGTCGATCAACATTCTACGACGTTAATAAAGAGAACAAAGACCTCAAATGTCTTATAAGTGACGGCGAAAACGTGATGTAGCCTCCACAAATTGATCGCAACCGGGCGCTTCATCCACATACGTTTTATTAGCACTTATCCAAAGACAAGTGCGACTTCGAATGTGTGAAATAAAGTAGGAAAAAAAGACCTTAGGTACTGTTAATTATATAGAGGTCACGTGTGACACAGTGGTTAAAGTCGAGCCACGACGCATTTGTAATCAACGGTTTGATTCCTCGTTCATGGCGCACACCAAATTTCCATTTCTTCAAGCTGGCACACTGATATCATGTTTATCTGAGAGAGAGCAGAACAGGTTACATTGCTAGGTCAGAGTGAATCATTGTAATGGCCAGATATGCATCCACTCACTTTTCAGAGACTCTTCTTGATGGGTCAGCGCCGAAAGCAAAATCCTTTTTTATTCAATAAATACTAAACGCGCGGCCAAGGATGCTTTCTGTCATGCTCCTGCGGACATCAGAAGCCGTGAGTAGAAGCTCTCATGTGTTTGTAATGGATCCATTCCATCACTGCGTGCTTCAGAATCTTTTTACAAAATTGTCATACGCTTGAATTGCTAAGAAATGTTTTATAATTTGATATGTGTTATGATTCATACATTCAATACATAAATTAAAATTTCTCAATATCAGTGTACAAATTACTTAATTAGTTAAATTAGGTTATACTTTAAAGGAACATAAAACCATGGCGCGTAGGATTTCTGAAACATTTGAATTACAAAAGTGATGCCTTGTTAAGAATAGTGATAATGACACAGTATATGTCATTGCGGTCGATGAGAGTATTTTATCGCACAAATACTCAAAGGCCGTTTTTCAGCCGAACAAAGATTTTCATTTAAAACTTAGATAATGATTCGAAAACTCAAATCATAGAAATTTCGATGCCTTGCTTGGTTTTCAAAAACGCCTTGATAGCACGGTGTAGCATCAAAAATAAAATTATGTTTCACACTCGGCTTGTCTTATTTAGGCAGCTGAAATCCGCGGATCGTTTCTTATTGGACAACACTACGTATACTCGATATCTCACATCTCGGCAAATTTGAAGCTTAAACTGACATTTGAAAAGGTTTTCATAGCGCATTGTGAGGGCGAAAATAAGACAACGTATCACATTCGGGGTTTGCTTTGCAGATAGGAGTTTTATATTTACCAAATACAAGTAATCTTTTAGAGAAAATCATGTTTTATTAGAAAGGTAACTAAAAACTTAGAGACTTTTCTCCTGAGACTAAGAATAAATCTTCGTTGGAGTACGAAACTGCGTGCCATTGACGATATCGATGCGATGAGTATTATTAGAGATGCGCATATCATAACATAAAGCATATTGCAAAATGTGAAAGTTTGCCATTCACTTGACACGTTGCAACGACATGAGAATTGTAAAGAAAAAAAACTGTATAGATATTGACTCCTGTAAACAGCTTATAAATCAAAAATAATGTGTCGTTGAGGAAACGAACAAGAATAATTCACAAAATACATAAAATACATTTTGAGCATCAGTTGCCTAGAAAAGCATCACAATAAGGTCTTTCCGAATTTATATTTACATCAAGTATCTGTCTATCGCACTAAGGGATGTAATAAAGATGGGAGTGGAGACCTCATGATGTGCCGTTTACACCACTCATCCGTGTCCATCACATGCATCGTAGGCTTCTGTTCATCACCTCTTTTTCTTTGAAAATCGACATCTTGAAGCAGAGAGCCAAGAATTCTTCCGAGACAACTGAAAGAACGTGCAAAATAGTAGAAGAAAATGATCAGAAAGATCATGGTTTGGAGATATGAACAATTGGACTACAAACTTTAGTAGTTCACTGATAGAGATACGTATCATGTTGCTGTAAATTCATTAAAAGAACGAAACACACCTAATTGTTAATTAATCCAGACAATCGGTCGTGCATAGTTTTCAAAGGACGCTATTAAGACTTTGCGCTATACTAGTTGATCCATGGCTATCACAGTTTCATTTACTTGCAACTCCTTCTCATACGATTTGATCAACTTCCTGAAAAAGAACAGTATTATTTATACATAAAAATGTTCATTGTAGTTAGCATGTTGAGGACGACTACATGTTAGAAGCTACATAAAGTTGATCCGAATTCCTAGATATCTTCAGAGATGTCGCAGCTAATAGCATTTATAGTCACAACTGCATAGTCATGATTAGGTCTAATGCATGCTTGATCGATATGGGATTACGTATGTAAAATTTGGATAACAACTCATTAACTCTCAAGTGAGTGCACTTACAAAAAACGACTCCTATTTACTGTAAAAGTATAACAGTATAACCATCAGAGTAATATTTCGTTATTTCATGCTGCCTGTTCTCACACTTTATTGTGCGATTTTACAGTTCTCTTATTCGTCACAATCACGTTTTACAAAGGCTTCGAATATAACGAAACTGAAAAATCGTTACACATATATAAACACGTTGTTTCCATGCTTCCGTAGCGCAGTCGGCAGCGCGTCAGTCTCATAATCTGAAGGTCGTGAGTTCGAGCCTCACCGGGAGCAGCCGTTTTGCATTTGTTGACTTTTCTTTGGTCAAAGTCTCCTTTCGTAGCGGCGAATTGGTTTTTTTTTGTACGACGCTTTGTCGCAGACTGCAGTGCGGAAACCAGAATTTCTTGTATTCGATTTGTGTCCTCGCACTCTTCCTCCATAAAGGTCCATATCACGTAATATTTCGGTTTCTACTTCAAGATTTCACCTTCCTTTTGAACTCTTAGAATGCTCGTAAAGAAGCTTGGAGATAAATCTTGAAAGTAGCAGAACTAAAGCGTTCTCAGTCGGCTGATTGCAGTGGAATTCTGGGGAGAGGATCGAACCAATGCCTTATATATGACCTTAATTCCTTACTAGTAGAGTTTGTAGTCCATTTGTTCATATCTCCAAAACATGATCTTTCTGATCATTTTCTTCTACTATTTTGGACGTTCTTCTAGTTGCCCCAGAAGAATTCCTGGTTCGCTGTTCTAATATGTCGATTTTCAAAAAAGTAGCGGTGATGAACAAAAGCATACGATGTATGTGCTGGACACGGATTGGTTGTGTAACCGCCACATCATGAGGTCTCCACTCCCATCTTTATTACATCCCTTAGTGCGATAGACAGATACTTGATGTAAATATAAATTCGGAAAGACCTTATTGTGATGCTTTTCTAGGCAACTGATGCTCAAAATGTATTTTATGTATTTTGTGAATTATTCTTGTTCGTTTCTTCAACGACACATTATTATTGATATATAAGCTGTTTACAGGAGTCAATATCCATATAGTTTTCTTTTTCTTTACAATTTCCTTTCTGCGTCTTTGTGTCTGTCTTTGCGCTGTCTGTTTTTGCAACTTGCCAAGTGAACGGTAAACTTTCACATTTTGAAATATGCTTTATGATATGTGCTTCTTTATTAATAAGCATCACATCGATATCATCAGTGGCACGCAATTTCGCTCTCCAACGAAAATTTTTCTCTTAGTTCTAAGGAAAAAATTTTTATGTTCCTTATTACCTCTTTAATAAAACACGATTTTCTCTAGAAGCTTCCATATTTTTCTTAGATGTAAAACTCCTATCTGCAAAGCAAACTCTAAATGTGATATGTTGTTTTATTTTCGCCCTCACAGTGCGCTATGAAAACCTTTTCAAATACCAGTTTGAGCTTCAAATTTGCCGAAATTTGAGGTATCGAGTAAACTTTGTGCTATCCAATATGAAGCGATGCAGGCACTTCAGCTGACTAAATAAGACAAACCAAGTGTGAATTATATTTTTGTTTTTGAAACCAAAGGAGGCATCGAATTCCTCGTGTTTTGAGTTCTGGAATGATCGAAAAAACGACCTCTGAGTATTTGAGTGTCAAAACACTCTCATTGACCGCAACGAGATAAACTGTGGCATTATCACTTTTCTTAACTGGCATTCACTCTTTGTAATTCAAATGTTTCAGAAATCCTACGCGCTAAGGTTTCATGTTCCTTTGACAGAAATTAGAAATAATACCGAATTCAACTAATTAAGTAACCTTAACGCTGATATTATAAAATTTTGCTATGTATTGAATGTACGAATCATAATACTTATCGAACTATAAAACATTTCTTAAGTATTCTAGTGCATGATAATTTTTTTTAGAAAAAAATTTTGGAGCACGAAGTGACAGAATAGGTCCATTACAAGCACATTAATCACATAAGAGTTCGTACTCACAGCTTCTGACGTCCGGAGACCCATAAAAGAAATCATCCTTGGCCTTCCTCGAAATCGAAACTCAGTTTCAGAATCATCGTTTCTTCTGATATAGAATAAGTACTGAATCTGTGATGAGGAAACATTCTCAAAGCTTCACCAAGGTGAGATTGGGCACTGAAAAGATTGTGACCTTATTTTTGCTCAGTGCACTAATAAGCCTTCCAATGATCAATTGTAGACGAAAACTTCAGCCTTCTGTTCAGAGGCCGAAGTTTTGGAAGAAGCAAACCGCTGCTGTTCGCTTTATTTTCGCGTCAAAGAACGTCTTGGAAAAACGATTCAATTTTATTATCACGGCTTCGTCAGCAGTTTCCGATGCTGCCGCATAATAAACCGCTCATAATGGCATGAATCACACTTACGTTAAAAAACATTCCATAAAATGACATCTACCACCGAAAGATAGGAAAAGAAATTCAAGAGAGTCATTCATGACTTCAATGTGAGGACAACACAAGAAGAACATCGGACAGTTTCACTGCGTAACTTCCAAGAGTTGACGAAGATAACTTTATTAGAAGATCGATGAGAATGTTGAACCGATCTATTTTGAGTCCGGCATTGGCAATATCCACACTAATTCATAGTGTCCCAAAAGTAAAAGCTTGCGTAGCAGTAGAAGCGTAAGACTGTTCCGTTATCATCAGCATGGGTAAAGCCATATGTACACCCTGAATGCGAAAAAGAAACTAGAGTTAATGAGATAGGAACGAATGCGGAGAAGCATTGATTTCCTATAGAAGTAAACAATAAACTAGAGCTTTGCTCATTTGGTCAACCTCTCTCAGCAAAACCGTCAAAAAACAAAGCATAACGCTTTGACTGCTTGCGAGATGATCCGCAGTTTTTTTTCTTATCTAATACACAATAGTTGATCACCCATTACGAACTTGCAGTTACATTATAGCACATTACTTGCATCTTTTAGCCTTTGAGGCCAAGGTTTTATTCGTCTTTTCCTCAAGCTTTTGAATTATTTAGTAGCTCTTATGAGACTACGGATCCACTGCCTCGGCATCCTTAACTGGCATCTCTTGAAGCTCTGCTCTGCCCCCTTAGCATCTCTGTCCTCTACAGTGTTTCATCTGACAGTGGCGCGCTCTCAATCGAATTCGAAGTTGTAGCCACCATGTGTTAGCGAAAAAGTCAGATGACCACAAGAGGGGCCATGCGAGGCTCAGCTGACAACTTACTTTTGGTGGGTTTGACGGTTGCTTACCGTTGATAAGACTGAACACAGATCCAATGATGTAGAGTGGGGTGCAAAAACGTTTGCGTCAGCCGGGATTTAAATCCAGATCTTACTCTTTCTTGAAACCCAATATCTGTCAACAAAAAGTGGGTCCCCATGTCGATAATGACTTCTCCGCCACACCGTAGACGGTTGACTTTTGACAGATAACGCGTTGTAGCGTAGAAAGAGTGGAGTGCAGAGCGAGCGTCGGTGGTGCAACGGTTTAGCACATGCTCCCGGAAAGAGTAACATCTGGGTTCAAGTCCCGGCTGATGCAAACGTTTTTGCACCCGACTCTAGATCATTGGATCTGTGTTCACTCTTATCAACGGTACGCAACAATGGGACGAAGAACGAAGAGGTAGTTGGTGAGATATAAGTGAACCAACGTTTGTGTACGGGGTAACACGTTGTTACACCTGATTGTGGTTGATTAATATCGAATACATAAGCATTCTTGTCATAGTTTACTTCGGCATTTTGACAGGAAGACGAAGAGTAGTTTTCCAAAAATCGCACAACTTTCTTGATTTCCATTACGGCCGTGTCGCAACTTCGTAGGCGATGTCGTCGTGCAATGATGTCTTCACGCATCCAAATCGGACGTTTCACGCCGTTTTTCGACAGTACTGAGTACATGCGGTGAAATTTTATGACCTGCTTCTGTAGAGCTGAATGGTATGCAAAGCTCCTAAATTGTTCCAAACAAGCAAACTACCCCCGAAATCTCATAGCTTTCGTTTCAAGTGTTTTCTTAAGACCACGCTCAAAGTTCAGTATGCCAATTAATCACTTTTTCAACCACGCATGTGGTCTATTATATAGGGCTGACTGAAATGGCCCGATACATGTGTTTCGACCTTGACAGTCTCACCAGTCGAGCGGCACACTTCGTTTTCGCCAATCCTCTCGGGGAACTCAATCTCCTATAGGAGAAGTAGGCGACGACGGACATTTTACACCAACCATCAATCAAAATTATCGCTGAATGGGTAGTATTGTTCACTCGATTGTTCTTGGCTGGTATCGTCAATGTATCATATCATTCGTTTTAAGTGTTTTCTTAAAATCACGAGAAGAATGATAATTTGACGATACCAGCCAAGAGCCGTTGAGTGTAGAACACTGCTCATGAAACTGGACTGTCAAGGTCGAAACACATGTATGGGGCTATATAAGTTTGCCCTATAACAACCGCATGACATGTTGGCTCAATTAATATGCAAAAGACAATTCAAGTACACAAATAAGTATAAATAAGTATTAATCGCAGATTTTTAAGCGGAACACGTCAACATCCACGCATTTCATCATTTAAATTGTTCATTTAATTTGACTTGTTTTCGTTTATTGTGCAGATGGAAGTGCTTCGCCTATTCATCACATATCTTTCTCCCTCTATCCATGAAATCCTCGGATTTGAGCTTGACTTCTGCCTCCTGTTGGCGACTTTTTATTCTTCCTGACTGCCACTAAACGCTTTAGTACAACTGATTTATCCAACAAATCTCGACACTTATCTATCAAAGTATTCTCAGGCTCTTACAACCAGCTGTCGCCCATCTTTGCAAATTGGAGAGGGTTTCCCCCTGTATATGAATCTGCTATCAAAATGTCAACGGATAGAGAGCCTGTTCGTCTCAAACTGAGCTCGAACCAGCGACCATGCACTTGATGCATGCAATATTCAAACACCACGCTATACGATCCACGAAATTTAACAGCTTAGAAGAAAGTGGAAGAGCATATGAAAAAACTTCAAAAGAGCCCTTTCGTTGTTACGTTCCATGAGTGTAATCTCGTTGAGATAGGTAAATATCATAAGCTGAATTGCTGAAGTACATCACCGTTTAATCGCTCAACTGGCTGAGCTGTTATTGATCACTAAATTAATATAATTTTGGATGTGGCAGCAAAAAAAAACTCTAGTTTACGCGTGAATTTGACACTGTTCTCACGTTAACGCTGATAAAAATCAAAAACACAGTATTTTTCAGTACTATAAATTACGTAAACAAGACATTCCATCAGATCACGTGTTGATGTCTGAATGCGGTAGAAAAGGCTATAAAACAGAGAACTATGGATAAAGTACATTTACCAACGCGAGAAGAGAAAGCCAGTGTAAGGATAGGAGCGTCAGACGTCGAACAAGGCAAACCCACCCCAATCGCTCCCGATCAAGAAGCCCACGTTTGCACAGATCACGCCGCCTTTCCCCATCATGTGATAGGAACACGTCTCCTGTGAGTGATAGTTTAAAAAAAAGTTTCTACAATTTTCCATATTGGTTCATCTAAGCAGACTCTCTAGCACTTTACTCTATTTTTTATCCATCCCACAGTTTTCTTTTTTCACAGTGCGGATTCCACAACTTCTCGCATTCAGTCCGTTTTTGGAGTTCTAGTGAGCGTATCAGAATATTGGTTGAGCTCGTTTCCTTGCACTTTCGGGTATAGCATAGCTGCGGCATTCCACAGGACGTTCGTTGTTGACTGACAAAGAGTGTTAGAGAGTAGTGATCAACCTAACATCGCGATGAGCATCAAAATCGCTTGGTTACGCTCCCAACCCCCTTCCGCCGTTTAACAGGCAAATATCCTTAAGTGGTTCTAGGTGGGCGGCAACAAGTTCTAGGAAAAAATCTGATACTTAGAAAAAAAGCGCATCCAAGAAAGAAAATGTGGATTCAAGAAAAAATTTGGATCCAGGCAAAGATCTGGATCCAAGACCATATCTGCATCCACGCAAAATCTGGGTCAAAGAACAAACCTGGACATAGGAAAGAAAAGTGGATTTAAGAAACAATCTGGATCTATGAAGAAGTCCGGTTCCAAAAAAATCCGCATCTGAGAAGAAGGCAGCAGATTCCAGCTCTCCTAAACAGGAACCGTGAGTATTTGTATATGCTGACTTTATATCTGATGGATACGACAGATTGCATTATATTTTTTTCATAAAAATTCTCACTCTTGACGCTCATCAAAAGGAGCAGTTTTTGCACTTTAGGCAATATTGATAATCTCAATGAAATGCGCCTGAATCTGTCACTCTTCATCCAGCTTAAAAACCTTCATATTTGCGCTCACCTTCGAAAAACTTCTATTTCCTTGAATTCCATTATTTGTATATTGGACAAACGTCAGTTAATGTCTCGTCGTGACTACAGCTGGAAATCATGAGCGGTCAATCGCGATAACCTTTGTGAATTAAGTACACCATCTACACAGTTCTTTGGAGTCCTCGAAAGCTTTCTTTCCTTTGTCTTTTTTCTTTTGTTTCATTAGTGGAAGAGCAAGCTTGTAATTTTTCCAGGGGAAAGTTGTTCATGATGTTGATTGGCTATCGATAGTTTCACACGAAAATACTTCAGAAGTTCAAAGCGATTGAGTATCGACCACTAACAGCTCAAGGAGATTGAAATTGAGAAAATCAACATTAATACAATTTTTGACATAAACACACCTATGATGATGCTCTTGTTTTTCTTTAGCTAACGTGTTTCAAAAGCAGATTATCCAAACTAATCCTGTTACCGGTACGTCCACCACGCGCTCCCTAAGGTCATCACGTTAAACATATCGAATTAATGGTTTGTTTAGTGATTCAAATTTTTTGACATGCATATATAGTGTACAGCGTCGTACCGTATCAAAATTTTGTTGCAGCAGATATACCTTGAAGAATACGAAGCATCGGAAAGGGAGTAGGAAAAGATGTTGTTTGCAGAATAAATTTTCAAATGTGTATTTATAAATATATAAATGATACGCCAGAGGTTGCAAGATGAGCAAATCAAAAAAAAAAGTTGGGGAATTTTTATACACCAGAATGACAGTAGTTTATTCCACGCTACGTGTCCAATAAGAATAACTGTTTCTTTTTGTTCGTGTCAACACAATAACCTTTATTGCACCCACAACTTTATCTGTCTTTCCGTCTTTCTTCAAATGGCAAACAATGCTGCTGATGTATGTAACATTATCAACTGTCTGTGAGAAGTCTGACATGCTCGTAGGGCGGAAATCACAGCGCGTAGCTTGATGATCAAATACTAACCTTTTTTTGCTATCAGCAAATCAGAAACCGACTCTCAGTAAACCTTGGCATAGAAAATGTCAACTATCTCACAAACTTTCTTCAATCGATTACCTATTACAAACTTCGTTAAAACATTCATATACAGCCTTTGAGAACGTTTAACCCATATTTTCGAAATTTAGTTACAATATGATCCTCGGCAACAGTTCGGCAGACAGGCGTGTTTTGGCGGTTTCGCCATCATAAAGCTGTTTTTCGGCCATTCGCTCCCTATCGTACAGATTGAGCGCCGAAGAATGATGAACTGAAGTCAAGTGAAATTATCAGTGGCAGTTTTTCTACACACGATGCCTTTCGGCTGAGCAATAATATCTTCTTTAATCGACTGTTTATCACGCTGAACGACTAAATGTGGTTTTAACGAAGTTTGCAATTAATTAAGGAAAGGATTTTAGCCCATGCTAACCGCAAGATATCGAGTGCAAATAAACTGCTACTGGTAAATAAATCTGATTATTATTTTTTGAGCCATAGATGAGTGTGGTCTGTTATGGGCACTTACAGAGCCGATACACGTGTTTCGGCTTTAACAGCCTCGTCAGTTGGGCAGAATCTGGCATATTGATGAGCACGGTCTCAAGGAAATACTCAAAACGAGAGGTTTGATATATTAACGATAGCAGCCACGAGCAATCGAGATGGGAATAAACTCTGAGAAAGTGCTTGTAAAACATTTATTTACCCAGGTGTCTGTAGAGTGCTGTCCAAAAACATTGGCGTCAGCCAGGATTCGAACCCAGTTCTCATTCTTTCCGTGAGTGCGTACTGATCCGTTGCACCACCGACGCTTATCATAATATTAACATACATTAATGCACCTATTATAACCGAACTAAGCAAAGCTAATAGTCGAAGTACTTCCCTTAAACTTCAGGCACTTCCTGCCACTTCTCCGCCAAAGGATCGATTCCGCGAGCATAAAATTTTGATTTCTTGCTGTTGAGTAAATGAATGACCGAATTGTGCAATTCAATATCGGTAGCAAACTTTTGCCGCGCAATCAAGCATTCGCTTCTCCTTCCAAAAATCTTTGACTGGAGTGCTCGACAATTTCTGCCCTTCTGATAGTCACTGGTTATGCCCTGCATGGATTGTCGGAGCATACCTACTTTTCGTCCACAGTCACAATGTCTTTAAAAATTTTCGGATCTTTCTCGTGCAACGCAACCAGACGAGTGGAAAATCCAACACTTGTCAACTTTTGGACATCTGTCAGCTCGTGCGGGACCCACTTCGACTTCTTCCAGTTTTTGCCAAGCTCATGCAAGACGTTCACAATGGTTTTGTGGATACAATGAAGTCATCAGCCAGCATCCGAGTTGTCAAAGAGGGAAATTGTTTCTTCGCCTCAAGCCAGAATGACGTTTTCACTTGCCCCCGTTGCGTTTAAAGTCAACATGGAAAACCAGCATGACCGTGTTGTTGTTCAAAAAGGGAGACCTTCACAACATAGGCAGTTATCGCCCAATCAGCTTGCAATTTCTCGTCTATAAACTCTTCACTAGAATCATCCTGTACAGGGCTGATAGAACATTAGGCGAAGGACAGTTACGCCAACAAGCATGGTTTTCCAAGAGAATTTAGTACTATAGGCCACATCCACGCGATCACAAGACTCACTGAAAATTTTACGAGAGTACAAACTAGCGCTCTCTCTCACTTTCATCGATCTGAAGAAAGCCTTTGATTCAGTGGAAACAGAAGCGGTCATAGAAGCTCTGGACAACCAGGGCGTCCTACTAGGTACATAACGATTCTTCGTGGGATATTTAAAAATTTCATAGCCAAATCATCTCTGTTCTACAACAATATTACCATAGACGCAAGAAGAGGGTTTCAACAAGACGATAGAATTTCGCCAAGATTATTCAGTGGTACCGTCCATAACGTCATGCGAACGTTAGAATGGAGCGATATAGGAGTAAAAAATGACCGTCGACAATAACATCATCTTCGCTTTGTTGATGACATCGTATTCATAACACCAAGCATCAGCCAAGCAGAACGGATATTGACCGATTTCGACAACGCGTGTGGAAGGATTGGCCTACTGCATCTGACCAAGGCGATGTTAATGAGGAATGGATGGGTTTTGAGTGTTCCATTCACCTTCAAAAAAACTATCATCTCTCTTCAGTTACGTCAGTGTAGGTCTTGAATTAACATCATGAACGATCTAGCTCTAGAGTTGAACAGAAGGAAATAAGCGGCTTGAGGAACGTTTAAGAGCATCGCGATGTAGTGAAGAGGACAAATAACATTCGACTCCGTGCCCACCTTTTCGACTCGATGATTATCTCTGCTCTAACGCATGCAGCAGAAACTTGATCGCTACGCAAGCAGGATGGAAGATCGCTTGGCATTATTGAACGCGCAGTCAAAAGATTGCTGCTAGTAGTATCCCGTATCTCGCAAATAAGAGAAAGGATCCAAAGTTTCAAGCTACGCCAACGATCGAAGATCAAAAACGCCGTTGTACACGCTGGGATATCGTAAATAAGATGTGATGGATACGTGATGCGCTTTAACAACAACCGATGGACGAGAGCCGTTACCGACTAGATTCCTTGGCTTATCGAGCGCTCTACGGGGAGACGCCGACCCGATGGTTCGATTTCTGCTCGAAAAGACTAGAAGAAATATATGATGATCAACGAATCCCTAAAGCGATAAGGATCCACTGGGCTTCTCTTGCACGTGGGGGAATGCAGTTGCTGCTGGTACCCGCTCGAGTCACTTGACGATCAATGGGACTACAGGTAATACAGGTGAATATACATTTTCTATTATATTCTTGGTGCTTTTGTCGTCAATCGGCGGCTTGGAAAATTTTGATTCTAACAGTGTGCTTCATGTATAAAAAGACTTTTGTACGTTCTACTTTTGAATGATGATACCGCTCTGTAATCGAAGTCTAATTTTCTAAATAATAGTGAGTTTTTCAGGATTATATGGTCAGATTTCAGTTTTCATGAATTTTTCTGCCAAAAAAATTACATTATTGTGAAAGGGACTTTTGTAAAGACATTCTCGGAAAAACACCACCCAGCTGTATCGAAAATGTTTGCTTTTGAAAACTATTTCTTTCTCATGCAACGGCATTTTAAGGGCATTTTAAGGGCTCTCGTGAGCTTTCGGTTTTTTATAAAAAAGGCATGTTCCTCTAGATCATTAGCATTCGCTCGACAGCTTGTTTTAGGTTCAAGATGGATTTTGAAAAAGACAGCTTCTGCTTTATGCTACTAACAAAAATAATAATTTGTTGTTCTTGCCTCAATCAACTCGTCCTTTCAATTTGCAACGGATTTCTTGATATGTATGTAGTAGGACTTTATACTAATTAATCCTCATTATTACAAAATTTTACTGAGATGTTAAAAGAGACTTGTACAAGTGCAGCTTCAGTGAAAAGAACGCCTATATGTTTTAGAAAGTACTTTCCTTCATGGAAACGACATTCTCGAAAAAACGCCTCAAACTCTCAAAAAATGCATAAATCTAAATGCTATATAATCATATAATCTATATACACAATGGTGATGTTGTTAACAGTTTACCATTACATTCATCAACATACAACGTCCGTAATAACAACTTGCCAAAGGCTAAAAACCCGAACCTGTTAAAGGTTAGTATCTGACAACTAACGCAGAGACGTCGAAGAATGAGCGGGGGCGCAAATGTGCCTCAGGGGTATAGTTGTAGTAGTACGCGTCCCCGGTATGGATAAAACGCTAGTTCGATTCCCTTCTGAGACAGTGTTTGTGCTTACCACATAATTTCCTTAGGTATTTGTAATAATAACATCAAACGAAATCAATCAGTCTTTGAAATTGACATTGGTCAACATTCCTCATTTTGCATACCCCTGAAACAATTTGTACATATGTACATTATATGCATCAATCATGTTGCTAATAAATTTAACAGTCTTCGTATCCTAAGGCAGTCTCTCTCTCTATTTTATTACAATTTACAATATATATATGCAATTCTTACGTGAATATATAGCTCTCCTTTATCCCCACCCTGTCTGAACCCTTTGACAAAAAAACGTATTTAATGCTTTTGTTCAAAGTGTTAACAACAATTCGATAGCTGAATTGAAGTGACTTTGAACGATATGTTTGTTTTTCAAATGGCTGTTTTTTTTTGCGCTTTAACAATAGAAGTAAATTTTCGTTCCACATTTAAGGATTTCTCGCCGCATTTCAGCGAAATACTGATGTATCATCCAACTAATGCTACAGTTTCAATGATAATAAATTATGATGCATATGCATATCGACGAACGAAACTATTCGATGACAATGGTCTCTTTAGTACAAGATAATTACAACAGAATTGCTGTAGAAGTGTGAAATAAAAGTATAAAAATCCACAAAAGAAAAGACCAATCTTTCGACACCAGATGACTGACATCTCAGTATTTTTCCAATACAGTTTAGGAGATTTTTATCACAGCGGCAGCGCAGCTGGGTCGAATAACTGTGAAAGAAATCCTTTCATTATTATTTGAGCCAACATGTCATGTGGTCTGGTAAAGGCTCTTGTACAGCCCGAGACACGTGTTTCGTCCTTACAGACTCATCAGCCGGGCAGAACCCGTCGTCTGTCGATCTTTTCATAGTCAGTTTTCTCGGGAGCGTCACACTCCTTATATATAGTTATCGACGACCTACGCTTTACACTCTTTGTCAGGTGAAACATTCACCTAACACTGAGTGTTTTCGCACTCGATTGCTAGCTGGCTGGTATTTTTATCATATTATACCTTTCCTTCGAGTGCTTTATGTTGGCTCAAATAATAATGAAAGGATCTATTGAAATTTGAGCGTGGTCTTAATAAAGCAATCGAAGGAAAGGTATAATGTGAAAGAAATGTGATTCTCAACATGCGAAACGTGTACAGGCAGTTCTATAGTTATCACTTTTCATATGAAATGCTTATTGCAGAAATGAGACGAACCGCCCGAAGCTCAATTTGGTGAGAAACGTCATCATCTGATAAAAAAAACTGTGATTGCTACAAAGAAGAATGCTTTCTTTCTACGTTGACTCTGCACCTGCTTGCTTAGATTTCCCAAAAAACTGAAAATCGGTGTTGCACGACTACCACGAAAATCTATAAACCTCTTAAAGAGCAGCGTAGTAACGAATTTATTTGCGAGACTAATCCCCATTCTCCACTATCTATATGCTCTTGAAGACTTTTCATGGCGCGCTTATTTCCCTTGCGTCCTCATAACATCATGCCTAGGTATGAGCAGCTAGAGTATGTGAATGCCACTAATCTGCTCAACGTGGACGAGAATTTGAAATAATATCATTTTTCCTGGAAAAGATCGCAGCTCGCTATCTTCTACTCGATCGCATAATCTTCACAAAAACCGTTCAAATCACTCGGTATTCATTGATGTGACTGCTATTTAATATCTCAATAAAGTGCTAAACCTTGTGCATACAATGAGCGCGAATGAAATCAAGAAGGAGGCACACTTTCGAAGGAAAAGACATGAGCCATATCTGGGCTTCCCAAAGAAATCTTCAGCAGTCTTAACGGATCCGAAGGCAAGTACGTAGCAGATGATATCTTGCATGAATGTGAAGTTTAAATTTCAAGATGGTAGCATCTTCAACACCATGAGCATAACACATTAACCGCAGCGTAATCAGCCTGCCATAATAATAAGCAAGAAGACAGATAAACGAAAAGAACTGCAAAGAACAATCTGCAAGATGCAATCGTCTCTTAAGGAGACCATTTAGACGAGAGGGAGACGATTTGTTCGAAATTAACCCACTGTATACGTGGCTACAAATATTTCACAGGATGTGGAACTCGAGGGCGCCATTAACTCTATTGATGCTGATTGCACAAAAAAGAAATGAAAGTATTATGGGCTGAAGTCCTCACCACTCTCGAAGACAGACCGTGAAATTTATCCGTTTGGGCGCTCCGGACCCACGATTATTTAAAAACTTTCGTCGCTAGTCAGTACTATTCTCTTAGTAATTGTCAGAATGCTTAAGTCTCAGCTATTTCATCACTGTGCTTGTTTCTATCCTAAAAAGGTCTTTGATTCGCCTATAGCAATGAAAACATGACTGCTTCCCACAGTTTGCGCTACTTTTTGCTCCTTTTGTAAATGGTTTTCCATCAAGATATGGTAACGATCTGATAGCATGGAAGCTGATGATTCTGTAACTGAAATGGATTTTTAGGTCTTCACATAGCGCTGTAAGAGCAAAAAGATGATCACTTTCAACTCTCAATGTTTTCCTCAAACGTACAAATTTCATATGAATTAAGGCGTATGAGCACGAAGAGAAAATCGTGGGACATCAGAAATCCACCGAAAATTGGCGTCTTTTGCGAAACGAAAGAAAGAGTTCTCATTAGGTAACGTGTCGCTTAGGAGTTGTGATGCGCGATCAATCAACTGCTGCCCCAATCAGGTCAAAGAAGCGTCGATACGAAGTCTACAAAGTAGTGTTATGGGTAATTATATACAAGATTACAAAATTCATTCAAGTACACATCATTCCGCTTCGGTGTGGTTTATTTCGAGCAGTACTCCTCTAAAAAAGATCCGGCATGGACGAGAACGCAGAAGAACATCGCAAGGAATACAAGCGATTGTGAAACATTCATCTAAATCAATTGTCTTTGAAAAAGACGAAACGCGTTGAAACGTGAACCGAACAAGTTAGTCTTTAACGGCTTTGTGAAAAAGTTTGAACTGACAAAGAAGATAAATTCTTTCAAGTGTTTGAAGAGTATAATTAACTGGTCCTGTCTCCCCATCAGGTCGACAGTAAAGCCTTCGATCATGGCTAGTGAAAAGCGTTATGGATTTTTTTCCAAAATATAGTTACTGCTGCATTCTTTATCAATGTGAATGATTTGTCGTGAACAGTTCAATAGCTACCGGACCAAAATTTTGATATTCTCAAATATTCTGCAGGAAAACTGCGTCATACTTTTGTATCGCTGTAACACAAGCGCATCAGGAGATCCTCTATGTAAAAACCACGGAGCTATAAGTTCTTAGCAGAAAATTCTACACAAATCCTTGTTTCATATTACTTGAATTGAAAATCAACTGTTCCGTGATTTCTTTGTATTTTGACACTTTTGTTGAGTGAATTGTCATTTGCATAGAGAAATCAATTAATCAGCAATATATTCACCATAATAATCGATGATATGCAACTATGTGTTGGGCAAAGGTTCGATGCCTTCCTATCAGGAAGAATGGAGCAGTCAATTGAAGAAGTGGGAGAGGCCACTTTCGAGGTGACTGTAGTCTTTGAAGTTAACCATGTGCAAATGCTGCATCAGTGGGCGGAGAAGATGGTAGTCCGATTGGGCATGTCAGGACAATTCAGTAGATGTTCTATCATGCTCCAGTTTGGTTTCTTCGAAACGTAGCAAGTCGACTTTGTAGTGTGAGGTGGTGAGTCAATGCCTGTGCTGTATATCGAGATATCCTTCTGCGTTAGCGCATCTCCTTCAAACACCAAGCGACGGTAGTACGGCCTTTCCCGAGTGTCTGTCTAAGCTACTGAAACATTCTTCAAAAAACAAGTCTTGTGGCAATAACCAATTTCAAATAGAATAAAAAGACTGAATAAAACAGTGGTGCTGAAGAAGAAACGGGACAACTCTATAGTTACATGTTTTTTTTTCGATATTCTTCTCCACTCTGAGAATCATCTTCGCTGACTATTTTTTTTCCGAAGGTCTTCTTGATAAGCATCTATGTTTGACTCATGTTGACGAGATCATACTTATGCCAACATCCCTTCTCTAATTCTTGATAGTTCGAATTCCAAGCCATGAAAAAGAAATCTTGTAGCTATGGGACAAAAGTATTTTTACTTTTTTTTCGTGAAAAAAGTGGCGATTTTACTGTCACCATATGTTCATCAGTGGTTACTTCACAGTACTGAAGAAAGGCTAGATTTCACTGTAATTCTAGAGCAAGGTTTAAGTCAGATAAGTCGTATAAAAAGTGAAAACTAGATCAGAACATTGATCAAGTTACACTACATTTTTTGTTATGCAGTAAACGATTAGAAACTCTAGTGCTGGTTTACTTGTTATGACCAACTTTTGCTACCAGTCATCTTGCTTAGAGTCGCTTTTTGAAGCGACGTTGTGATTGCAATGACCTCTGTAAGGATCGAAACACCTTCAATGATTTAGTTGAGCACAAAATATCCTTATATTCAATTTATTATAATGATTAGTTAACTTATCAGTGACCGAAATCGTAGGAAAAATCCAAGCTCATGAATTACTTTTCTGAAGTGTATTGTCGAATTTAGTTCGTCCAAAGGAGTTCTTCAAAAAACCAGGAAGCAATATGAAATTTGGCTTGCTTGTCGCTAAAAATCGGTTCTTGTTAAGCTTTCCAAAGTCTGAATGCCTTTACTGTAGCTTTCAGGCCTACCTTAAAACTAATTCAGATTTGAAGAGATGAATCTGGCACTTTATTGATTCGTCTTCGCAGTGTTTTTTTCACTCTGTGAATCCTAGTACCTCTAACACTCAAACAGTTTTTTCGTCATCTTCTTTAGCATCAAAGAATGTTGGTTGAATACGTCTGTTTGCACTATCCAGGATAGCCTGGCTGTAGCATTATATAGTGCGCTCGCTGTTGACTGTTGAAGAGCGTTGAAGGGCGCGATTGAGTCCATGCGCACCGCGACGAAGGTGAAAATTCATTGCGTTAACGCCGCGTTAGCGCTTTTTCATGGAAGTAGGGCCCAATAATTTTTTTTACAGTTTTTATTTGAAACGATGAAAAAAGAGAACAAGGCACACAGGTTATTGAACAATAACCCTCCACTCCAATTGACTCACTTCTTGCTGGCAAATAACAATTACCAAGATTACACCTTGTGAGATCTATATACACGTGATCAGCACAAGAAATTCACAACGCTGGATCTCAAACACGCGAAATTTCATATCACTCGTTTCGCGTGTTTTTTTTTGAGACTACGCTCAAGTTTCAATATGCTTAATAATTATTGCTGAGCCGTACATATTTCTCTTATAGGTATTAAGGAGGTTCTTCCCAAGAGGTATTGACTCAGACGAAAGGCACCGTGCAACTGACGATGCTGTAAGACCGATACAAGTGTATTGCACTGTATGAGTGCCCATATCAGATCATGCGCATGACTCAAAAATAATTATCAGAGACATGAGATAGTCAGCCAAATACTGATGATGACACGATGACATAACTGCAACAACGTTCCGCTTCTTTCTGGAAATCCCCTCTATAATTGTTGAAGCTGGCAGCGAAACGCGGCATCTCAGATCAAGTGTTAGAGAGTTCAAACAGGACGAAGAATGGTATTATAAACCAATCAGTGAAAGAACTGATCATAAAAGTCAGAAAAAACATTCTTAGTGTGACTACCATGCAGTCTTCGTATGCACGATACAATAATTACTGTAACTAACATTCTAGCCCACATCTACATAATTTCACTTTCCAACACAAAAAGTTATCTAGATGAGCACTAAATTCCAAAAAAAGTCTGCCACCATGGAAAATTCAAGAGTTTCATTACTGAAGCTTACAAATGTGGCGGCCAAACTCTGAGCTTCAGCGATTATCAATGAGCTAAACATCGGATGTATAAGTAGCAATTGTGAACATAAAAAGAGTCACTGGAGACTCCGATAAAAGACATGAATGCATTAATCTGAAAATCTAGCAAGTAGAGAAAAAAATACTGAAAAAGTAAATACGCGTGATAAAAACTGGAAGATAAAGGCAGCTTTGAGCATTTCGATGTCATGCTCACACAAATGCTGCACAACTGCAATAGCGGTTTTTCTTAATTCTGTTTCAATATAAATCATCGTTGTTGATATATGAAGACCAACAATTAACAGCTATCAAAGCTACTCGAATTTAAAGAGTTGGGAGCTAATAAGGAAAAAAAATTATACAAAAAGTTTGAAAAAACACTTGAACACCACAAAATTGTCTATGTCTTGGAGTATTTTTGTCTCTCGCCGTCATGATGGGAATATCTTTGTATGATATATGTAAAAGTTAAGTAAATATTTCTGAATATCTATTGACAAAGACACTCGTTGTTAATCTTTGATCCACCTAACAGATTGTCTTAGCACTAGTTGACTTATCTAAGTTTGAAACTCCGCGTTCAAGAGAGCATTGCGTTACACAAGCACAATGGAAAACATTCTCACAAAGAGGAAGAGAAATGTCTGAAGAAGAGATAATCCCCAAGTAGAGCCTATATAGAGGATTGATGTTCACGATTATTGATTCGGTTTGTATGTGGTACACGGCCGTCGTATAATGGTCTACCACCACACCGATGTTGAGGTTATTTACAGCCCTACACTAACAATTCCAGTTTCCCCATAAGGTCAAAGCTGTCAAAATAACTCAGTAATTTAATAATAAGAGCACTATTAGTCTCATTAGTGGAAAACGACTCTTAAGCAGGCATCATAGAAGTGGATCAACCGCACGTAGTCGAGCGCATTATGAATGAATGCTTAAGGCGTGAAAGAGAAAATTTTCATCGAGAATAAATATACAACTTGCTCACTCTTCATCTTCAGACCCCCATTTGAAGAATTCATCTTGTAAATTTGATGAGAATTTTAGATGAAAGCAAAACTTGTCCGGTGAGGAGAGAGTAATACAGTGATCTTTAAATCGAAGCATCGGCAATAAGAAAGCGCATCAGTAATTTCACATTCGTTCTCAAAAGACAAAAAAGAGATGAAAGCCTGGATGAGAACGAGCGGATCTGAATAAGATTGGTTTTGCAAAGGCAGTATTGGAAAACTATCAAGCAACTACTGACAGACTTGAATTCTTTATTTTTGAGCTTGGACACACTTTAGCTCACGCTGAACGCTGTCAAACTGAATTGAAACTCTTTGCGTCTTCATTCAGATTTACATTAAGTGTGTCTTAAATACCAAAGCAAGCAAAATGTAATGCAAACCAGCAAGAGACTTCTTCGTAAGAACACCTGTCAGCAAAATTAGCTGTTATATATGCATCAATATTCTCGTTTTAGAAGTCTAGTGCTATAAGAGAAGTTTCATCTAAATCAAGACCTTAAATACGTCAGTGATACTGAAATCATTAGATCGCTCCATAAGTTATGACACTGGAGCAATAAATACCAAATTTATAAACAAAAGTAATTGAAACTGCATGATTTTAGTACCACTCAATTGTGTATTTTCTTATGAACATTTGGGTATATAACATTCCTATACTTGTTATGAGATGAAGCTATTGTGGGAACAAATTTGCTTAGTACTCATGCACCAATGTCACGTTGGGTAAAATGCTAGTGAAGTGGCGCCAAGGTCAATGGAGCTTCCTGTGGACATTCCGAGCGCGACTGGTCTTCCAGACTAATCTCTACTGCGTTAAACTTTGCGAACCATTTCGCGATAAGATATACAAGTGCGCTGGCTAGCCACTGATCATTGGGCATAGAAAGAATTTACTAAGATATTCAGCCATCAAAGAACAACCCACTCCTTCTCTGAATGAGAACGACTGTGTGAGACTCACACAAGCTCAGTAATAAACCTCACTCGGGCAGCAACATCGACCTGAGGTACAATGTGTGATAGTGTAGGACGTCATATGCGTTACGCGGTTGAGATTTGTGACGAAGATCAAGAAAAGTGTGGTTTGTTGAAGTAGAAATGAAGACAGCTCGTCCCCAAAACTGATACAGAAGTACGCTGAATAACTGCTGTTCATTCAGTGAGAAAAGATTCACACTAAGACATTTTCGTTGCAAGAAAACTACTGATCGCTTTCTTTCTTTTTGATCGTAACCCTCACTATGTTTCAATCCCTTCAAAAGTGCGTTATTCAAATAGTCTTAGAGTTTTAGTAGCTATTCTACTGCTCAAATCGCCAAGATATCAGTGATGTATATTATTGCTGAAATAGCCGATTTATTGCACTGTTATAATAAAAGCAAAATTATGTTTTACTGCCGAGCACTCTTTGCTGAGCAAAGCTTTTCCCTAAAAAGTTCAGCATGATTTTCACAGCCAAAGTCTCAGTAATTTTGAAGACGCTCGACTGTGCAAATCTCAGCAGTTCCTGTATCCGGTTCGTTACCTTCCTTGAATCATGCACGATGTTCCTCTGATATTTTCAGGGTCAGCGTTGATACGAAAGCGGAGCAACGCCATTGCTTTCTCTGCGTTGGAGCGAATATAGGCTACTGGTTATCACATTAAATTCTTTCGCATTTCAGCACGTTTGTTCATTCAGATGTTGTCTATTTCACCCCTAGGGACGACGTGTACCAGTTTAGGTGCACGATTGTTTGAAGGCTTTTCTCGTTATAGAAAAATTTTCTCCCAAACATCTGGTAATCATTCGAATGCACATGCCCCTGAGATTTCAAAAACCTGTTTAATTTAAGAAAAGAAGCTTTCTACTACGTTGTAAGAGCAAAATTAAAATTATTTTTCACACACTATTTTCTTTATTTGCCCGTCTGCGGCCGCTATACGGCTGTTCTTAAATTTTGAATACTCATCATATCGCCCAAATCTCGCGGATCCTGATGATGGAATTGATTTTTTAAAGGGTTGCCATATAACGCCGCAAGAGCGAAAAGAAGACGACATTTCACTCCTGAAATGCTACAGAGTCGCTCGGATATCATAGGTGGTTTATTAGTAATTATAGGTGAAGTTTATAACTCAGAGGTGTCTTATCGTTACATAAAGGATAGAATATTACGAATAAATCTTTTTCGAAGCTTTTTTCATACAAAGAGTGACTACTTCCCTTGAAATCCTTCATTTTTCAGCGGTAATACCACATCCCTTTACAAAAATAAACTTCCGACCCCTATTGAGCATTTATATGCCTGTCTTGCGAGAACGTAATTTGAAAACTCATTTCCCATAGCTAAACATTTCTAGTCGAGGTTTGTGTGGAGGTATTTCTAACATGTAGCTTGAGCGAGTGTAGGAAGAGCGTACCTCCATCATTGCGCATGATGAGTTACTTCCCATTCAGCACTTATATTCAAAAAAACGTATTTTCTGCTCTTTCTAGACATTTTAATAGTAATTCAATAGCTTAAATCTCGAAAAGTTGAAAGATGCACTCTATCACTCAAAAGGTCTCTGTATTACACTGTTACAAAGAAAAGAATATGTTACTTCACACTTGACATCATTCGATGAGCAACGCTTTTCCTCAAAAATTCAGCTGTTCTTCGACAGCACAAATCTCGGAAAATTTAACTTAAAAAATGGCTATGCTTAGTTTTTGAGGTAAACGTCTTAATTCGTTGTTACAGCTAAAAGAACGTTGAGTTTCACACTAGGCGCGCACCGACAAACACAGCGCCGAGTGCGAAACTCAGTGATCTTTATGCTGTAACAACATATTAAAACGTCCTTGTCAAAAACAAGCTTATCACTGAGATTATTAAAATTTGTGCTACCGAATGGTTATTGATAATCCTAATGGAAACTTCTGTACAGCGAAAGATGCTTGAGTGTGAAGGAAAAATTGGTGCTTGTATGTTGTGTATCGACAAATCCTTAAGCCAATCTCATTCGCTGAACAGGAAATTTTTATAGGAGTGATGGTAGTCATTTGACAATTTAATCTCTGCCTACATCTATATGTTGCCGATTTTTTAGATCACCCTTTTATAAACCTGTTACATCAAGAAAAAAAATTATTTCTCACTCGCATATGGCCTTTATTTTTACCACAAGTATAAATTGCTAGAAACCACGCCTTTTTATTTCAAGTTCCTGTTGATGCGATAAAATAATCGTCAATAAAATAACAATAGATGCTGCCGTTTCAACATATAATACGGTACATCACTGCCGAGTTACACGGGAGATCATGCAATCATCTTACCAAAAGATTGCTGCTGTGACTTGCCTTCACATTTTACTCTTCTATAAACCTTTTCGGCAACTTTGCTTACCGGACCACTCACGGAGCGGCGGAACGAGGCCGGGGCCGAGCGACTGATAGCATTTGAAATATTAAAAGATCGACTGTTTTTAAAACCCCCAAAAAAACATTCAATATAATTCCAAAAAAGAATGATTTAAGCTCAAAAAAGGGGTTGGTACGCCCAGGGTCATACACCGGTGTTTCGGAGGTACGTCCTCCTCGTCAGTGACCCCCGCCCCACATTCAGCCCTGGATTGAAGCAAGGAGGAGGCGTATGTGGTGATGGAGCAGTGTACAATGACACTGGTCCATCACCACCTCTCAGTCGATAGATTTTTGCTCTTAGATCAAAACTATATCAAAAGATCGACTGTTTTTGAAACCCCCAAAAAAACATTCAATATAATTCCAAAAAAGAATGATTTAAGCTCAAAAAAGGGGTTGGTACGCCCAGGGTCATACACCGGTGTTTCGGAGGTACGTCCTCCTCGTCAGTGACCCCCTACCCACATTCAGCCCTGCATTGAAGCAAGGAGGGAGGCGTATGTGGTGATGGAACAGTGTACAATGACACTGGTCCATCACCACCTCTCAGTCGATAGATTTTTGCTGTTAGATCATTCTTTCTTGGAATTATTTGAAATATTGTTATTCAATTTGGGATTTTCTACCACATCGACAACACCTTCAGATAAAAACGTGGCTTCTGGTGCTACGGAAAACTGTCTACACGTTGGTATGCTTTTCGTGCTTCTAGCTGTTTACACGCGTGGTAAAAGTAAAGGCGAAATGCGAATGAGAAACGAAAATTTATTGTGTATGCTACAGCGTCATAAAGGGTGATCTAAAAAGTTAGCAGTGCATAGTTGTAGCCAGAGATCTGAGCTTTCTAACAATTGCTAACACTTTTATAACATTTCCTATCCAGCTATTAAGATCGGCTCAAACATCTGTCGCTGTCTAACATGTAAGTCCCAAGGCCGACTATCAATTAAACTCGCCATAGTGGGAATATATCAGTAGTATTTCTGTTCAGCAATTCCGAGGTGCTATATATAGTAATCATTGAATACTAGTAATGCAGTACATTGCAGTGAAGCATAAATAGTACAACGATTGTGGTGGCTCACGTTTCGGCGAGGTTCGTCATTTTCAGAGCCTGGAAAGGTCAACTTGATTTGCAAGTCACTCAGTCAAGAGCTTCCATAACCTCAGCAAAAAATATAAAAAACGATTTTACAGCTTGTATAAAAAAAATCGTTCCTTACGTTTTCTTCTGAGGTCATGTAGGCTTTTGACTTAACGATTTGCGGATAGATTAGACCTTCCCAGGCTCTGAAGAGGGCGAACCTCTCCGGAACGTAAGCCACTGCGATTGATGTACTATTTATACTGTATTCATGCTTCACTGCATTGTACTACATTAGTATATTTAGTAAATACTATATTTAACATCTCGGAACTGCTGAACTGAAATACTACTGAGAACATGTAAGTACAGAAAATCTTACTTCACCTACACATCATAATATAATATAAAAATATAATACATCATAATATAAACAATTCGATAAATAAGACAGACCCTTCAGATTCTCGATAATTAAGCTGTCGAATAATTACTAAGGCCTCGAAAGGAAATAAAAAATACTCTATTTGAATATGGGTGCGGATGGGAGAAACCACCGCAAAAAATTTTTCTGGGTGTACACATTTCTGAGCAATAGTTTGCATAATGCCGCTGTTCTAAGCCTTCTATTCAAACACGGCTTTTCCTTAACGCTCAGTAATCCTCTACTATCCATAAGTACGCAACCTTTTTCGCTTACCTCAATTCTGAATAAATGGAAATAATGATTGATATATACATAGTTACGGTGAAAATTATCGATGAACTACTACCAAACACAGCATGTGTTATCATTTTTGTTGTCAATTGCGCATTGTTTTCAACTTTTATTCACTATAATGGCTCTTAGGTTTTGTATAAAGCTGAAGTAGATTGAAAATACAGTTTTTTTTGCTGTGATATTCTACACACAGTTCAATACAGTTAATTAATATTAAGTTAAGCATATTGCCGTAAAAAACAGGGCGCACATATCTAAACCAAAATCATATAAACCAAAAGAGAAAATCTTTTCTATCCACGTAATAGGAAGATTGTAAGAATTTTTGCAAAACGGCGAAAAAACCCTCAAACAGTTAACGTAAACCGCGGATTTTGCTCTGGCGCGCATTGATTGCTATAGGCGTCTTTTAGGGGTTAAAGAAGTCAATCAGTCAACAATATAATCACAAGCACCATAATCAACGACATGTAACTTTTTATTGAGTAAATATTGGGTGTCTTATTCTGAGATAGAACGAGTCTAGCGAGTTTGAAAAGCGGTGAGCTCACTTTTGAGCTGATTTAAATTTTCCAGCTCTTTCTTGCGCTGGTGTGACATTGGAGCTGTGAAAGAGATGTCACTGATGGAGTCAGATCAGGGCTATATGATGGATGACGTAATCTGGCCTACCCAGAATTTTCACAATGTGACGAGCTGACATTGCAGTGTAAGGCTGAGTGTTATCCTGGAGAAAAGCGACACCGAACCGTTTCGGGTGTTTCTTTGGCACTACTGCGGAAAACTTCTGGCGCTATTTTCCGTGAATGTCGCCACCGACTGTCTCGTCGTTGTCGAGCAGCTTCCAAACCGCATGCCCCGCGAGTCCCAGAAGTTGATAGCATAATCTTCTAAGCACAGGAAGTGGGCTTTTGTCGAACTGGCAGACTTTTTGTGGCAAGATGGCCAGTAAAGGTACGATCGTGGCCGATCAAGAATGTAATGTCTATTAAGATATCAATTCGCAATGCTTCATTTCTCTGAGGTGACGAGCCATTGTTTAAGGCGCAATGGTTAAAGCTACTGGAACGTTTTCCAACAAACCACAGCATTTTGAGCAAAAGAAATAGTTGGACAACCCAATATTTTTGGGAAATGTCTGCAGGTCCCACTTTCTCGATTTCCAAAGCAATGATCTTTTTTTCAGTGTGCATTATGTTGGAAATGTGTTCACAGCCAAACAAAGTGCACCAGACGTTGAAATTGATCAGCTGCTGATCAGCTCTCTGATGGAGTGAAAATGACAATCAAAGTTAAATACTATCTTCGCTCTCAACAAAGCTCTTGATTTCATATTTTTTAAATTAGAAATATGAGAAAAACTTACCGTAATCGTAGCAGCATGTGAAGTTTCTATAGTCATTGCTATGCTCTTTTTAGTAAAGGTGATCAGCAAGGGTGAAATGCGGGTTCAATTTCTTCTTAGGTCGAATTATTAAATGCCCCTCAATCTTTTTGAATAAGCACTTCAACATCATACTACTGCCAAAATATAGTTAGATGAAAGAGTGCTAAAAAGCGTTTAGATTGAAAAAATATAGGCTATTTTCAGTCTCCCAATTTTTTTTCAATGAAAAAATATCGTTCATGTATAGGCTGCCTGACGTGTTCCCAGTAAATTTTGAAATTTAATACGCAACGTAAAGAGTGATAGTAATACTGCTTAGTACGAGCACGAAGTGGTTCTATTGTGGAGTCTTTCATTGTTTATCACCTCTCCAGTCGGTTTGTGATAGGGAAATTGGTACCAGACTCTTGGGAGCTAGCTTGACACAATACAAAAATGTTGGCATTTGACCGCACTAAAGACGTCGCAACACCATAGCACGATTACCTATGATTCAAAGAATGATTAACTTCATGAGCCTTTTCAACACCCGTAATCTGCACTGAGGATCTTAAACCAACAATGAAATCCACAAATCGAGTTTTAGAACAAGGGATCCGCGTGAACGACGAGAAAAAAAGAGCTAGTATATACCGCACACATGATATCCTCTCCTGTAACGTGAAATAAATTTGCAAAAGACGTTGTACACTTGATCTCAAATTCAGTCAGTTCTCGTATATACACTGGCTTAAATTTTTCATGTTGCCTACTAGAGCAGAATGTCCGTAGCTTATTCAATTCTAACACGAGTGTGAGCAGAAACCATATAAGATAGGCATGTATCAAAGTCTCCCTGTTATCAGTATTCTACTAAGTCTCTATTAGAGTTGTCGTCAACAAACCAACATCAAATTTAGTGTAATAATAAGAACTCCAATGAAATCGGGGTAATGGATTTCCCGGACTACATAAGCGCTGTACTTGACTCAATTTAGTTGAAAAAAGAGCGTTCAGGACGTTTCTGAACGATTAGATTGTCCCCTTTCTTCAACCACAGTTTACCGCCATACCCTCAATATCGTCATTTTGCGCAAGCACTGTCATTAGAGCGAAAGCATGACAAGTTCACGATAATCAACCACAATTCATTTTATTTGACCGCCTCTTGCGATTCTATGATGTTACAATATATCCAATGATGTAGGGTGGTGTGCAAAAGCATTTGCGTCAGCTGGGATTCAAACCCACTTTTCACCCTATCCGAAGGCGCGTGCTATACCATTGTTTTACCGACGCCCATTTTGACACACTCTTTTCAAGCTACGACGCGTTATTTTTTGATATTTTCCAAAATTCTCCTGAAACTATCAAGAACAGGCATCTCGTTCAGCTGTACTTTAATGATAACCAGTGGCTGCCAGTGATTACCCTCAACTGGGTTTTGTTTACAAAGGTGGATCAGCATTTAATCTCGATCAAGCCAGAACCGTGAATTATATTATATAGTTTGAACCGTTTTTTTTTATTTACTAACCGATGCTAGCTGCAACGTAGTGTGCGATATGATGTATTAAAACAAAAAAAACCGTTGGTGGAACTACTAGTCGCCACCACGTAGACTGGAAACTTGACTAAGAAAAAGAGAGCGAAGACTTCGATGGTGTTGTGACTACGCGCTCCGCCTCGGAAAGCGTAGCGATGATTTGATGCACTGCAGAGTACCCGGCAGCCTAGAAGACAATTAAGAAACGTATAAATAATCAATCAAAGATGTAAACTCAGTGGGGATTGGTACTTTGGCAGTATTAGGATAGAAAAGGATTACAGTTAACAGCATGATGCCGCTTCGGCTCACACCTGGGCTCACCAAAACTTCTGATTTTTCATGATCAATGTTCGATACGACGATGGTACAAAATGAGCTCGATTCCTCATCAAAGTAGCGAATGCTTGTCAAAGACTGGAAATGCCCTAATCCTGACCCTAGAAGACTCATATAGATTTTGACTACATCAAAATTTAACGGTGTTCGAGGATGAGATGAAAAATTCGTAAGTAATTGCTCAAGTGGCTTGATAATTTGACGACCTCGGTAAATAGTGGGTGGAAGTGAACGAATCGAGAAAAAGAAATGCTGAGAGTACATCATGTTGGGTTATGTGAAATAAAAATGGAATAGGAATTAATTATGTGAGTAGAAAAAGCTTAAAGTTTGGTACGTGAATGCAATATTAATTGTTATGATAACGAAAGTTGATAAGTTTACACTGTTACGCCTACAGCATGAGGAAATTGCTATTGGTATAGCTGTTGTGAGGACTCTCGGCTTTCGTGGCAACTCCGCAATGTTCTCCTGGAACTCAGACAAACAAGCTGAAGCAATGAAAAAAGAAGGAATTTGTGAAGATTGAATTTTGTTCCATGAAAACTAGAATTCTTTATTTCATCAGTAAATTTCACTCACTAAAAACCTAGGAAACCCTCAAACTTCTGATACTATATTAACAGGCATTGAAACCACTCGAAACCACGTACCTTCAAAAATAGTTGAAAGCAGCCAGACAATTCATGAGAGAATACTTCCTCTGCATAGGGTTCATAACCGGTAATGAAGCTTCTAGCAATCAGCGGAATATTGTGAAAAGAGAGAAGAGAAAACAGTCGTAAGGTCTTAAATTAGGCATGAGACATTCAAACCACTGGGAAATTAGATTGGTGAGCAGATCAGACGTCCCAGGAGCTTTCCTTTACCTCCTTAGAAAACTTATCACCTGTTCGCCATTTATCACTACAATGCAGATCAACTCGAAGCATCGTGGATAAAATAAGGTAATACCATAAGCGTAAGTTATCATGCTACACGCACTGAGATTTTTTGTTGGTAAAGAGTTCAGACATATGCCTGATAGTTACTTTTGAGCCACACATGTGGTTTATTTCGGGCACTTGTACAGTGCAATATAAGTGATTCGGCCTTGCAGCTTCGTCAGTCGCACGGTGCTTTTTCGTTTAGTCAGTTCCTCGGAGATGCAACCCCTACATAGAGAAGTCGACAACGAACGTTTTACACACGAAGATAAGCGATAACATCACCCAAGAGGCAGCGTTGTACATTCAATTGCTCTTGTCTGGTAATCGTGACATATCGTATCCTTCTTTTCGAGTGTTAAAACATCATAAAATCGTTAAAGCAAATGACTAAAACACCGCTTAAAACTTTTGCTCAGTTTATAACCAATTGTAGATTCGAAAAGAGCGATTATCAAAATAAAGTGATATAAAAAGCCATTCTGATTTCTGTTAATTGACCAGTCCACAGATGAACGACACTTAGAGCAAGGTCTTTAATGGCGTGGTGCGAAAACGCCCTACTCGGAAAGGTAGGAAAGGTCGCAGTCCCATTTGCATTAATCGTACATCAGATGCAGTTTTTGCTTATGTCTCAGCATTACAATGATTTTTATTGAAAACGTAGCAAGACATCATTGACATTAAATGAAGTGAGTTGCATAATACTAGATGGATTCAATCAGCATTCAATGGCACTCACAAAGAAGATGATATTCTCTAACAAAAGCAAGACTAAGAATCTATATTACAGAGACATTCATGGACGATGAATAGGAGAACGCAACAATAAATGTGGCTACATGACAGGGTTGGCAAACGCAGGAATAGCAACGTACATGGCATTTTCAGTCTTGAAATAATAGGACGAAATGTCCTTTATAGTGGTGTCATATTCTCAACATTCAATACATAAATGAGCGACAAAAATATTCGAGCGCTTTACGGCTTCGTCGAAATCTATATCGCGACTTTCTGATGTAGTCTTAAATTTTGCGCTCAACCACGATATACGCATCCATTGCCGCATATCGCTTTTGACTCGCATGTAAAGGTCGTAGCCAGTTACTGCACTGCTCCGATTTCTGTGCCTTTTAAAAGCAGTCACCCATTTTCAAAACCTCGGGTGACTTTGCTGTGCGTGCAGAGTACCATGGAAGCCTTCTGCCATCCTTCGTAAACTCCTAATTCCTCGAGAAAAAATTTATTTCGACCTGGAACATGTGTCTCTCCTTTCAATCTATCTCACGGGAAACTTTTTGGATTACTTACTATTAATACATATACGTTACGGCTGACTAAAATGAAAATACAGCATTGACCGGAGACGGCGGAAATAAACTCACAGTGCGCTTGATCAATGTTATACAACGTTTGTGAAGGGGCCGAATCCTTGAACAAACAACGAGGCAAGATTGAATGCTGGAAGTACTGCTACTTACACCAGAAAAGATGTGTCAAGGATTAGATGAAGTGCCAAAATACAACAAAATTGAAACTGCCTACCTCAGTTACAAACGAAAGATTCTGTCCAGTGATAAATATGCGCATGCAACGCATGAAAATTCTTCCTGTAGCAACGTCAAACAAGGCTTTTTCAAACATCGACAAAGTAAGGCTGCAGCCTGAAGAATTATCTTTGAATTGGTTGCTAACATTCCTATGAAAAATTCATGTCCCATGAATGAGGTCGATTCTTCATTGGTGAACTTACAAAAAAAAAAACCATATATATGCATACATGTATCTAATAGCTGTCGGGTTGAGTGGGTTCTGATGTCCATATATCACTGCCGGGCCAAATCCGGCAATGGATAATTGCTGACAAAATCGACGTCATATACCAAAGCAAGAGTGT
>JAHQIW010004545.1:0-12680 GCA_019055375.1 Parelaphostrongylus tenuis | reverse complement strand
TTGCGCTACTCGCGGAGTTTAAACATGGGAAAGATCATCGAGAAACACGGTCACATTCGGACATTCACCGGTCCGGACACATAAGTCCTAACACAAACGCAGAGTCAATAGCAATCATCACTTGCTTAGCATTTGCAGACTCCCAGTCGATGTTCACACTAGGCGATACCAAACCGTTATTGATAAAAACAATAAATGCTTACAAGACTTACACGATCATCCTAGCAGCTGTGACCTAATCTTTCCCCAGCTTGTTACCAACTGGAAAAAAGATTCATGAACAGAACCGCGAGGTCACAGCATTAAGGAACGAAGCCTTTCGAAAGACTATATGAAAAACAGTTTACTAGATTTGAGAACACAAACACACTAGCTATCGTCTGCTATGCCTGTACAAAGAGTGATGAGAACACCAGGCCTTCTTTTACATGATCCAAGCTCTACAAGCTACTACGGATCGCAAACACTTCGTGCAGCCTGCTTCGTGTTTCCACACGTCTACTATTCCACAAAAACATTAAGATTTAGGGGCATGGTGTGTTTCGTCCCACTGCTTAGACTTTTCTGGTTTTCTTTATGAATGCTATGGAACGATATTTTGGCGATTCTTCCATGGTGAATACTGGACAGTCAGGCGATAAAGTATTTCCCCGAGTTTTTCATTACACAACAGACAACGCGATATTTGTTAGAGGGAGCCAGCTGTATCCACAACGAGGTCCATTCGCGAATGCTGGAAGCATGAGGGAGGAGATAGAGATTAGATTATCTCTGGATGAGGCGAACTACGCTTTTGTGTATCATGTAAGCGATATCGCCACCGACTGTTTCCATTAATCAGATCTTTCTGAAACTGTCATGTGGAGCTGGCAGTTGCCTGTCTCAATCTGACTAGTAATTCATTGATGGACTAGACTACTTACTAATCAAACTTTTGAGAAGGCATCCTCCAAATTCGTCCTAAGACTTAACGTGTAAAATATGGACCTAAACCGGCCCGCTGTTTTTTTCGTGGAAAGAGTAGGAGAGTAGTAGTACACATGAACTGACATGCCAAATTTTTTTGGTTATGTTTGACTTTAAAGGTCACCGTTATGAACAAATATTCTATCGATATGGTTTTCTTTTTTTTGAAGAAAAATTTTATAATGGTATGATCTATAGCAACTTTGAAGATGAATACTGTTGTAATGACACGATGACACGACTTGTGCGGAAACCTTCCTTAGAAGGTTATGTAAACTTCATGGTGCGAAAACAGGTGGGGTAAGAAATTGCTTTAATTTGGTACGCGAGTTTCAATTGTGCATTTTCTTGCGAGGGACAGTTTGGTATACAACTCCCCTAGAGGCTTGCTTTAAAAGATGAGGAGCTCTCATGGGAGCAAATTCGCATTGCATACGCTCACATTCCACGAACAACCGCGTAGGGGCAACGCTGCCTGGTGAAGCGAGCGCACACATACATAAAGACTGGAGCTTCGGAGCCGACGTTCCGTGTAAGCCAGGGTCACAAGCGCGTTTTTAACTACCAAAATATTGGCAAAAAATACGCATTTAGAATGATGGTGAGGTCTCATTGCAGAAGATCATGTAAAAACACCAAAAACGGCACGAACTTAACAATTTTGCTGTATGATAACGTTCGACCTCCATGTTGCAAAATGCCAATAAGAAAACGTCGTAAAAGAGCCTGAGGTTGAAGATATTTAAGGGATGTTCCTCACCGTCTTACTCTCCCGACATTGCACTGCCAGACTACCACTTGAAATTAGCAAAGTTAAATAAATCTGGCAAATATGGAGAAATGGAGTTTTTTGGTGATAGAAGTCGTCATCTTTCAAAGTCCTATAAAAACCATCATATAATATATTTCGTTCATGATAAAACATATAAATAAATAGCGCTTCTTTGTACGGACTTCCAACGAAAAATGAAGAATTTGCATATCTTCATTTCGCAATATTATTACACCAAAAAAAAAAACAGCGGAGCATTATTTGTACCAATTAATACCTTCAACAGTCTTAGCAATCCTATCATGATTCTAAGTCGGGACTTCTATGAGTAATCCTTGGCTTGGAACACCGAAACACACATGAATCACAGCTATAAATCACAAAAAAAATACCGCAAACTTTAACCAAGTAGTGAACAATGAGAGGAAAATGCCATTACTGTGAACAGATGTAACCTCGAATGTTTTAATCGAAGAGACAGTGTACACGAATGCATCGATTGCATTCCAGTGCTGACAAAGTGTGGCTGGGAGATAGTGGCGGAACTCAGAAACCAGACACGGCAGTAATCTTCCTTCTCAGAATGAATAACAGGAATCAATAGACATCCAGAGTAAGAGGAAGCGAGTGAACTCATGTCGTTTTTTGAAGATTAAAAGGAATTCCTATGTGCAGAAAGCAATAGCAACATCCAACATCGAACGCGTCAGCTTTCTCCAGTGCAATTTATATAGCAAATTGCAACAAAAAGTCTTCGAATTCTGAATGTATGCCTTGAGCTTCCATATTATTGCCTGTTTGAATATACTGAAGTAGGGCGAGACTATTACATCCGCAATGGTGGTAGTTTTTCGACAAGGGACGATATTGTTTAAAAAAAAAATCCATAACCTTCATAGTTTAAGATAACAATAGGAGAAATTTACCCCTATCACTATAAATTCATAAATGTGCAAATCTTAGCAATAATAACCTTCAATTCGTTGTTTGTGCACTCTTTAATACACGCAAGTCTTCGGATTTACAAAGGGGCTTAATTACAATGAGCAATTCGTATTCCGTACGATTGTCGTTCAATGCACGCCGCTCTTTAGAATCCTGGATAGCTCTACCAAATGTTCCTAGTTCCTCATTTCGAACAATTAACAGTCTTCATAAATTGAACCGAACTTTCTCTCTATAAAGACCCACTGATTGTCAAACACTGAGTAAATTTTTTCACATCCAAGAAACTTTTCTTCGCTGCAACGATTTCGACAGAAATCAAAAAATTACGGTGTGTAGTTGTTATGTGAGGATAATGAATGACTGATCTCCTCATAAAAATCTCGACCTCCAGAGGCATTTCCTTTCTTATTCCTAACACATGTCCGATATAACGATGTTGGCTATCTTACAGAACTTATTTATCGTTAAATATAACATAGTAACCATCAATTAATTGGCTTTTGCTGGCTAACATCACAGAAATGACCTTTAAATGTCCTCTCTGGCGACTTGATCATGAGATATACGCCCGTAATCGACTGGAAATTGTTGACTTTTGATTTATTAAAGTGGCTTAGACCTGTTTACTCATTGTCGGTTCTACCGCGACCTTTCAAACGGAGAGACGACGATATGTTTAGCCTGTTATCAAGCGGTTATCATCAAAAGCGGTGGGTCCTCTCCATGTTTACACGCATCACCAGTGCAAATGCAGCTTTAAAAATTTCGATCCGTCCCTTCCAACATGAGTTTGTACAGACAAGTCGCTGTTAAAATTGTTTTCGCCTCTTTTATTTTAACAAAAAAAAAAAGACTGTGCACATAAGCATAGGCCTAAATATTCGCTTTGGAATTAATTCATGCATTCGTAGATATTTAAACTCTGTAGACAAGAAGGCTAGCTTATACACCGCAAAAACTAGATACTTTACAAAACAAACAAACCAAGTACCAGTATACAAAGCTAGTTATCATGTGGAAAACACAGTAGTGAAACTCGAAATTCAAGATAATGGATGAGACTCCGTAACCAACACCGAGTGACTGTTGATTAGCTGCAATGAGCTGGCGAAAGAGGGCGAACAGATTGCAACGCTGGTAGCCGGAACTGAAGCAAACACTATGAAAGGCACTTTGGCCCGAACTTGAGTCAGCCAACCAGATTTCGATCCATGAGGTGCGTAATAAAACGACTGAAATGAACAGATAAAGCTTTTGACGGTGCTCAATACTTAAGGGATGCACCATGCATTCCACTTTATCAAGCATTGTTAGAAATGCTTCAATGGATATCTGGGCCTACAGGACTCGGTAGCATATCGGTGTGTCAAGTCGGTGCTGCTTTTCTCCTGGACGGTTCAGCATCATCTCTATTTTCCGGAGGCATAGAGGGCTTGGTCAGCCATAAGCGCCCGATCGAACCTTCGACCTCGTGTAGATCGCAGGGCACCTCTGCCCACTGCGTCACACGTCACATGAAAATAACAGTCCACTCAAATCTAACAATTTAAAAAAATTATGAGATTGTTGAGTTGCAGCCATACGTCCTCCTCACTCGCCTTCCTTACTTCACTTTTTTGTTGAGTTAACTGAGGACATGTATCTTAGCTGGAGCTAAATATTTCAAATTTAAACCGCTGTTCAGCGAAAGTAAAGTCCAAAATCTCTTTTGAAACTAAAAAAAACCTACATATTAGCCAATGGACAAAGAATGACTCAAATTTTCGCCTGGGACAACAAGACTTGATTGCTTTCTCTTTGCTTTTCCTCTCTTCACACATAGGACATAGGCAGGTCATACAACTAACGAAACGGTGTTTCTTCTCAAATAAAGTAATAAAAAAGGACAGATTTTCATCACTCAGTTGTGAGGATACAATATTTCTTGTATTCAATTCGTTTCTTCGCATTGAATATCTCACGTGTTGCTCCGGCTGCTGCTTTGAGATTTCGTCTTCTTCCACGAATTACGGAAAATACGAGTAAAGACGGTTCCCGTCGCTGTTCTGTAGGTAGTCAAACTGAAGGCTTAATTTGGGTGATCGTGACTGATTGCACGAGAATATGGGGGTGAGGGGATTGGAGAGATCGAACCGAAATACGTTCAGACTGTGTAAACAGCGAACTAGTCGAAATGTCGGCCATAGATTTTGACAAAGCTCTAAGAATTCTTGTGCAAGCTTTGAGAAAAAGAGTAGTTCGTAAAACTTAGTTCATCTTTAATCTTCATGGATAGCTTGGTATACGCAAATATTGGAGAGCGGTCTCATATTGTTTATTAGTTTACTCTCAATCTCTGTGATAACCCTGCTACAAACAACTATAAACCAATGATTCCCTCAATAATTTGGCCAATACGGAAATGTTTTAGGGAATTTGGGCCCTTTTCCGTTAGAGATCACAGGACAAAAAAACCGACCCCTTCTTCTGGACTGTAATTTTTAATAAGAGTGTTGACAATCATTCGAAAACTCAGATCTCTAGTTAGCGCCAGTACGAAGCCGTTTGTTCGAAAAGACTTTCCTATACACTCTAAAAATTGAGAATAAATTATGTTTCACATCGGCCGCGCAATTCAACTATTACTTAGCTGGAAGAACGAAAACCACATGGATGTGTAGAGAGAATTTTTTAATATCAGGGTAGAACGTTTTGATTTGGAATTGTTCCAAAACGGAGAAAGAGTTTCTGATTATTTAACGAAAATTGCATTTCAACAAAGCGCCATTCGATCCATGATCGCGCAGACCTCCCTCTGCGGTCTCAGCCCCCAAAATAACAATTGCTTGCGTTTATGAGTCAATCTTATTTTCCCTGTTTACACTGGACAGAAACGGTCTTTGTAGAAAATGAGCACAGCGCTGGAATCGGTAAATCTTACGCTATCGAATGATTACTAACAGTTTTAAGAAAGAGCTCTGTCTGGCGATATAAATATATGCGCGGGCGAAGCAACATTTTATTTTGATTTTGCAGTGCTATGATGAAAAAAATTTTTCAAAAAACCGGCCACATACGGCGTAAGCCAGAGATTTGAGCTTTCCAGTGGTCAGTAGTCCCTCTTATGGAAAGTTCTTATCCACCGAAAGAGATCGGCTTTTGATTCCATGCCGTCTTACGAAAAAGCACCGAATTTCGAAATCGTTAACGTTCCGGATCTCTTTGCCTTTGAAAAGTGAATATTTGACAATTAGATATTGGACAGAGCTCTTGTTCAAGCTTACTTGAAAGGTCGTGGTTGGGAGTGTTTGAGAATATCGATAACATAATAGGTCTAAAGTTTAAACCTGCGGACTCGTATAGTCCCTTCGCTCTTTGATTTCAATAAACTCTTATTTCTTTAGCATAAAGACTTACACCTACAGCCTCGTATAATTCCCACATGCCTTTGTTCTTAGCAAATCTTAATACTCTACCAGAGTGCTTGTAGTTTTTCACAACAGGAAACTACCGTCTTTGTGGATTAGACTGTAAATTCGTATCATTGATGATCACCGACTGTTACATAAGTCGTTTAGTGAAATTTATTCACATCCTAAGAACTTTGCTTCGCTAATGATTTCAATAAAAACCTAGAGTCATTGAAGATAGTTGTCATCTGCAGCGAATGAATAATTCAAAAGTTCCTAATAAACAATAGCAACCTTAATAGCAAATATTTTCTCAATTTTGTCTTCTCCACACATAACTTAGACGCATAACACCAAGTTCTGGTTGAATGCTTAACCCCTAAGGGACGACGTGTACCAGCTGAGGTACACGATCATTTGAAGGCCTTTCTCGCTGAACAGAAATTTTCTTTAGAACACTTGGTAATCATTCGAAAGCTAAAATCTCTGCATTGTTTATTCGAAACAAGCCTTTTTATTACGCTACAGCAGCGAAAACAAAATCATGTTTCACACTCAGTTTGATTTATTTGCTCGACTGAGGCTTGTATGTGGTTGTCCACCAAACTCTTACAAGTCATTCAATAGCCCAAATCTCGAAGATTTCGGTGCTGTAATTGGTTTTTTCAAAGATTATTACAGAGCGCTGTAAGAGCGAAAAGGTTACGTTTCGCACTCAAAGTTTTTATCGTACAAGAAAGCTATATGTGCACAAAAAACGTATGATCATGTAGAGAAAATCATGGAGTATCAGATTAACACAGAAAACTTGAGGTTTTACTTCCCAAATGGGGGAAAATCCCTAATTTTATAACAAAAATCGCGCACCTCCTGTGAGTTTACGCTGTGCGATCGATCAACTTCCGTCCCTAAAGGGTTAAGACGGCTATAGTGCTAAAAATTGTGCTTGCGAATGACATTTTAACAATTCCTAAGACCGACTGTCTATTAACCTAGGCATGCTTCGATATAATTCCTGATTTTCTTCGTTAAGCCAAACACGAGGTGTTACATTAACTTTATTTGACAGCTGACGCATGGGCAATTCGCGTTCTTCAGAGCCTGGAAAGGTCAAATTGTCAAGGTCAATCAAGCACATGCTTTGATGCAATTGAAATCTAGGTCTGGTGATTTTTTCTCACGGAATAATAAAGGAGTTTGGCTTATTGGAATGCGGACAATTTGACCTTTCCAGGCTCATAAGAAGGCGAACTGCCGAAACGTCAGTTGTCAAGTAAAGTTCAATGTAACATCTCGTGTTTGGCTTAGAGAAGAAAATCAGAAATAACATTTTAATTATCTTAATAACCCTAAGGCCTACACCTAGACCTCGTAAAGTTTCTATCGGACTTTGTTTGAGATATAAATTCTCAAACAACTTTAGGAGCACGGCCTACCCCTAAGGCCTAGTATAGTTCCCATCGGCCTTCATCTTTGATGTTTCTGAACAACGTAAAAAGCGCAGCCTAGAATAGTTCCCATGGACTTTTTCAATACATTCCCAAAGAACTTTTGAGCACAGCCTACACTTACGGCCTATTTTAGTTCGATAGATCTTCGTTCCAAATAAATTCCCACATACATAAGCCTCAGGCCCACACCTACGCTGCATATAATTCCTCAAGGCCTTCGCTTTTAACATGACTCTATTGGATCCTCATAAGCATGGCCTAACCACCTAGCCCTACGGCCTCAAAGAGTTCCTATGGTCCTCCACTTTTTGAATTACCCTAGAACTTCATATGCCCGCTCTAATGGTTTACACCGACGGCCTAGTACGGTTCCTATGGACCTTCGTTTCTTAACCGACTCCTAAGAAACTTCACAAGTATGACCTACTTCGACGGCCTCGTATTTTATCCATGGTCCAATATAAATTACCAGAGAACTTTATAAGCATGGCCTAACGGTCTCTCCCTGCGGCCTAATGGCACAGCCCTACCGCCTAATGGCCTCCTCCTACGGTCTGATGGCCTACCCCTACGGCCTAGTATAGCCCCTATGGGGCTTCTTTTAAATAAATTCCCAGGAGAAAGAGCACAAAACAAATACTGTGATGATACAAAGGGCATGACGATGCGAGACGAATGAAAGAAATCGATGGAAGCGTCATATAGGAAAATGGATAAAACACGGAAACCACCAAAACCACTCGAGAGCATCGATTTGGTTACGGTAAACCGTGGGTCACGTATTGGCCGTAGAGCACTTCATAGTAGTCTTAGCAAAAGGTAGACGCAACTGTTGGAAATCTTCGTTATTTTCATTATTGTCGAGTAATTTCACGCCTAGTAAACATGTAATCGTTTCACTCCAAATCTTTGTGAGTAGAAAATAACGAAAATATGGAGATCAGCTAGCCGAGACTATCGATTTGAACGCTGTGGTTTGTGGGTCACACATTGGCCGCAGAGCACCACTTCATCATATCCGGAACTTTTGAAATACCACAACAATTTTAGTGTTTCGGTGGATTGCATGATCACTGCACATCCCTATTTCATTTGCGAACTTTCAGAATAGAAATGAATGGAAATTTAGGAAAAAAGCCGCCTCCTCAAATCATTGATTTGATAGCTATAGCCATGGGTCAGCTATTAGCCGCGGAGCACATTGTTGTCGTTTCATGCGGGCTAGATGACCCATTGAGAAACCACGTCACGTCGAGGTTTCGGAGGATTTTGTGATTATTGGACCTTCCTTAATCTTGTTCCTCACCCTTATGGATCTGAAATGTACCGTATCGTTCTCAAGTCGATTGAAGTGTTTTCCAATGGGTCTTTCATTGAGAAAACCCCCGTTGTCCCTCCACTCCCTGAAATGCGCTGCATTGTCTTCCGTGGAAGGCCAGCAGGTAGAATCATCCTGGACTTCTGCTCTTATCTTTCCACTGGCTATGTCGTCGCGCGATAATCTCCTTCTAGCATGTCCAGAGGCTAGCAGCGCGATTTAGAGGTATATCGCTGACCCTCGAGGCGATAGGAAGCAAGCTTTGATCGATTGACTCCCGCGGACCCACGCTGGGCGTGTCCACCAGCGTGGGAACGACTCCATCTGTCCTACCCCGATTAGTCCCCGCCCACTGCAGTACCACTCTTCGTTGCAAGATCCGCAGCTAGGTTGTGTACTAATTCGTGCGGTCTTCCAACGGAGAGTATTTCTGTAATCGGCGATTAATCTGGACAGAGGAGGTGGAGTTGTTTCCGCGCTGGTTGGCACCCCCAGCGTGGGTCCGCGGGAGTCAGTCGGTTAATCTCTTTTTTTGAAATGTTTTACTCTAAAAAGAATTACTTTGAAAAGAATAGATTAGATAGGAATAATGATAGTTGAAATCATTGTCGATATCATGGCGAATAATAATTAATTTTTTCGTGTTGTTTTGTAGTCGTGACGTTATAGTTTTTAAAGACTTGGAACATGTTTTTTTTAGATTACTTTTTTATTATCAAGCGCAATCCTTTTATTTTAACCCCTTTAGCCGTGGTATCATGGCGTAAATAAACCCAATAATGTTGACTAGTGTAGAAAAACTCTGACATCAGGCGGGATTCGAACACGCATTCCACCCTTTCGGCAAGCGTTGATCGGTTCCCAGGAAAGCCAACAAGTGAAATCATTCTGGACTTCTGTTCTGATCTTCTGCCTAGCTGTGACCTTTCCGATAATGTTCTTGGCGTTTGCTCAGTGGTTAGCCTCCAGACTCAGAGGCAAATATCGCTGACCTCGAGGGGGTGTTGGGACCTTAAATTCTCTTTTTTACGTCCATTTTACTCTGAGAATCAATTACAATGGAGGAGTCGGATATGGAATCATCATCAATATGACTACGATTAATTACTTTTTTTCCGAGACGTTTCATGGTCGTAACGTTTCAGCTGTTGGTGGCTGGAACGTTTTTTTTTGAATTATTTCTTTTACCTGATTTTTCTTTTATTAATAGAATTTGAACCTCGTTGGTTCCAATTCTTTCCGTCGAAGTGAAGAAAGCAACAGTTTAAATAAACCCAATGATGTAGAGTGGTGTGCAAAAACGTTTGCGTCAGCCAGGATTTGAACCCAGATCTTACTCTGTCCGTAAAAACCTCTTTCACTCTTTCTTTCTGGCTTTGAAAGAATGGATTGCAATCGAGCGTCGGTGGTGCAACGGTTTAGCACATGCTCCCGGAAAGAGTAAGATCTGGGTTCAAATCCCGGCTGACGCAAACGTTTTTGCACATCACTCTACAATATTGGGTTTATCTAAACATCATAACACCGCAATAGGCGGTCAAATAAAGATGATTTCTGAGAGCAACGGTTCCTTTATAGGTGAAAAATGAAAGTAAACTCAGAAATGTCCTGTTATGATCAAAGAGATTTATTTTTATTCAGTCGCTTTTTAATGGTGTTGTGATGTTGCAAATATTTTCTCTAATGATGTTCAGTAATGTGCAAAACTAACGTCAGGCGGACTCGGGACTTAAACTCCCATCTCACGCTTTCCCCGTTAGTGCAATTGGTTAGCAGGTTGACTTCCGCGGACCCAAACTGGGCGTCTCCGCCAACGTGGGATTGACTCGACCTTATCTGCTTTTTTATAGACTAATGATATAATTTGTTTTGAGCCGTTTGTAAGGTCTGATAAGTGCTAGACAGGCCCCTGCTCCGTCTTCTGGGATTCATCAGTAGCACGGTACCCTTCGGTTCAGCCGATCCCTTGAGGCAGTACTCCTCTATAAAGGAATCGATGCCGATAATAATTCACCGCAAAGTCAGGTGACACAATCTCCTGGCATTGTTTTGAGCGGGGTCTATGAAAAAGCGGTCGAATGAATAGGCATGATCCATTTCACCAGCCACAAGCTCGACTGCTGGTCACTACATTGTCAGGGGATTCTGTCGCCTGACGTACTGTGATTTATTAACCGCGTTAATTTCTCAATGGAGGGGTTTAGCCTTAAGGGATCGGTTTAACCGAAGAAGACTGTGCTACTGATGAATCCCAGAAAACGAAACAGGGCCTGGCTAACACTTATCAGACCTTACAAACGGCTCAAAACATGTTATATCATTATTAGACTAGAAAACATTCTCTTTGATCATCCACGTAATTATATGTAAGCGTGACTGGATCCAGTGTTGATAGCGACTACCAAGCCAAACCATTGATGGGGTGGGTGCTGACAGATTGATGTGTGATAGCGTAGAAAGAGTGGTGTCAAAACAGGCGTTGTAAGTGCAGTTGGTTAAGCTCGCGCCCCTGGAAAGGGTGAGATGGGGTTCGAGTCCTGCCTAACGTCAAATGTCTTTCTATCCAAAGGTTCCTCTAGGTTAGTGCGCGTTTCTTCTATGTCGGTGGCAGACCTTTCGGCTACTTATCCTTTCAGAGTCAATATATTGGGTGAAAGAGTCCTAGAGTCTTGTAAAATTTGAAACTTCTAAGGGACTTTTCAGAGAGACAAAACGGCTCTGAAGAAGGCGATGCCGTTGAAAACATTAGCTATCGACTTGGAGAAGATATACTAAGCTTGCGCAAGATTTAGATAAGAAAATGGTTTGTCAATGACCTAAAGCAGTTGTCTCTTCAACTGGCAGCTCCGATAGTGTTTTGAAAAAAGAGGTACCAGAGCGGTGACTCCAGTGGCGTAGTGGTAGCACGCGCCCCTGGTATGTGTGAAAGCAGGGTTTCAGCTCCTTGCCGAGGTCATGTTTTTGCGTACCAACTCAGTCTTCTTAGATGAGCATGAAAGAGAACCTTTGTCTCACGTGTTCTTCTCTCTTCCAGCATTTCCATGCTTATCATAAAGGATAAAGGATAAAGCTCTCGGCGTTGATCAATCCCTGAGGGATGCGCCATGCATTCGACTTCAATTTTTAACTTCGTTTTGAGGTGATTGAATGCATATCTGGCCTTTACAATGACGCGCGGTGGCCTCCCGCTGAACCGAGTCAGTGCTGCTTATCCTCCCAGACAAGTCTGAGACCTGTCTGGTACCAATTTACCGACCCCGGAGGGATGGATGGCTTGGTGAGCCATGAGCGCGAGATCGAACCATTGACCTCGTGTGTGACGTAGAGCACCTCTAACCACTGCGCCACATGCGCTCTATGCTTATCATGTTTCTCAGGTATTTTGTTATGCTACTTTTTACTCTTCACTTAGAACTAGCTTTCGTATGCTAATTAATGGTGGCGGTACTGTAGCTTAACATCAAGAACAGTTGTAAAGCTATAATTAGACAAATCGTGAGAGAACATCCACCTCAGAACTGAATATCCTCTCTTTCATGTGAGGATTTGTCTTGTTCCATTTTGACGAGAATTCCTCGGTTTGTCATAACTTTCGTTTCGAGTGTTTTCTCAAGACTAACAGTTCAAATTTCAATATGCCTCGTAATCATTGTTGAGCCACGCATGTCAGTGTCTGTCAAAGAGGGCTGACTTGTAGAGCCCGACCACTGCTACGGTTCTCATAGGACTCTATAAGTCAGCCCTCTTTGACAGATCATTGACATGCGTGGCTCAAAAATGATTACCGGGCAGATGTTCCTCGTTTCTTCATCTGAGGGACGTCACGATTCCATCTA
>JAHQIW010004543.1:0-57070 GCA_019055375.1 Parelaphostrongylus tenuis | reverse complement strand
ACAATGTTTTGATTGTACTTGCTTATTGAAGTGCAGGATATTGAGGTATAAGGGAATCAATACTTCAGTGTTTATGTGTGTTCAAATTAAAAGTTCTAATCAGCGACACCGTCGATATTCCCAACTGATTGGATTACACAAGTCCATACTCTCGTGTGATGCTTCAATATATTTGGGATATTAGTCATATTACAAAGCCCACGATTTCCAGCCTTCGCTACTAATGTCTATGGAAACACTTGAACAACACATGGTGTTTCAATGTTCATATGATGGTTCATATGACTAACCATCTGATCCTTTCACACTGTAGCTGGTCTTTGATGATTGCCGGCAGTTTCCTTATTACCCTGGATTTTTGAAGATTCAAGACAACGAAGTTTTTGAGAGAATCGCTTTCCTCGTATCAACTCCTCAGTATTTCCATAGAGTTTCAGTTGAAACACCATAGTTTGATTATCGGAATTTGGCAACTGATGTGAGTTTATGAAGTTTTCAAAGAGCTGCTATGCAGTATAAGCAATGCAATAGATCATCGTGTCATGTTGGACAAAATCTCGCTTGTCCGATCGCTCTTATTAGGTAGACCAATAGAGTAGAAGAAATATATGTCATAAATCTCAGGATTCGCAACTATTTTTTTTACTAAAACAAGAAGTATAGCGATGAAGTATGCCTTAGAAGGGACAAATGCTTAAGCTGAGTTGTCCAAAACAGGGCGTCCAATCCCGTTGCGATCGTAAGAAAAACAGTAAGACAATGAATTGGACAGACGTTTCACGCATTATTCATAAGAGTTTCAATCTCTGACTATGGAATCTCTTTGTGTTTGCATTATTGAAAGAAAAGCAGACATCGGCAGAAATAAGAGATCCTCCCTGCTATCTGCGCCTATACTTCTTCTTATAGGGGATGAAGAAAACATTCGGCGAGGACTAAGGGACGGTTAGCAAATGCCGAGTGTTTCGCACCTTTGTCTCTATATTCATCTCGTAATTGGCGGTATTTTTTTATGACATTTGAAATCCAAGAACAATTCCGTGACCTGTTCTCTACCATGCATTTTGATAGACAGTCATTGCACAAAACACCCGTTGGTTGGCGTTTTGTATATCGTCACGGGTAATATTTCATAGGGCTTCTGAAGTGCAAGATAACATTATGCACATTATCACGCTCTAACTAGCAAAGATGATCCTTCACTTTGAATTATCAAAAGTTTCCCAGGTTCAATTTCATTTGCTGAGAATCCACATTGATGAACTACATAATACGTTCACAAACGACGTTGAAAGTCGACAGAAAGCCTTGAGTATCAGGAAAATACTTAGTGGATTGCGTACAGTCTTCGAAGACGTATTCTACGCTACTCACTCTTCGATCCTCGGTATTCACTATTTTTGGAGAATCACCTTCGATATGGTCGACTGAGCAGACTGCAAGTCTGATCCTTCACTCTCCGGAGAATCAAAATCTTGAAAGTATAGCCAGTACTGAGCGGTGTTCTATCCATTCACTTCGAGGGGTTCTGATGAAGAGGCAATCGGTCAAGTGATCAAAGAAGGTGTCGTCACCCAAGGTCTTGCCCTTTTTTTAAAATAACGACGGGAGGTGTTAAAGAGACGTAGTTCTCAGGTGCAGGAAACCGATCGACTTCTACAACTCACATTACACTTCTACACACCCCATTTTTTGGAATTTATTCTAAACAGACGAATATCTGTGGCCACGATAAGTGTAATGAGCGGGGAAGACGGTCTCTACTCTTGCGAGATGTACGTCAGAAGTGAATAGTAAGAATTGGAAATAAATTGATTCAACGCTGCTCTAGTAGGAATAGGGAAGTGACCAAGTAAGGTGAGGTGCACTAAAGCTTTTTCTTGAAGAAATGTCGCTCTCTTTGTGACTATGAAGTGTTCCAGCCGTCTAAATTTCACTAGTATAGCTGCCAACAAAACCGTCGGTAAGTTCAAACAATGAGCTAAATATCCCAAAAGCGAGACGTATCTTTTTCTTCTTTGTTATTGCGCACTGAAATAGCCTTTTTATAAGTCAAGCTTAGTACCAGAAATTCTATTTCATCACTAACGAGTCTCTTAATAGTCTACTGGAAAGCAGGAGGTATAGTGGCAGTGTACTTTCAAGGAAATGCTTCCAAATTCAATCTGTGCAAACTCTGTCGCTGCTTGCTCCAGCTGCATACTAACTCCTCTCATATATGTTCTTTCTACGTGTCTCAGAATGTCAAATGTGCTTCCAACTTGATTTCACATAAAATAGGCGATGGAAGTGCACAATAAGGGTCAAAGGCTAATGATTTCCAAGGACGTACCTTGCAAATCTAAATGTAGTACTTTCCGAACATGTGAGGATTCTCCATTTTGAAAATACGTTGCTCTGATCATTAATCTTCACGAACAATATGATTGTCCAGAAACCAACTAATTACATTGAAGATCAAAAACGACAGAGTAAAAGTTCTTACAACGGGTCATTTAGCACAAAGAAAAGCGTAGTCCTCTTTTCACCTAGTACATCTCAATGTGAAGTTTCTGTGTAAAGCAGTTTGCGAAGAAAATCTCCACTTTTCAAGCTATTGATTGATTACTAATGTTTTGATGAAAATACTCGTCTGGTTGAAAAAGGCAGGAAATTCGAGCACACTCTCACTAAATATAGATGCAGCTCGCACAAAATCGTAACAAAAAGTGGGAGCATTTTGAATGACTAGGCGATTGTTTCTGCTAGAGATGAGTTTGAAGAGATCATTCTAGTAATATTCAATGCTTTACAATGCAAAGTTCTCCTAAATATCAAATTTTACTATGAAAGCATAAAAAAATGTCATGTAAATGTTAAAGAGCTGAATTTCTTGCAAAATGCTTGCTTTTTTCTTGAGGAGAAGTACTAAAAGAAGTCTTTTGCTACGAATACAGACTCGACGGGTAGGACATGACATTTCTCAAGCTATCGAATGATTTACAAAAACTTGGACGAAGAAGAAAGAAACGAAGTTATTATAACGGCTGAAAATATGTTCCCTTCATAACAATGTGATTTTCTCATTGAAAAACAGATGATTTTATGACACATGGGCATTCGCGAAATTACAAAACTTTTCACAGAAGTCTCTTCTGCTATACTCATCACTTCATCACAATACTATCCCCTCAGTACCTCGATTACCAAACGAATTCCCATATTTCCATTGCAACGCGTGATTATATAAGACTCACCGCCGCGCTGTGCTGCCGCACACGCGGTGTGCGGTATGAGCTAGTAACAACCCAGATGACTGACACCTTCTGCTGGTCACTGTACTCATCGAGGGTTGCGATCAGTAACACTACTAGATCTGGGACGCAAATATTTCTGATGGTCGCAGAATTTTCTTCTAACGTGACAATGCATTTTGAGCTTTTGAGGTGTGTTGCAAGTGTTGTTGGTGATACCAGAGCCTGGCAATTGTAGTCTGTCCAATGACACTAGTCTGAGTGGGGATCATTTTTTACATTGAGTCATAACACTTAGTGCCTTTCTCATTTCAGTGTTAGGAAGGTAGAGTTTTGTATAACAGTCGGACTGGTGAATTGTTTCTGTATTACACTATGAAAATACGGAATTTTGAGCAAATAATTTGATGTAGTATGACATAGTACGTGATGCGCTGACGAACGCGAAGTCGCCGAAAGTTAGCCATCGAATTTGAAGAGAGGATCACTAACCTCGTGCAAGTTATATTCCAAGGAAAGGACATTCGTAGGATAGTTTGCATTTTCATTACGCGTGCCGAGTTTTGGAGAGGATTGGACTTTTGTGCCAACTTTATGCTTTCTATAGAGAAGTATAAAACTGCACACGCAGGTACTAGTTCGCCATATCGAATAATATTCAATAGACTCACTCTGTAAAAACCTGGCTTCTGCTGATCAAGTGAAAAAACTGGCCTTCATAATCGTCTATATATAACTCGAAAAGTGTATGATATATCCTAACACTAAAAGCTATGAATGTTTCAAAACGGGTACACTTTACGCAATCTCTTTCAAAGCGTGCTGCGAGAAGTACATTAACGAAACAGGTAGGCCACTCTTTGTCCGAGAAAAAAGACGCAGTCAGAACGCTTAAACCTAGGAAAATACTCCATTAGGCTCATTGGGGCACAGAGACATAACGAGGAGCTTTTTGGAGCAGAAGTTACCATTCTGGCACAAAATAAAACACTGTCGCGTAAGATTCACAAGGCGCTTTACATACATTCGATGAATGAATTTCGTAAAAATGATCAGCTGAAAGATTTGCTTTGGTATCATCTCTCATATGACAATTCATAAGAGCTGTTGTCTGTGACTGAGAGGTGCAATACGGTTTATATGAACTCTTCCCGTTACTCTCTGGTTGAACCACTTGATGAAAACTCGAAAACGCTTGATTGTTTTGATATGATCAATTCCAGGTGCTATACTTTTCTCTCTGGAATATTGGTGTCTCTGGCCGACTACTGGGTTGCAGATATCTGATGTTTTCAGGCTCTCAAGAAGCCAAAATCGCCATTTCAATAGAACGACTATGGTTATGAAGGATGCTGAAGCTAACAGAGTCGGGCTTGGAATTTCGATATTGAAATTAACCATTGGAAAAATTGAAATAATCACTTTTGAGAGTGCGTGTTAATTTGTTATGAGTATCGTTATCAGGATGGAATCTTTGGATAATTTCTAGGATGAGTCTTCTGATCTGAGTAGAGCTCAATCCTCATAGTGTGCGAACTACATCAGGGGCGTTATAGCAATTTTCCTATGAAACAATGAGATCATTGTGATTGGCGGATCATTGCATTGTCCTGCTAAAGCTTTTAATCAAGCGTAAATATATTAATCGTAAAAATAAGGTCGTAGTTAATCTGTTATCATGACTAGACGAGATTGTCAACATGCCAGAAATCGCGTTCAAAGGAAAAGGGATTAAAACCTTGCTTTGGCTTCAAAGAAAGAACAGGCTTCAGTCATGAATAGTCATTGTGCGGACCTCTTACAGAACAATCTATCACACAAATTTCTCCTCCAATGCAGGAAAAATCGCTAACAATGTGTGAAAGATCGGCTGCGAATGATTACTGGCAAGAACGACTGCGATTATTAAGAAGCGTATGGCGCATTCATCGGGCCACAGTGAAGTCTATAACTCGAAAAGCTTCAAGATAGATCAAGAAACTATCCTTGTGTCTCATATTTATTACCTTGAAAGTTATTTGGCGCAGTTTGAGCTAGTCGCTCACATGTCCATTGAGACAACTTGTGCCATGCTCAGTTTCCTGTAATTTTCCAAAATTGTATGACAGCTTGATAATTTCCAGAAAAAGCAAGGAATTGTTAGCTTGAGTGATTGCAGTGACATACTTTCATTGATCAATATTCCTCCATCAAAGTTTCTACAGTTACATCTTGTAACTTTCATTGATGAATAATTCATTGATATCGAAAACGGTCTACGTCTAGTTTTAGTAAGAGCATGGTCCACTGGCTAGATTGCCATTGTTAGGACCAGCTGGACATGCGCTGCAAACTGCACCAGACGTGTAAATGCTCCGCCTGATCACGTTCACTGTGAAGCAAGACGTATCATTTTTCAGAAATTAGGAAAGCAAATAATGTGTTAGAGCTTCACGGATCGCGATACATGCAAGAAGTGAAGTAAAATCCAGGACATAGAACGGTAGCGCAACTCACGAAGTTTAGTCTTAGTCCTTGACATTCAAATGCTAAAAGAATGTAGTACAATATATCTGCTTTTACCAATAATACCACATTTGACCATATTTGATGAAACCTACTGAGATTTAAAATGAACGTAAGTAATACTTACTCGCTTCGTAACGGACCACCGCATATGCCAAACCGTAGGAGCTGAAAAGTTGTAGGACGTCTTTTGATGATGTTCAGAAAACATAGGCAAATAAACTCAACCAACCACGCCATAGAAAAAGACTAGTGTCACAGACAGATCCCGTGACGAGCGAATGACTAACAGTTGTTGATCATCCTTATAAACGACTATCGATTTGCACTTTCTCAATAAATGAAATTCAATTTTGAAGCTATCGCATACATTATAGATTATCTTTTTATTACTTCCTGTATGCTGTTTCACATTCGTATATCTTGCACTTCACATAGAAAACATCAAATCATTTTACTCTGTAGAAAAGACCAAACTGTCGCATGTGACAATTGTGGTTATTACAATCATTCAGTGAGCTGCCGATTCGAGCTATTGCATTACTCTTGATGAGCCGTCGCTGAATTAAGCGCAAATTTCTGCCGCTTTTAAGCAATACTATTTGTGCTGGAAACATAGGAAACGGCCATCTTCAAATTTTAGAGAAAGCCACCACCTAAATTTGAAAGAGGGAGAAATAAGCAAGGCAATTCAAGTGGTAACAGCATGAATACGCAACATAGTATGAATATAAGAAATTTGGCGGATTTTCGTGAGCAGTGAGTCTTTGAAAAGTGATCATTAACGACTTTGCCTAAAAATTCGCTTTCATGTCTTTGACACGCTATTATCCACCAGTTACATCAGACAGTGTTCTGAAAGAGATTATTACCACTCCACGATTTCATGGTAGCTTCCTTGTGATCTCACTTTTCTGCTCATGCATTGTGTGTATGTGTGTGTATTAAAAAATTTACTAGTAAACGTATATTGAAACGTGATGGACTTCTCCGTCAGAGGGCACAGGATAATGAAACGACCCTCTCGCTGGGCAAGAACTTTTAATAAGAGTGCTAGTAACCACTCGAAAGCTTTAATCCTTGTCCACTGCACTGCATCAATCGTTGAAAAAGCTTTTCTATACGCGTGCAGCTTAAAGAAGCATTTGTGTTTCACGCACGCATATTTCTCGCACGACAGAACTCTTTCCACAATTTATAGTAGCCATTCGTTGCGAATGTTTCGACGATTACATTGCTGCTTAATCTGAAACAATCGTTTCACTGCAGTGTAGCAATGAAAGTAAGGTTGAGCTTTCACTTACGCATAGCTTTTGCTTGTCGGCTAGGGTGTGTGCTGGATGTGTGGTTGGTGTCTGTTGACCGTGCATCGATAGCGCGATCGCATGTGAAGTGAAATTTTTGTTATTTGATTGAGGATGTCTTCTCCGCTTCGAAGAAACTTCAGACATAACGTGTGATTCTGAAACCACGAAATTTCGTCTACTCGTTGACAAGCTCTTTGTGCTTCCAGCAAAGTACAGTAAAAAAATGAGCAAGTAGAGCACTAGCCACATATTTGGGCATTCGAATGATTACTAACACTCCCATGAAAAGTTTTCGTTCAGCGAGATGGTCCTTTCTTCCTTTCATGCCGTCGGACGGAGAAAAAACCGTTTTTCCTTGTTACCAAAATTTATTAAGATATGCCAAACCAACCGTCGCAGATAAAAGATCTGTCGAATCAGTGTCACCAATTGCAATGACCATTACTGCTTCAGAATAATTTTGGGCATCTTTCAGACGACACTTGCGAAAAAAAACATTGATGAGATGATGTGTGGACCTCTAAAAATTAATAATGATGTGTAAGACCAAGATTGCCAGAAGAAGTATTAGAAATTTTATTCCAGCGATCTTGTTCAGTGGTTGTCACACTCAGATGGCATGGTATCTGCTGAACAATTCATAATATAATGCGAGTCCAATGCAAAGCCAATGCAATGAACGGCGAAAGATAAACTAGCATGGTGCACTTCGCAAGTTAAACACAGTTTTCAAGAGGTCTGGTATGGTATATCTTTTGAGTGGTATACGTATGTTTCGACTTTACTCACACGCCTCATCAGTACCACATGCCGTATGACTCACCTCTGCTACTTTTAGCAGTCGACGCCAAAGTAGTACACTCTAGGTCACGTGAAAGGCTAATTTATTTTGTGTTTTCAATATGACTGATTGACAATAGCAGCTGAGGTGAGCCGTGGGAGCGTGATACTGATGAGGTGTGCGAGTAACGCCGAAACGTAGGTACGTTACTCGAAATGCCACCCGCAGACCATTCAAGAGGCTTAAAGCATTCTATTAGACCATCCTAAAACTCCATGAAAAGGAGCGGTTCATAAATAAGAGCGGTCTGCGCTGGAAAATAGTATTTAATCCCTAAGGGACGACGTGTACCAGCTGAAATATACGAATAGTTCGACGTCTTTTTTTGATGGGCGAAAGCTTTATCTCAAACATCTAGTAATGATCCAGAAGCTTAAATCTGTGCGATTTCAAAGATACGTTTGTTTTTTCAAAGTGACTTTTTGTTAAGTTGTAGCAGCGAAAATAAGATCATGTTTCACACTCAATTTGCACAGCTTACTCGGCTGAGGCTTGTCTATGGCTCTTCACCAAGATTTACCAGTCTTTGATAGCCCAAATCTCAAGGACGTCTACGAAGCAATTGCTTTTCTTGAAAAGTATCATTAGAGCGCCGAATAAGCGGAGAAAAGATTGAATTTTACACCTAAAATATTACTCCGCCGCTTGGATGCCATAATTGGTTTATTGGTATTTAGAGGTAAAGTTTATATCTCAGAGGTATATTATCGCTACATAAAAATTGGAATGTCAGAAATAAAACTTTTATAAAGTTTTTGATTTAGAGAGCGGCTACTTGCTTGAAAATTTTAATTTTCAGCGTTAATACCGCAGCCTTGTAAAAATAAGTATACTTTCAGCCCCTATTCTGTATTTGTAGCGTTTGTCTTGCAGGAACTTAGCTTGAAAGCACATATTCTACAACAAAACACCTTTCATAGAGATGTGGAGGAAATTATAGTATATAGTTGAAGATGTAGCAGCCATTCCATAGCCCAGATCTCAAAACGCCAATGGTGTAATTTTCTGAAAGCCTTTATATTGCGCTGTAACAGTGTAAAGACAATTCTATTTCACACCCAAGCCTTTTTGATGAGCAAAGCTTTCCCTCGAAAAAATTGGTAAACATGACAGCATAAATTTCTGCAAAGTAAGTGATGCCTTCGATTTTTCCAAAAGAACACTTTTTCTTGCGATGTAACACCAAAATTAAGATTCCATTTCACATGCGACGCGCATGCCTTCACCTGTATGTAAATGGAGTTTGCAGTATTGGGCATCAAATGATCGCCTTTCAATAACCAGCAATAGCCTATTTCTTGGGGATTTCGGCTCCTAGATCATGCATGAGCGATCCGTTCAATTTTTTTCCCTACCTCTGCTTTAGATTTCGATCTAACACCATTTCCGAACAAACTAGTAGGAAGTCCTGCCTAGGATCCGTCTCCGAAACCCTTCCATGGAAACGGCATCATGAAGACCTGAAGAAGCCCTTGCAAAAGTTACATCAGGAGACCAAGGATTATAATAAGCACGACCAGCAATATGCCATTTGGAATAAGTGCCGGTGTCCGCACAACTAGTGAAGACGGACAACCTAGGTATTCAAGTAAGTAAATAAGCCTTATACTTGAGCATTGCAATGATGTGCTTGTCTTTTGAAAAAGGCCTCTTAGAGCTGTAGCAACAAGAATAAAAAAGTTTTGAGCATTTGAGTTATTCTCTGGACACGGCTTTTCTCCTAGACTTTCATATACATTCGACAGCACAAATTTTAGCGATTTCGATAAATTGGAATTCCTACATTTAGATTTGCAAGGTACGTTCTTGTAACCCTTATTGTGCACTTCTATCGCCTATTTCATGTGAAATCAAGTTGGAAGCGCATCTGACATTCTGAGACACGCAGAAAGAACATATATGGAGAGGGTTTTAGTATGCAGCTGGAGCAAGCAGCGGCAGAGTTTGCACAGATTGAATTTGGAAGCATTTCCTTGAAAGTACACTGCCACTATACCTCCTGCTTTCCAGTAGACTATTAAGAGACTCGTTAGCTGATGAAATAGAATTTCTGGTACTAAGCTTGATTTATAAAAAGGCTATTTCAGTGCACAATAACAAAGAGAAAAAGATACGTCTCGCTTTTGGGATATTTAGCTCATTGTTTGAACTGTACCGACGGTTATGTTGGCAGCTATTACTTAGTGAAATTTAGACGGCTGGAATACATCATGTCAAAAGAGAGCGACATTTCTTCAAGAAAAAGCTTATAGTGCCCCTCACCTCACTTAGCCACTTCCTCTACTAGAGCAACGTTAATGAACTTATTTCCAATTCTTACTATTCACTTCTGACATATATCTCGCAAGAGTGAGACCGTCTTTCCCCGCTCATTACAATTATCATGGCCACAGATATTCGTCTGTTTCCAATAAATTCCAAAATATGGGGTGTGTAGAGTTTGTAGAAGTTGATCGGTTTCCTGCAACTGAGTACTACGTTCGCTTTGAACACCTCCCGTCGTTGTTTAAAAAAAGTGCAAGACCTTGTGTGACGACACATTCTTTGGTCACTTGCCGATTGCCTCTTCATCAGAACCTCTCGAAGTGAATGGATAGAACACCGCTCAGTACTGGCTATACTTTCAGAGATTTTAATTCTCCGGAGAGTGGAAGATTCAGACTTGCAGTCTGCTCAGTCGACCACTATCGAAGGTGATTCTCCAAAAATAGTGAATACCGAGGAATCGAAGAGTGAGTAGCGTAGAATACGTCTGCGAAGACTGTACGCAATCCACTAAGTATTTTCCTGATACTCAAGGCTTTCTGTCGACTTTCAACGTCGTTGTGAACGTCTTATGAAGTTCATCAATGTGGATTCTCAGCAAATGAAATTGAACCTGGGAAACTTTTGATAATTCAAAGTGCAGGATCATCTTTGCTAGTTAGCGCGTGATAATGTGCATAATGTTATCTTGCACTTCAGAAGCCCTATGAAATATTACCCGTGACGATATACAAAACGCCAACCAACGGGTGTTTTGTGCAATGACTTTTTATCAAAATACATGGTAGAGAACAGGTCACAGAATTGTTCTTGGATTTCAATGTCTTAAAAAATACCGCCAATTACGATATGAATATAGAGACAAAGGTGCGAAACACTCGGCATTCGCTAACCGTCCCCTAGTCCTCGCCGAATGTTTTCTTCATCCCCTATAGGAAGAAGTATAGGCGCAGATAGCAGGGAGGATCTCTTATTTCTGCCGATGTCTGCTTTTCTTTCAATAATGCAACACAAAGAGATTCCATAGTCAGAGATTGAACTCTTATGAATAATGCGTGAAACGTCTGTCCAATTCATTGTCTTACTGTTTTTCTTACGATCGCAACGGGATTGGACGCCCTGTTTTGGACAACTCAGCTTAAGCATTTGTCCCTTCTAAGGCATACTTCATCGCTATACTTTTTGTTTTAGTAAAAAAAAATAGTTGCGAATCCTGAGATTTATGACATATATTTCTTCTACTCTATTGGTCTACCTAATAAGAGCGAATGGACAAGCGAGATTTTGTCCAACATGACACGATGATCTATTGCATTGCTTATACTGTATAGCAGCTCTTTGAAAACTTCATAAACTCACATTAGTTGCCAAATTCCGATAATCAAACTATTGGTGTTTCAACTGAGACTCTATGGAAATACTGAGGAGTTGATACGAGAAAGCGATTCTCTCAGAAAACTTTGTTGTCCTGAATCTTCAAAAATTGATGGTAATAAGGAAACTGCCGGCAATCATCAAAGACCAGCTACATTGTGAAAGGATCAGATGGTTAGTCATATGAACCATCATATGAACATTGAAACACCATGTGTTGGTCAAGTCTTTCCACTAGACATTAGTAGCGAAGGCTGGAAATCGTGGGCTTTGTAATATGACTAATAAAAGGATAAAGGATAAAGCTCTCGGCGTTGATCAATCCATGATGGATGCGCCATGCATTCGACTTTAATTTTTAACTTCGTTTGAGGTGAATGAATGCATATCTGGCCTTTACAATGACTCGCGGAGGCCTCCCGCTGAACCGAGTCAGTGCTGCTTATCCTCCCAGACAAGTCTGAGACCTGTCTGGTACCATTTTACCGACCCCGGTGGGATGGACGGCTTGATGAGCCATGAGCACGAGATCGAACCAGCAACCTCGTGCGCGACGCAGGGCACCTCTAACCACTGCGCCACATGCGCTCGATATGACTAATATCCCAAACATATTTGAAGCATCACACAAGAATATAGACTTGTGTAATCCAATCAGTTGGGAATATCGACGGTGCGTTGATTACGACTTTTAATTTGAACACACTGAACACTGAAGTATTGATTCCCTTATAGCTCCATATCCTGCACTTCAATAAACCAAGTACAATCAAAACATTGTGAATCAGTACCGTACAGCTCCCATTCAGTAGCTTGATGATATTGTACATACGCTTTAACCCTGCACTCCATGCAAAATATGACAATTTCATTGAGCGTCACACGAACGCCAAACAATGAATATCTGTGAATTGAAAAATATATCACCGAAATGTCCAGTCTCAATGATATAGATAACCAATCCCAATCAAATTTGCCGCCTACTCATGAAAAATATTGATGTCATGAAAACGGTGCCAATTATCAATAGAATGTCTTTAAAAGTTTGAAGAAGGACCGACAAGCATTGTGGCGCACCAAAAATTGCAGTGGTAGGGTCGATCTGAGCGGTCAATGCATCAGAATACTGTGACGGTGCAGTGGAGAATCTGCTGTGTGCTTCTAGTTGTCAGGGTATCTAACTCGTAATATGCTGCAGATTTGTGTAAGTTTGTTACACGATACTAGTAGCAGGCTTAAAATGCAGAGGAGCACAAGGCGATCTTTCGAAGCTTGATGGAAAATCGTATATAGAAGGGTGAATCAGCGACTGGGTGATCATTACGGAAAAAGTGTAGATAACATTCGGTACTTTATGAAAAATGTTGCGTATGAGAGTTACCCTTCTTCACGCTTGAGCCCTTAGTGAACTAGAAGCCTTATGTAGGAGGAATGACAATAATGAATCTTTTGATTAGATGTTGATGATAGGATCATTAATTTCGTAATCTGCTCGTAATGCGAGTGCATGGGAAAAAGTAGAGGTTGGTACCATACTTGTCTTGAATACTCATTCTTAGTAGTCTACAAAATCTTCCAACATTGTGAGATTCTTACCTAGAATTTTGGAAGAGAACGGCTCGTACACCATTTAATAGGTACTTCTCGATTGTAATGAGACAAATAAATATTTAACTTCATTCACTGGATAAGAATTCTTCACAAGAGTGTTGGTTATCACTCGCAAGCTTGAATTCTGGTTAGCACCCTACGTAGCCAGTTTTTAAAAAATTCCTTGTTTAGTGCTGTGGCATCCAAAATAGAATTATGTTTCACACTCGCCACGCGCCTTCATTTTTACCACGCGTTGCTGCAAACAATAAAGGTGTATGAACGTAGAGAAAACTTTGCAGTATCTGTGTAATCGTTTTATCGTAATTCTCTTTCGAAGCAAAGAAGAAATTCCAGATTGAATATCAAGTTGCATCCCACATATCTAACACTCCAGACCATCGATCGACTGCCCACCCCTAATCCGTATACTAGTCGGTAACAAGCTAGCCAAATACGTGAAACTCGTTTGCACCTTGCTTTATACATAACAATAAAATGATCTTACACAGAAAACAAGAACAGCGTTATAATCATTGGAACTTACGCTATCGAATGTTTACTATTGTCCAAAGAAAAATTCTGTCTGTCGAGATGTGAAGCGCAAATGTTTCTTCTCTTACAGCACCATCAAAAGAGCTTCTCCAAAAGCAAGCACATTTTTGATTTCTGTGAGACTTCTGCTAGCGAAGGAATACTAGTCTTCGAAAGAAGAAGCTTTGCCGGCGAGATACAAGCGAGGCAAGACGCGTGATCGTGTGAAACATAGTTTTTTTACAGCGTTCCGAAAAAGTGTTTTAGAAACAGGCCATATAGAGTACGCTTTCAATAAAATACTAACACCTCTATGAAAAAATCTTGTAAAGCGAATGAGGTTGAATTCTAAATAGCTCTCTTATAACCAAAAATACCTAAAACTTTATCTATAATTTACAAACCATCTGCCATTTTATGCTTGCTATGGCTACCGTATCCGTCGGCTGAATAGATTAAGTAAATAAACAGAAAGAAATCACTTCAGTATGGAACATATATTATTGCATTAACCAATTCATTGTTCGCAGCAAGAAAATTTGAAAGAATTTTTTGAGATCATTAAAGATGGTCACAGCTAATATCGTGCTTTGGAAAATGCTTTTGGAGAATAGAAAGAAAATGTGTTTACCAGCAATGTTCCTCCCTACACCGCTAAGATTTAGTCTAACGAATTCTTGTCAATGAATTAGCAATAGAGATCACATGAACTGTGAAGTGAAGATAAATTCCTATAGCACGCTGCATAGGCTTTAAGAGGGTGCGAGCTTTTTCTGTTATCGATCAAGCTTAATGATGGATTAACAAAAAAAAAACCGTTACTGATTGCTTCTGTAATACTCCTCACGAGAATATTATGAACTTTGTGCTAAATCGGTCATATTATTGAGATTTCTATGACTATCGTCTTTTTTCTGTCTGAAAATTTCTGCTTTCACTCCATCGACGATCCCTCGAGATGTGTTCTACACGGCGTATCGACGACTCAAACTAAATAGCGTGATAATTGCAGATGTAACGTGAGCTCACTATTTCAATTGGAGAAATGTGGTGGTATTTATTCAAAGTGCAAGATATGTGCCTATGAACACCACTTAACAAGGAACAAAAGAGACAGTCTGTGATGTTTGGCACAAAAAGCCTTCAAATTAAATTTCACCTTTTGAAAAAGGGCAAATACACATTCGTTTATAAGGTTAACAGGAAGCCACCAGTCGATCGCTCATTAAGGGATGTTATTGGGTATACTGCTGCTTCTCTATGGTGTGGTGGGTTAAGCTTAATATGTTCACGTACCATTAGCTGCTACATCCTGAAGATCTCACGTTTTTCAGTTCTTACGGTTTTGCCTATGTGGCGGTCGATATGAAGCACGTAAGTGCCATGTTATATCCATTTTATGGGAAAAACACTTCATATAACATATCCTTCATTTCGAGTGTTTTCTTAAGACCACAGCTCAAATTACAATATGCCTGATAATCATTATTTGAGCCACGCATGTCAGTGGTCTGTTAATGAGGGCTGACTTATAGAGCCCGATACACGTGTTTCGATCTTGCGATCTCGTCAGTCGGGCAGTTACCCGTTCTCGTCTTTTGCTAATCTCTGTGGGTGCTCCAGTCCCCACAATAAGAGTTAGCGACGACGTACGTTTTACACTCTGTGTTCAGTGAAGAACTCACCAAACACAGAGTTTTTTACACTCGAATGCTCGTGGCTAGTATATTTAATATAACATATCCTTCATTTCGAGTGTTTTCTTAAGACCACAGCTCAAATTACAATATGCCTGATAATCATTATTTGAGCCACGCATGTCAGTGGTCTGTTAATGAGGGCTGACTTATAGAGCCCGATACACGTGTTTCGATCTTGCGATCTCGTCAGTCGGGCAGTTACCCGTTCTCGTCTTTTGCTAATCTCTGTGGGTGCTCCAGTCCCCACAATAAGAGTTAGCGACGACGTACGTTTTACACTCTGTGTTCAGTGAAGAACTCACCAAACACAGAGTTTTTTACACTCGAATGCTCGTGGCTAGTATATTTAATATAACATATCCTTCATTTCGAGTGTTTTTCTTAAGACCACAGCTCAAATTACAATATGCCTGATAATCATTATTTGAGCCACGCATGTCAGTGGTCTGTTAATGAGGGCTGACTTATAGAGCCCGATACACGTGTTTCGATCTTGCGATCTCGTCAGTCGGGCAGTTACCCGTTCTCGTCTTTTGCTAATCTCTGTGGGTGCTCCAGTCCCACAATACTTCATATAACCTTGTCAAAATAATGTTATAGCAAAACTAGACAATATTATCTATTACTATTTAAGCATTTGGATGTGAAGGGATGAGGATGAACGACACAAATCGAACCGTAACTCTCCTTGCCTTTAATGGATTACGTGCAGCAGTTGCGCTGGGACAATATTTCGACTTGTCGTCTACAAGTCTCATGAACAAACTGGTTGACTTTTTTGACTAGACGTCACAAATTCAATTCATCATGAGCAGATGCCTGATTTCCGTGTTCAAACGTCGAAATTACAGGCTTGGAATTGCACCCTGGAACGACTAGCTGAGGAAGCAATATCAAACTGCTCTATAAAACCTCCCTCAATGAATAACGGGATCATAAATGTCACGTAAGATGGGAAAATATTACGGGAAATTGAGCAGAAGCCTTCTAAAAATGGTCTCATTACTTCCGACATTGTAGGTTCTCGACGCGTTGGCGCGTTGGAACGTATACTCTTCAAGTCGCACTCACTATGATTTGGACTTTCCACCACCGTCCTGGCCATCAAACAATACCTTCAGCCCGCCTTCAACAATTTCAGTGATTTCTTTAACGTACGTTTACTTTATGTCAGTCTTGGCAATGTCACATAATGTGGTATTTTCTTAGCTGGTTAATGCAAACACATCTGCTGTTGGATGCACTACTGAAATTTGTGCAATGCTTCAGTTGCTGCATGTGTGTTTTCTACACCGTGAGTGAGCAAAAGCAAGGTAAACTCGTGCAAATGCTGCGAATTTTCCTTAAGCATTAAGGCAAGTGAAAGACGGAGATCGAGTCTTCGTGTCTGGCCCTCATTGTCAGGATGGCCAGCCGTGCTTTGGACCAGATCCTGGATTCTGTGAAAATGGACTCTGCGTTTTTTCTAATGACACAAGCACAACAGCAGCACCAACAGCACAACTACACGACATCATCTGCATCAACAACAACAACGATGCCAACATCAACAACTACCACAACAACAACGACGACGACAACAACGACAAGAAGGAGAAGCACTGATTGCCCAAGCACGGCCTTCAGCACGACATTTAGAGAAGTGGCCTAGGAATGCATAACAATTTCAGGTAATCGAGTTATAAACCTCAGATAAAGCAAGTTCCAAGTAATAAGCGTATGATCATCATAAAGCAACACGTATCTCAAACGACTATGTACAGTCGAACAGAAACTGAGCAAAAACCCAGCCAAAAATTCTTATCTTCTTTCGTATTAGTGTTTTCAGAACGCTCACGACATTCAAGCTAGTTCGAAAGTTGAATCTAAAGGAAAGAAGAAACATACGTTTCTAAGGAAAAGAAGTCCTTAATTTTAGATCCTTAGTTGCCACAGGCCGGGCAAGAAACGGTGAGTATCCAAACGAAAACGCACCACCGGCTTCACGGATGGATTTGATGGTAAGACTACGAGCTTTTCGTTAGGCCTCTTCTTTAGGGTAACAGTATTGCTTTCGATAATACCTTTTAGGAGTATGACTGCCAAGCAGAGCAGCTAGCACTTTTCCATGCGGCATCATGCGATAGGCGAGAGCTTTCACCTTTTGCTCGACCAGGTTACAGTGAAAATATTCATATCCTCGAAACGACTGCGACTGATTTGTTGGGGGCCATTCAGAATGTGAGTTACGAAGGTCGAAATCATCATATTCACTGTAGACGGATTTTGCAGCGAATATCAAAGAGGTTACATGGACTATATGTTCTCTTAAAGCAAAATCTTAGTCTCAAGTGTTATCCGCTTTTTTTAACAACTCACACAGGCGATTGCAAGCTTTATCTTTGAACTCCGTGGAAATGGTATTCCTTCGAACATGATCTTGACGCCTCAGGTATTTCAACGTACGCGAAGAACGGTTACGAGGGTTACCAAGGTTTGCAACATCACCTGAATAGCTTAGTCGGAGAGATATTTCACATCGAAGTACAAGCCTTTTACAGGTTCTTTGGGGATCGAACAGATTCGTGGGTTGCGCCACCGTTCTATGTCGTGGATTTTACTTCACTTCTTGCATGTATCGCGATCCGTAAGGCTCTAACACATTATTTGTTTCCTAAATTCGAAAAATGATACGTCTTGCTTCAGAGTGAACGTGGTCGGACAAAGCATTTACACGATTGGTGCAGTTTGCAGCGCATGTCCAACTGGTCCTAACAACTGCAATTTAGCCATTGGATTGTGCTCTATTGAAAAGCAATGATGTGAAGAGCTTTGTCTCATCAATAAAGTTCTTGAATAGAAAAATGTGAACAGACTCCAAGTTATAGAACTATTAACTGATCGAGGTATGTCACAGTGGTCTTTCTTCTATCATTGCTCCTCTTCTAGTGTAATCTATCAGTTACCAAGAACTCTGTAAATATACAATTAGGAGAACAGTTGTGTTGCAAACTCGAAAGACTTCTGGTTCGCTTCTCTCTCAAATAACTAGTAATTCTTCCAAATCCAGCAACAGACAAAGGATGACGGCGGCCGATTAGGCATCAAGGAATACGTCGTTTTGCAAGAACATATTTTGATGAATTCCAAAGCTTACTCAAGTATGTACTTAGTTGTGTCCAGCGATCGGTATCTTCCGTTTCTTCACCGACGCACCTGTCCACGTCAGCCACCTGCAGCAGCTAGTTTGTGCATTTCCGGTTCGTAGTCCCATTGTTCAAGTCCACATATAATGGTGAATTGCTCAGATATAGGATCACGTAGTTATTCGTCATGATTTATGATATCTGAAACTAATGAATAGCTCCGATGAGAAATCGTGAGAAACTAACGAGGCAGTGGCCTTGATAGTTTGAGCGGAAGTGATGCACCCACAGGAATATGACCATATTTTTTTACTCATTAATAACCTAGTATAGTAATTATATCGTTATGGTAATAAGATGCATTGTTAGAAATTTCTCCGATACCCTGCTTGCACTGATGCGTGTCATGCGTCAAGTGTTCTCTCAGTCCTTTAGTAGATTGCTCAAACGCAGATGTTGGAGCTGTCAGGTAGCAAAGAGACCGACTAACAAATATCGACGTGGCGAGGTCACCTTTCCAGCCCTCACATTTTTACTCAATTGACAGTCTTGAATTCTAATAAAGGCCTTATTGACCTACCATGTTAAAATCTACCAGCCAACCTGAAAAGATTTATTTGGTCTCTAACACGCTTGGAGCTCTATCTGAGTGAGAGATCTCTTTTTTCAGAAACTAGTGTAACACAATTCTCCAAGCTCAGAGATGTCAAACATGGTGAGCCTACGTCTTCTGATGGATTCAGAGACTACGGACGAATTATTAAGCGCATGTAACGGCTTCAACAGCAGTATATTTGTTCATTGAGCTGTCAGATTATCAGTTACCTAAGTAGTCAACGTTTGGAGGGCTAACGGTTAATTCGTCATACTCACTGAAAGTGCCGAAGAGACACATACGGTGCTGAACCGTTCTTGCGGAATGCCGTAGAACATCCTACAGTAAATGTGTTTAAACAAAGCAGCCAATGACATACTATGTAGTGTAAGACACACCAGTGAAATCTAGTACCCGTGTGCTTTCTCCTTCAGATTCAACAATCACTATGTTCATATTAGTGGCCGCTTGACTTTTTGTATATGGACACACTAAAACTGGTTTCTGCGCGTTATACCATCCAATCCACACTGTTCCTACTGTAATGGAATACAGCAGATAACGCGAAAATGTAAAACTAAAATGACGATCTGTACCTACAACGCAAGAACTCTTGCTCACAAATCCACTGTAGAAGATCTATTGATTCTAGCAAGAACAATAAGGTACGACGTCATCGGCGTGACTGAGACGAGAAGGGGCCATCCTTCTCACGCTGATTATGACACCGGTGAAGAACTGTTCCTTGGAACATGCGATCGCAGAGGTGTCGGCGGCGTTGGAGTCCTCGTCAAATCGAATTTGACCGTGAATATCGATTAGTTTAAACAACTAACAACCCGTATCGGACGATTATGCTTGAAAACGATGTGGTTCTATGACGGCTTGGACCATCTTCGTTGCTTACTCACACAACATCAAGCTATGACGAAGAAGAATTCGAAGCCTTCTATATGGACCTTGAAAAATTCTTCAGAGAAGATCATACATTCTTCAAGGTCATTGTCGGAGGATTTCAACGCAAAAAATTGGACCTAGAAGAACGTCTGAAGAACGTCATATAAGGACCCACGGACTAGAAGAGAATGAACAGGGTGAGAGGCTGTCTGAGTTTATCATGACGACTCAAACCATCCAAGGTAACTCGCAATTCCAAAAGCCTCTTTCTCAGCGATGAACGTGGGAGTCTCCTTATGGAGAGTGCCATAACGAAATAGACCACATCTTAGTAAATCGAAGGTTTTGCCTGACCGATGTCGCTGTTGTTCCTAAGTTCTACACGGGATCAGACCAACGCCTTCTTCGAGCATCGTTCCATTTTTCGACGAGAGGAGAGAGAGCCGCTAAATATAAACAACGAAGTCTCAGAACTACCATAAACTGGGATGTATTCAAATCATTAGTCGGCTCTTGGGAAGATACCGTTGTCGACAACATCGATGAAGAATACGATCAACTTGTGAAAATCTTCACGTTAGCGCTATGAAGCCGAGAGTCCTCAAGGTCACGAAGAAAAGCTTGTCTCCGCCAGACACTCAAGCTGATGCGTCAACGTGGAATCGCACGAGCTACAGGCAGTCAAAGCCTTACGTCCGAACATGCGAAACGCTGCAGAGAAGCGATAAAAGATGACCTCAAAGAGAGAAGACCAGCAGTTATGGCAGATGCTGCAGAAGCTGGGAGAGAGCATTTGCAAAGCCAAGCTAGGCTTAGGCCAATTTTAAGACCAAGATGGCTGCACTTGAAAGAGGATGAATATGTCAGTTCCAACGGTCCTCCCTTCCGAAATCCGACATGCTAAATCGTCGGTGAAGAACAGAACAACACCCGGTCCAGACAGGATTAGACCAGAACACTTGAAGAACCTGCCGCCAGTTCTCATCAACACCCTGGCTCGGCTCTTCACTCGCTACCTGTCAGAATGCAAGGTCCCTATTCAATGGAAAACCAGCAAGACCGTATTGTTGTTCAAAAAGGGAGACCTTCACGACATAGGCAATTATCGCCCAATCTGCTTGCTGTCCGTTGTCTGTAAACTCTTTACTCGAGTCATCCTGAACAGGATTGACAGAACCACTGGACGAAGGACAGCCATGCGAACAAGCAGGGTTCAGAAAAGGATTTAGTACCATGGACCACATCCACACGATCACAAGACTCATTGAAGTTTCGCGAGAGTACAAACAACCACTCTGTCTCACTTTATCGATCTGAAAAAAGCCTTTGATTCAGTGGAAACAGAAGCGGTTATAGAGGCTCTGGATAACCAGGGCGTCCCTACTCGGTACATAATGATCCTTCGTGAGCTTTATAAAGATTTCACGACCAGAATATCTCCATTCTACAACAATATCACCATTGACGTAAGAAGAGGGGTTCGACAAGGCGATACAATATCGCCAAAACTATTCACTGCCACCCTACAAAACGTCATGCGAACATTAGAATGGGACGAAATGGGAGTGAAAATTGACGGTCGACAATTAAACCATCTTCGCTTTGCTGACGATATCGTTCTCATAACACCAAACATCAGCCAAGCGGAACGAATGTTGACTGATTTCGATAACGCCTGTGGAAAGATCGGTCTTCAACTGAATCTAACGAAAACAATGTTCATGAGGAAACGGATGGGTTTCTAATGCCCCATTCACGCTCAACGGAACGACAATTTCCGAATGCTCCAGTTACATCTATCTAGGTCGTGAAATCAACATGATGAACGACCTAGCCCCAGAGTTGAGCAGGAGGAAACGAGCGGCTTGGGGAACGTTTAAGAGCATCGAAGATGTAGTGAAGAGGACAAAGAACATCCGACTCCGTGCCCACCTTTTCGACTCGACAATTATCCCTGCCCTAACGTATGCAGCAGAAACCTGGTCGCTACGTAAGCAGGATGAAAGATCACTTGCCGTTATCGAACGCGCAGTCGAAAGGTCGATGCTAGGAGTATCTCGTATTTCGCAAATGAGAGAAAGGATCCGAACTTCCGACCTACGTCAACGATCGAAAATCAAGAGACGCCGTTCTACACGCCAGGATATCGAAAATAAGGTGGGCCGGACACGTGATGCGCTTCAACGACAACCGATGGACGAGAGCCGTTACCGACTGGATTCCTCGGGACGTCAAGCGCTTAAAGGAAGACCACTGACCCGCTTGGTCCGATTTCTTCACGAAAGCGATGGAAGAAAGATATGATGGCTCCAGCAGAAATTCCTGAGAGCCCAGAGGAGGACCCACTGGGCTACTCTTGCACGCGATAGGGAAAAAATGGAAGAGTTGCTGGTAACCGCTCGAGTCACACGACGATCAACGGGACGACAGGGGATACAGGTGAAACAAATCAAGGAACAAGTGGAGTGATGCACCGAATGACCGGCAAAGTAATCAGAGAGATCTAAAATTGTGGTTTCAAAGTTTTTAATTTGAAGATACTTTAGTGTCAAGATGACAAAATTGTAAAAGCTCGGGGAGATAAAATACAACCGCTTGTTTCTTGCCACTTTCACAGTGAAGTGTCACCAGTATCACTACCTATTGCTCTCCAAGCGCGAGTGGTGGACTTTAGCCCATGATTTGCTTTTACATCCTGAAAGATATTCGAGGATTCATCACAGCTTGCGATGGGATTATACAGAGACGAATGGACATGAGCAACCGGATTACTGCTCAAGGTGTCCAAATTTTAGAAGGACAAGCTTCATACAGGCGAAGTATGCATTTAATTACATTTACTATTTTTTGGATAAGCCAAATCATAGAGAATTCTTGAGAGAATGACCAACGTCAAAGGTGTGTCCAATTGAAGAATGAATTTCTTCGCAGAACAAAAACTTTTCATAAGATGTGGTAGTCATCTCAAAGTTTGAATTTTGGATCTCTGCAGTGCTTGCTTTCTAAAAGTCCTTCCCATGGCAATGCAGCATCAAACAAAAGTGTTTCAAATCCGTCCTCGATACATTTTTTACACGTATAAATTGTTGGAGCGCAAATAGCATTATGGACGTGTAGAGGACATCCTGTAATATTAGAATCATATGTTTTATCTTTACTTGTCAAAACGACAAAAAATCTTTTCGTGTGCTGCGCGATCGATTGGTCGCGTATTGATCCAGCCCATGCACACACGCTTGCCGACAAGCAAATGTGAAGCTTATGTGAGACTCAATCTTCTTTTCCCTATTACACTGGGGCGAGACGGTCTTTTCAGAAAATAAGAACGACATCAATAGCGTCGAAATTTACGCTATCGAGTGGTTGCTCATCATTCGAGGGAACGGCTCTATCCTATTAAAAAGCGCGTATGTGAGGCATAGGTCTTTTCTTCCTTCTACAAAGCTGTGAAAAAAACCTATTGAAGAGCAAACATATTTTGGAATTCCTCAGATTTCACTATCGAGCGATTACTATTAATTAAAGGGAAGAATTTTGCCGAGCAGTATATAAGCGTTATAATGATCAAAGCGCTAGACGAGTATGAAATACAATTTAATATTGAATGCTATAGCGCTATACAAAAACATTTTAAGAACCAAGCAAGAAAGACACTGCCAGAATTTAGCTTTTGATTGATTACTAATATTTTCATAAAATGTTTCTGTTCAGCAAAAGGGGTCGTTTTTATATTACGCATTGTCTAACGGAAAAGAAGCAAAAAACCACTGTACGTTGGCGAAAAACATGGCCGGCTCTTGAGCCTTTTTTTCAGCATAATGTCTTACCGTCTTATTCCATATCGACAAAAATGATCAGTGATGAACAAATAAAGGTAGTCAAGAGGAATTTTGTCACTCCCATAACTAGGCTGCGTAATTTATTCGAGCAATGTGTGACCACATGCGAGCTTTTGCGCATTCATCCAGGCCTTCAAAATCATTCTTGATATAACTCCGATCACTTCTTCCATAACTAGTCGGATCGATGTAATAATTTGAATATTTCTGATCTCTGATACCGTGAAATACACAATCAATCTTCAGCGAGAACAGCAACAAAAGATCTCGCGACAACAAGTGTTGTAGCTAACAGCTTCACCACATCCCATGGTGAGCCAGCAAAGCCTGCTGTACTTTTTATAAAGTTCATTACTCTGCATTTCTCCCACTAATCGAATACAATCAAACTCCAAGGTGAACACCGTACAAAATCCTGTAACTGTTCGGTGAATGATACTGTGCATGTTTTTGCCATGCACTCTGCATGTAATTGACATTTCCATTGTGGAAACACCAAATAAGCACTTCCTGTGAGTAGAACGGCTATTAAATGAATGGAATTATCAATAAAATGGCGGATAGTATGCATTAGTTGTTTTTAATCGATTTTGTCGAATTATCACTGAAACTGTTTATACGGCGAAAACGCTGCCTCTAATTGGAATGTCTTCATGGCTGCAAAGAACCAGCAAGCACTATAAATCTTCTTTGCATTCTTAGGTGACTATCAGCTACAACTGAAATTCACAGATAGGTTGAGCGATAAATCAGCAAAAGTTGATTAAATTATCAACTTCATCTGCTTGTTTTCCAAAGTAGTGTGGAAAAAAGGGACAAACTGGTGTCAAACTTCTTTGAGAACAGCTGGCGCTTCGAAATTTACGAATTCACAAGCAAGTGCGAGTAACTCTGTGAAATATAGACGCGAGGAAAAAAATGAGTGCTGGACGGCTGGAATAAGAATTATACGTTATGTCGGATTAGTTGAAGAAGAACCACCCATCGATGGTTTTTAACCTTGCTATAAACATTCAATTTAGGCTGTAAGAATGTTTAGAGCCTTATCGAAGTTGTTACGTGAGAGCCACACACGTGTTGGAGGCATCGCCCTCTTCATCGTTGGCCCACGCCTCACAGTTAGCCCTACATTTCAGCAGAAGGAGAGACGTATGTGATGGTAGCACAACAAACAATGACATTGTGTATCACCAGTGATTAAGCCAATATATTGCGGCTGGTAGATATACTTTATCAATTTTCAAAACGAAAGTCTCGTGATATCAAAAGTACTTCCGCAACATGTACTTTAGTAAAAGTATCTAATGCATGGACAGCTGATATCAGGAATGTGTGTATTGAATCTCGTGGAGCAGTGTTTATCTTCTTCATGAGATCTTTGCTATGTCTACTAATTTTGTTGAGTCATAGATATGGTCTGTTATTGGCAACTTATAGAGTCCATACACGTGTTTCGGCCTTGATAGCCTCGTATTATCAGGCATATTGAGAATTGGGCGTGGTCTCAAAAAAACACTCGAAACAAAAAAGCTATGTTGTCATGTAATGTAGACCACTCCGGAAGTCTCCCTGTGCTTGATTTGCGTGTGGCTGAGTTTCATCGCCAACGTACTTGCGTGCCTTCCAAATCGCACTACGGAGAGTTAAACAGTGCTCTGCTTTAACGCAGAAGATGTGACGACCACGCGCATCAGTCATTGAGGGAGCTTCTCGCTTTTGTATAGTTATTTTAGAGTCTTTATGTAAGTTAGATTTGGGGACGTACAGAGTTAGCCTGCTTCCGTAGATCTCTTCTCCGTATTCAACGTCTTAACAACAAAGCTCCCGCAGCTAGTAACTGCTGTTGAAACAACGGAATAGCTTGTGGTTGAACATTGAGATCGGAATAAAATCTCTAAACCTGTCTGCCTCAAAAGCGCTTAGGACCACAGATTGACGTTTGAGCAGTGGTTTTTAGGTAAAAGTACCGTCATGTTGAAAATTTCTGAGAAAGTACAAAAGGTAGATGTGCGTATTTATAAAAACAGAGAAGAGGCATTCTTATATTGCGAAATCATCTACAGTTTTTGTTCACTACAGCACTTGTCGGATAGGTTTCATGTATAGCATGAACACAGAAGAAAATCCCTAATAGAGGATAAGATGGGCAAAGTTTTTAACAACTTTAATGACGACCACAAAATTTCCATGGCAAGAAATCATCTAATAGAAGACTTTTCAAAGCCTAATAAGATAGAAAACATTTGGTTTTCCTGTAAAACTGTTCTGATAGAATAGGACGAGGATCCGGGGATACTTAGTACAGTTCTTGCTTCCATCAAATACAGTGAGACGATTTCTCATCAAGCAACGCATTTAGGTGACTACAAGACGTCTATAGAGTGGTACCACTACTTGGTTTATCTGATGTTGTCGAGGTCAAAGATGACTGCGAGCTCATAAGGAATGTAGCTCACGATTACTTATACGAAATATTATCACATGAAAATGTCAGTAGTTCAGCATTATCTCCATCCTTTTGAGCCATTTGGTGAAAATGCATTTTTGCTTTTACTTGAAGTGCAAGTGGTCGTCCCATAGTGGAAATTAAGAGAATTGAATGGTGTATTTTATTTCTTGAATGATTTGATTTTGCGTTGTAACGGCCAAAATGAAATTTCGCTCCATACTAAAGCAATTCTCGCATGTAAGAACTTTTCCACTAATCTTCCAATAACCATTCGATAGTTCAAACTTTGACGATTTCCACAATAAAGGAGATTTATAGAGGTCTCTTCTGCTATACGTCATCATTTTATCACAACAAAATTACTTCAAAACCTTAGATTACCAAGCAAATCTCCATTGCAACGCGTGATAATAAAAACTCACCGCCACACCTCGCCGCTTCAAATACGGCATGCAGTATGTGCTAATAACAGCTTAGATCGTTGTCAATGTGTTAAGGATGACAAGAGTTTTCTGCTAGTCACTGTAATCACCAACGGTGTGATCAGTAACACTACTAGGTCTAGGACGTAAATATTTCTGATGTTCGTGTACTTTTCTTCCAACCCTGACAATGAATTTTGAGCTTTTGAAGTCTGTTCAAAGGTGATCAGTGACATGTGATTTTGATAGTTTAGTCTAATCTAGTGACATTAATCTGAGTAAGGCTCATTTTCGCAGTAAGTCACAAAATAATCAGTGCCTTTCTCATATTAGTGTAAAGGAGTGGAGTTTTGTATAACAGCCAGATTGTTGATTTGCTATTGTGCTATATTTTTATGCATGTACGGAATTTAAAACAAATGATTTGATATAGTATGGCATTGTACGTCTAGGCTCTAACGATTTCGAAGTCGCCGAAACGTTAGGCATCGAATTTTAAGAGACGATTACTAACCCGTGCAAGTTATATTATAAGAAAAAGACAGTTCGTAGGATATTTTGCATTTTCATAACGCATGCCAAGCTTTAGAGAGGGCTGGACTTTTGAAATAACTTTATGGTTTTATGGAGAAATACAAGACCGAACAAGCTAATAGTACTTCACTATACTGAATGATATTGAATAGACTCTATTGTTGAAAACCTCGCTTCTGCTGATCAAATAAAATACTGGCTCATATAACCGTCTATGGCAACGCAAAAGTGTATGATAAATTCTAACACGAAAGGCTATGAATACCCAAAAATGGGTATAGCCTGCGTCATCTCTCCGAAAAGAGCTGCGAAAAATACATTGACGAAACGCGTAGGCCACTTTGTGTTCGTCAAAAGAAAACCCAGTTAAGGAGGTTTCAGATAGGCAAACACTCCATTGGGCTCACTTAATCTACAGGGACATGACAGGGAAATTGTGGAGTAGAAGTTAACATTTTGGCACAAAATAAAACACTGTCGCATAAGATTTTGAAGGCGCTTTGCATACTTTGCTTTGGTATCATCTCTCATATGACAATTGATAAGACTGTCGTTCAGATGTGAGAGGTGCAATACCGGTTCATTTGAACTCTTCGCGTTACTCTCGGCTTGAACAACTTAGTGAAATACCCGGAAAACGTTTGGTTTGTGTAAAATAGACCGGATAGAACGGTCGCATAACCCACGAATCTATTTTTATCTCAATGGACCTTTGAAAAGGCTTGTAGTTCGATGCAAAATATTTGTCTAACTTGGGTAATTTAGGTGATTTCACAAACCTTGGTAACCCTCGTAACCGTTCTTGGCGTACTTTGAAATACTTAAGGCGTCAAGATCATGTTCGAAGGAGTACCATCTCCGGGAAGTTCAAAAATAAGCTTGCAATCGCCTGTGTGAGTTGTGTAAAAGTACGGATACGAGACTCAGGACTGATATTTTGCACTCAGTAGAAACGTATCAATCCTTATAAACTCCTTGTTAACTGCTGCAAAATGTGTTCACAATGCTACAGTGAAATCGAATTTCGAAACTCACTTTGAATAGCCCTCAACAAATCGGTCGATTTCGTATCGAGTATATGAATATTTTCATTGCAACCCGGTCGTGCAAAAGGTGAAAGCTCTCGCCTATCGCATGATGCCGCATGGAAAATTGCTAGCTGCTCTGCTTGGCAATTATACTCGTAAAGGGCATTATCAAAAACGATTCTGTTCACCGTTAAAAGAAGAGGTCTGCCGTAAGTTCAAAGTTCTACCATCAGATCCATCCGTAAAACTGGTGGCGCGTTTTCGTATGCATACTCATCGTTTTGTGCTAGACCTCTGGCAACAAGAGACCTGAAGATGCGGGTGTTCTTTTCCTCTCACTCGATTTGACTTTCAACCAGTCCAAGTCAAGTGAGCGTTCTGAAACTGATCGAAATAAGCCAAAAGTTTTTGGTTGCTTAACTTCATCTTTCAAATTCGAATATGGAGCAACGCTTGGGGCATTTGTTGTTGTGATCATAATCCTACACGAAGATGTTACGTGAAAGGACGACTTTTCTGGAGTTTACAAGTTGAATACCTGAAATTGTTATGCATCCCTAAGGCGACTTCTCTAGACGTTGTGCTGAAAGCCGTGCTTGAGCAGTCAGTGCTTCTCCTTCTAGTCGTCGTTGTTGTCGTTGTTGTTGTTGTTGTGGTAGTTGTTGATGTTGGCACCGTTGTTGTTGTTGATGGTGATGCTGTTGTAGATATGGTTGTCGGTGCCGCTGTCGTGCTTGTGTTCATAGAAATTACGCAGAGTCCATTTTCGCACATGCCACGACCAGGTCCAACAGGACATTCTTGGCTATTCTCACACGGACCTCCAGGTGTATAAATTTGTTCTCCATTTCGTAGTCTTCTGTAATAGTATTGAATTGGAATTTCGAAACGATTGTGCTCATTCGTTCCTCTTTGTTCACTCACGACACCGAAAAGACACATACATTAGCTCAAGCATGGCACAGAATGCGACATAGCACCCAGCATCAGTTATATTCGCACGAAGAAGCTAGGTGTACAATACGTTAGGTGATATTGTCGAAACGAAGTTCTAAGATTATCTAGCACAGCTTCCGCTTTTCTACAAGCACAGTGAGACGATCTCTCAATCAACAAGAAGCATTCAGTACTACAAAAACGACTATGGAGTAAAGTGATTATGACTTCAAGAAAATCATTCAAACTAAGGTTGTTTGAGAATCAGAAATGGCGACGAGATCATAAGGAATGCCGCTAACAAAAAATTATGCGAATGTAATTCACAGTTAGCGGGAATCCCCAGAGAAATTTTGAATCCATTAGTGGTCGTCCATTCTATATTGGTGTTGTTTCTAAGCACTGGCCGCTTCCATTTGGTGGATCAGGGCATTTACCTCACCGATGACATATTGAGACCGCTTTAATAGAACAATCGCTCAATCTTTACATAATTTGATAATAGGCTCGAATAGGCTTAACCAGATTGTGATCTCCTCCAGACTCTGCTTATGATTCCCTATAAATCCAAAGATGGACATGTTGTAACGGCTCGTTGGTTCTATACACTTCTAAGGCAATCTGGCATAGTGGCAACGTTTTCGTGATATAAACAGTTTAGTCGATGGACCCACGAATTCTATTGGAGCAAGTAGTGCTTGTCATTCACACTAGACTTTTCAATTTCTGACGTTTTGTATTATGCCAAAATGAAATGTATCTGGTTCTGCTTTCTCTTCGCGTTGTTTGAGCCTTTGGTAAAAACGTATATTTTGCTATTAGTTGAAGTGTAAGTGGTCGTTCGATAGCGGAAATGAAGCTAATTTGATGGCGTATTTTATTTCTCAAATGATTTGATTTTGCGTTGTAACAACCAAAATGAAATTTTTTTCATACCCAAGCAATCCTCGCTAGTCAAAACTTTTCCGCTAAACATTCAGTAATCATTCGATAGCTCAAATTTTCACGACTGCCACAACAAGTGAGATTAATTTCTGTACGTAGTCGATATGTTGCAGAATGCGCGATGACCTGTAGCCAAATTTGCGAAATGCCACCCACATACAGGAGAAAAGATTGCGCGTCGAGCGCGTGACCTAATCTACCGTTCACCATTACAGAGCTCTAAGGAGTCCTTTCCGAAAACCAGCTACATTATTGACATCGCTGATATTTGCGCTATCGAATGATTAATTATTATAAACAGAAAGCTTGAATGTTGAAAAAATATCATTCTAACTGATACAGCGCAATACCAAGTCATTTAAAAATTATTATAGCCGTTCCAACTTTCCTAATTTCTGCTATCAAACGATTTTCAAACTTAAGCTCACAATGATGTAGAGTGGTGTGGAAAAATCCGCAATCGGCGATTAAATAAAAATGATTCTGATTGATTCTTAAACTTACAGTTAAAATAAAAGAAAAAATGCGCTCACACCAAAGAGCTCAAGCAGGGTGGAGTTAACAGAAGAATAGCGACATTTTCATTGCGGCATTCCAGAAAGCGCAACCAAACAGTTCTTGTGAATTAATGGTTATCAGGATTTCTAGCAAGACTATCATGAACTACTTATTCCTAATAGACTTCGCGTCTGTCACCTAAACTTCTCAAATCAGGAAAGCGTTTACTCTGTGTTAGTTTGCCTTTAACGGTGTAAAGAACCAACAAGCACTCACAACTTCTCGATTTCTGAGTAACCATAAGAAACGTCTAAAGAAAATCACAAATAGATTAAAGCAGTCATTAACTAATTCAGCAAACGCGTCTCCTCGTATTGCGAGTCCATGCGAAAAACAAACGAATAGAAGTTGTTATCAAAATACAGCAGTAATTTTCCAAACAGCTGTTATTTTCCTCTTCATCTCAATGCTATACTTCTATAAAACTGGCATACCACCTATACAATGTCGATCACATCATAAAGAGAACACAATATTCATTATAATTTATTCATTCATGCAGTGATCTTTTTCAACGATATGACGTAACCCGTAGATATGAGCTCGAGGGATAGGTCTTTAGACTGTACATAGAGATTATGAACGAGCTTCCTAATTACAAGTGAGGTGTAATGAGAAGCAGATCTTTCAAAGAATGTACGTAAGACATGGTGTGCGATGATCGATTCTGAGGTAGAATAGTATGCAATAGTGTGGAATGCAAACTATTTGGACACTATAATGAGTTACATGGGAGACTACAATACAAAGCGACGACTAAGGATTTGTAGGATGGCCTATTATGGAGCGAGATGAGATTACAACAGATGCGTATGGATATGTGAATGAGTTTAGGCTTAGTACCAAGTTTGAGAAATGGATTAGCATGACTATATATATAAATATGAAGATTACTGAGAAAACTTGGTCAACATCACTTTACCTACTCTTTGCGTATCAAAATGAAGGTGAGCGGATAAGATAGAGCAAGAGATCACGAAAGAAAATCACTAACTTTGTATTCTGCATGTATTGTAAGTAAAAGAAAAAAATCTGAATAATAGTACTGATTGTTTAGGATTTCGCTTTCAAAATCTATGGAATCCATCAACTGCTCTTTTTCACGCAAAGAATTCAAACGCAACTTTGGAGTGTGCTACAAAGTCTCGGTCAAAATCCAGTCTCACATGAAGACATGAAAGCTTTCGTGGAACATGTACTTGAAGAAAAGAATTGCATGCAGGGGAAGTTTATATCAGTATTGTATGTGACATTGGATCTTGTGGAACATAGTTCTACATCTTCATGAATCGTTTGTTCACCTCTATAAACATATAAGAACATTAAGTTCTTGAGATGGATTTGTTCCAACATGGGAATTTAGTATAAATATTAAGAAGGGTTACACATTTCATCACCCATAGCACCACTGTCCGGACTCCTGTTCCGGCCGAATTGTCTCTGAGCGAAGTGAGTTTTACTTGGTCGAACTTTGGCATCAAGTGAAAACAGCCCTTTTCAAAACATAACGTGCACGATCTCTCGAATGTCTTACCACAGTTTTAGCTCTATCAAAAAGCTCACGTCTTAGTGGGAGGAAGAGCGCTCTTGAACTTCTTCTTTGTTTAGTGTATTCGTGATTTTCCATCATGTCTACGTAATTCTATGCCTTTGTTTCATTTCTTCACAATTAATTCATTCACATTCTGGAGCCATCAACAGAGTTTCTATCAAATAAGCAATGACTGAGGACTTATTCGAATCTGAAAGTGTTATAAAATAATTTGGACAACCTTCGCACTTTGAACTATCCGTCTTCACAGTGTTTTTCTTTACTAGACGGCTGGACTGTGAAGATCCATAGGTATGGAGTCAGTCTGCCTTTAAAGATATGTTTTTCAGTATTTAAAGTATATAACAGCAGTGCTCATCACAACTAGAACAGCTCAAACAGCGAAATGGCTAGTGACTGAACCTTGAGAAAGGAAGAAAGTTTTCAAGGCTTGATCATCATAAGCCTTGCTTGGGAAAGACTACCACAGATAAGAAAGTCAGCAGTGATTTATGGATAACAATTTCTTCATACTTAAATGGAATAAGAAATTATAATAGGTAAATGTGCATAACTATGAAGAAGAGAAAAAGGAAGGTTCTTAGTTCACAAAACAACCTACAATTCACGTTTGTCGAAATTGCTGCATGTAAAGCATGACGAGAAAATAAGGCGTTAATAAGAGAGGAAATTGGCAAATTTTCAAATATATTCAAAGAAGAACTGTTTCATAGCGAGTATTCTCAAGTGGAAAACTTATCTTGATCTAGTATAATGAAATAATTCGTTTCATACGCAACTGATTGCTTATGTGAAAGAAATGAAAGGTCGAATCCCATGATTAGCACTTTTTGAGCAGTACAGCTGACTCTACAAAAGACTTCGAATATCTTATCAGATTGAGAATATTATTGGTTCCACAGAAATTTCTCATGATCTAGGACGAAGATCTGAGATTATCTAGCACAGCTCCCGCTTTTCTACAAGCACAGTGAGACGATCTCTCAATCAACAAGAAGCATTCAGTACTACAAAAACGATTTGGAAGTGAAGTGATTATGAGTTCTTCTAGAAAATCTCTTAGACTAAATGATTGTTTGAGAGTCAAAGAGCGACGAGATCATAAAGTATGTCGCTGACAAAAAAAATTATTCGAATATATTTCACAAATAGCTCATAAAGCACTTTTCAAGTAATACTTCGTTGTTGGTGAAATTAATCTTTTCTCACACACAGGCCTCGTTAATTTATTTTATTTATAGTTCACGGATGCAACGAGGAGTCGGATACTTGTGCGTTACGGAACAACTCTGAGCGAAAAGCGAAATGCGCTCAATTGAATATTTCAGACAGAAGATCCTAAGTACCGGAAATTGTAAGGTGGGTTGTGCACTGTTTTCGAAGGCGTATTCCACACTGCCCAAAATACAATCATTCGGTATTCACTATCTTGGGAAGAATTAGTTTCACATAAAATAGGCGATAGAAATGCACAATAAGGGAAAGAAGTATGGTTTTTTCACGGATGTCCCTTTCGAATCCAAAGGACGGGATTTCTGGAGCACGTGGGGATTCTCCGTGTTTGAAATACGTTTCTCCAGTAAATAATCTGTTCCTTCATAATAGTATCTTGATCAAAAATCGAATTAATTGCACTGAGATCAAAAACGCCAGTGCAAAGTTCATGTAACGGACCATCTAGTGTAAATAAAAACGTAGTCCTCATTCCACTTATTACAGGGTAATAGAAAGGTTTTCGTACAAACCAATTCCAATAACAAAATCTCCATTTCTCAAGCTATTGATTAATTACTAATGGTCTGCTGCAAAAATTCTTCTGTATGAAAAAGGCAAAGAAACACGAGCACTTTCACATAATATTATTGTAGCTGTCAGAATTCGTAATAAAAAGTGGGAACATTTAGGGCAGCTAGGCGCTCTTTTTACTAAAAATAAGTTTATAGAAATCTCCTCAGTGATATTCGAAGCTTTATAGCGACAAAGTTTCCTAAATATCAAATTTTCCCGTAGAAAGTTTGAAAAGAATCCCTTTCAAAGTTTAAAAGTGAACTCTGCTTGCGAAACGTTATCCCTTTTCGTTGGTAGAACGTACTGAAAAGTCCTTTCAGAAACAAACTTAGTGGGAGGATAGGCATTCGTCAAGCTATCGATTGACTGCAGAAACATGAGTGAAGAAGAAAGTAGCAAAATTATATAACAGCTGGAAATATGTTCACTTTCACAACAATGTGATTTTCTCGTTGAAAAATAAATGAAAGATACATGGACATTCTCTTGACTATACAAATTTTTATAGAAGTCTCTTCTGCTATACGTCATCATTTTATCATAACAATATTCACTTCATAACCTTAGACTACCAAGCGAATTCCCATATTTCCATTGCGACGCGTGACGATAAAAACTCCCGCCACGCTGCGCCGCCGGACGTACGGCATGCAGTATGTGCTAATAACAGCTTAGATCTTTGTCAATGTATTAACGATGACAAGAGACTTTTGCTGGTCACTGTACTCATCAACAGTGTGATCGGTAACACTATTAGGTTTGGGACGTAAATATTTCTGATGTTCGTGTAATTTTCTTCCAACCCAGACAATGAATTCTGAGCCATTAGAGTCTGTTCAAAGGTGATCAGTGACATGTACTTCTGATAGTTTAGTCTAATCTAGTGACATTAGTCTGAGTAAGGCTTATTTTTCGCAGTAAGACACAAAAAAAATCAGTGCCTTTCTCATATAAGTGTTAGAAAGATGGAGTTTGTATAATAGCCAGATTGTTGAATTGCCACTGTACTATATGTTTATGCATATACGGAATTTAGAACAAATCATCTGATATAGCATGACATAGTAAGTCTAGGTTCTAACGAACTCGAAGTCGTCATTACGCATGCCAAGGTTTAGAGAGGGCTGGACTTTTGAACTAACTTTATGGTTTATATATAGAAATACAAGACTGAACATGCTGATAGTACTTCACTACACTGAATGATACTGAATAGACTCCATTGTTAAAACCTCGTTTCTGCTGATCAAATAAAATACTGGCTTATATAGCCGTCTATGGTGACGCAAAAGTGTATGATAAATTCTAACATTAAAAGCTATGATTACTCAAAAATGGGTATCTGTGTCATCTCTTTCGAAGAGTGCTGCGAGAAATACATTGACGAAACGGTTAGGCCACCTTGTGTCCGTGTAAAAGAAAGCCCAGTTAAGTAGATTTTAGTTGAGCAAATACTCCATTAGGCTAACCCAATGAAAAAAAAAACTACAGGGATATGACGGGGAGATTTCTGGAGTAGAAGATAAAATTCTAGCACAAAATAAATCGCAGTCGCGTAAGACTCTCAGACGCTTTGCATACATTTGATGAAAGAATTGCGTAAACATGATCAGTTGGAAGAATTGCTTTGGTTTCAACTCTCATATGGCAATTCATAAGACTGTGTTCTGATGTGAGAGATGCAATGCCGATTAATTTGAACTATTCACGTACTATCGACCTGAACAAAGTGAAATACTCGGAAATCGTTTGTTTGTTCTGAGCTTGATATGATCGAGGTTAGGTGTGATGGCTTTTTCTACTGCAATAATGCTGCGTGGCCGATCTTTTCAAGCTCTCAAGAAGGCTAAAAGGAAAAAAAAACGCGAAAAGACCGAAAACACATCAGCTGTTCGAATAAAATGTTTGAAACAACTTCGTGCTTGCCCCACAATGGAAAGACAGTGGAATATCTGGAGGATGCCGAATTTAATAGAGTAGGGTTTGAAATTTTGATAACGATAATAGTTTAGAGGACAATCAAATATTTACATCTTTTTAGAGTTTAGAGTAGAGTAATTTTTATGGGGTATTATTATCAAGATGAAATCTTTGGATAATTCCTGATTATTATTCTTATCTGAGTAGTGCTCATTCCTCATAGTGTGTGAACTATATCAGGGACATTGCACCACTTCATGAAACAATGAGATCAATGTGATTGGAGGATCATTGCATTGTCCTGCTAAAGCTTTTATTAAGCCCAAATATATTAATCGTAGTAAAATAGGGTGGTAGTTAATCTTCATGAGTAGACCAGATTGTTAACAAGTCAGAAATAGTGTTCAAAGGAAAAGGGATTAAAACCTTGCTTTGGCTTTGAAAAAAGAACAGGTTCAACAATGAACAGCCCATTGTGCCGACTTCTGCAGATAGTCTATAACACAAATTTTCTGTTCGATGCAACAAAAATTGCCAGCAATTGGTGAAAGATCGGCTGCGAATGATTATTGGCAAGAATAACTGCGATTCTGAAGAAGCGCATGGAGGATTCGGCAGGCCACAGTAAAGTCCGGGATCCGAAAAGCTTCAGCATGCAGCAAGGAATTGCCTGTTGTCTCATATTAATTGCTTTAGAAGGAAATTCGACTCGATTTGAACTCAGTACCTCACATGCGCCATAAGACAACTGTGCCATGTCCGACTTACTGTAAATTTCTGTATACTGTAAGATAGCTTAGTAATTCCCAGAAAAACGGAGGAATTGATAGGATAAGTGATTGTTGCAGAGGCATACTTCCGTGGACCAATAATAATAAATCCAACAAAAAGTTTCCTTCATTTTCGCATCTAGTAAGTTTCAATGATGATTGATTTATTGATATCAAAAGCGGTCTACGTCATAGTTTTGATAAGAGCATAGTCCAATGGCTAAATTGCAATTGCTAGGACCATTTAGACAGGTACTGCAAAATGCACCAATAGTGAAAATGCTTTGTAATACCACGTAAACTCCGAAGTAAAACGTATCAGTTTCCAGAGTAGAAAATCAATGACGTGTTAAAGCCTCACGGATCACGGTACATGCAATAAGTGAAGTAAAATAAACGGGATAGAACGGACGCATAACCCACGAGTCTATTTGATCGTGAAGAACCTGTGAAAGGCTTGTAATTCGATGTAAAATATCTGTCTAACTTAGGTAGTTCAAGTAATTTCGCTAACCTTGGTAGCTCTCGTAACCGTTCTTCGCGTACGTTGAGATACTTGAGGCGTCAAGATCACGTTCGAAGGAGTATCATTTCGACAAAGTTAAAAATAAAGCTTGCAACCGCCTGCATGAGTTGTGTAAAAGGTATTGATACAAGATCCAGGACTAAGATTTCACAATCAGTAGAAACGTATCAGAACTCATGAACTCCTTGATAACTGCTGCAAAATGCGTCTACAATGTTATAGTGAAATCGAATTTCGAAACTCACATTTTGAATCGCCCCCAACAAATCAGTCGCTGTCGTATCGAGGATATAAATGTTTTCACTGTAACCTGGTCGAGCAAAAGGTGAAAGCTCTCGTTTATCGCATGATGCCGCATGGAAAAGTGCTAGCTGCTCTGCTTGGTAGTCTTACTCCTAAAAGGTATTATCGAAAGCAATACTGTTTGCCCTAAAAGAAGAGACCTAACGAAATGCTCGTAGTTCTACCATCAAATCCATCCGCGAAGCCGATGGTGCGTTTTCGTTTGGATACTCACCGTTCTTGCCCAACCTGTGGCAACTAAGGATCTAGAAATTCAGAGTTCCTTTTCATTTGAAGAAGTTTGTTTCTCCTTCTGTTTAATTCAACTTTCAACTGATTTGAGTGTCGTGAGCGTTTCGAAACACTAATGTGAAGGACGATAATTTTTTTTGGCTGGGTTTTGCTCAGCTTTTGTTTGACCATGAATGTCGTTTAGAATACGTGTTCCTTAACTGATGATCTCACACATATTACTTGGAACCTTGCTTAATGTGGCGTATAGAATCCGATTACGGGAAATTGTTATGCATTACTAAGGCGACTTCTCTAAACGTTGTGCTAAAAGCCGTGTTTGGGCAGTCAGTGCTTCTCCTTCTAGCCGTCGTTGTTGCCGGCGTTGTTGTTCTGGTAGGTGTTGATGTTAACGTCGATGCAGTTGTGGTTGTTGTGCTTGTGTCGTTAGAAAAAGCGCAGAGTTCATCCTTTCAAAATCCACGATCGGATCCAACAGAGCATTCCTGGCTATTTTCACACGTACGTCCAGGTGTATAATTCTGTTCTTCATTTCGTAGTTTTCTGTAATAGTATTAAATTGGAATTTTGCAACGATTGTGAGCATTCGCTCAATTCTTTGTTCAGTCATGACACTGAAAAGGCACATACACCAGCTGAAGCATTGGCACAAATTGCGACAGAGCACCCAACATCAGTTATATTTGCACGAAAAAGCTAGGAGTATAATACGTTGTGTGATATTGTAGAAACGAAATTCTGAGATTATCCAGCGCAGTCCCCGTTTTTCTGCAAGCACACTGAAACGACCTCTCAATTAACAAGAGGCATTTAGTACTACAAAACGACTATAAACTGAAGTGATTATGACTCCTTCTAAAAAATCACTTAGGCTAAATGGTTGTTTGAGAATCAGAGATGGCGACGAGATCATAAGAAATGCCGCTAACAAAAAATTATGCGAATATAATTCACAAATAGCGCGAATCCCCAGAGAATATTTCAATCCATTAGTGTCTTAATCCATTTGATATTGTTACTGTTTCTGAGCGTCTGGAGTCACTGGTCGCTTCCACTTGATGGATTCAGGGCATTTACCTCACTGATAACGTATTGAGACCGGTTTATTGAAACAAATTGCTCAATCTAGACAAAGATTTGATAGTTACGAATGTCACATGAGGTGATTGCCCACTGTTATTTGTGCGGATACTATACAAATGGTGCATTTTATTTAAAGAGCAAGGTAAGTGCATACATCACCTGCCAGACAATAGAAGAAGCATTCTAACGATATTTTACAGTGGAGCACCTATCGAATAAACAAAGGAGTTTTCCGTGATATTTGGCACGAAAGCTTCTGAATTAGAATTTCAATTGGAGAAAGTGCAAATTTACAATCTTTTATAAGGACAATAGGAAACAGTTAGCCATTTCGTTTTCAAGGAAAGATGTCTGTGACACTGCTGCTTCTCTATGGATTGACTGGTTAGATTTCTCATATCCATATCGATATGAAGCGTGTAAATGTCATCAGTCCTCATTTAATTTTTGTTTTATTTTTGTTAAGTTTGTCTCTGTCAAAAAGGTTATTCCAGCAAAACTGTCCAAACTAAACAGCTTCTGTTTAAGCATTCAATTGTGAAATTTGACATTAAATGATGAAAAGAACGAACTCTCCTTGTTTTTAATGGTCTACGTTCAACTATTGCGTTGGGACAATTCTTCGACTTTTAGCCTGCAGTTCACATAAACAAATTGGTAAATTTTTCAATTGAATTATAACATGATAAAGGATAAAGGATAAAGTTCTCGGCGTTGATCAATCCCTGAGGGATGCGCCATGCATTCGACTTCAACTTCTAACTTCGTTTGAAGTGATTGAATGCATAACTGGCCTTATACAATGACTCGCGGTGGCCTCGCCCGCTGAACCGAGTCAGTGCTGCTTATTTTCCCAGACAAGTCTGAGACCTGTCTGGTACCAATTTACCGACCCCGTAGGGATGGATGGCTTGGTGAGCCATGAACGAGAGATCGAACCATTGACCTGCCGTGTGCGATGCAGAGCACCTCTAACTACTGGGCGCCACATGCGCTCTAATAACATGATATTACATCAAAACAAACAAAGACATCAACTTAGCATCCAGTTGAAAATTACAGGCATGGAATTGCAGCCTCAAAAGAATGGCTCAGGATGCAATAGCGAACTGCAATGTTACACGAACTCGTTCAACTAACGTGATCTCTCGAAGAGCGTAAGTGTTAGGAAAGATCTTAAGAGAATGAGCAATAGCCTTTGAAATGAATTGAAAAATTAACATGTGAGCCCATCAATAAAGGTTTATGGGTGGGTCTCGTTAACGAGAAAATGTATCCTCTTCAAACAGCAATCAGAAACATCCTGAGGAACGCTTCTCTGGCTCCACCAGCCATTTCCTTCAACGAGACGTTGAGCGATTTTCGTGCTTTTTATGAAGTGGGCTTACTGTATGTCAGTCTCAACAATATCACACAACGTATTATAACCCCTAGCTTCTTCGTGCGAATATAACTAATGTTGGGTGCTCTGCCGTATTTTGTGACAATGCTTCAGCTGCTGCATGTGTCTTTTCAGTATGGTGAGTGAACAAGGAGTCCAACGATTGCGCACAATCGTTGCGAAAGTCGAATTCAATACCATTACAGAAGACTACGAAATGGTGAACAAATCTGTACTCCTGGAGACATGGGTGAGAATGACCAGAAATGCTCTGTTGGATCTGATAGTGGCATGTGCGAAAATGGACTCTGCGCAATTTCTGTGAACACAAGCACGACAGCGGCACCGACAACCACATCTACAACATCATCATCATCAACAGCAACAACTACGACTACTACATCATCCACAACAACGGCAACAACAACGACGAGGAGGAGAAGCACCGACTGCGCAAGGACAGCCTTCAGCACGACGTTTAGAGAAGTCGCCTTAGAGATGCATAACAATTTCAGGTATTCAGCATGTACACTTTATAAAATGTAGTCCTTTCACGTAACATCCTCGTGCAAAATTATGATCACAGCAACACATGCTCCAGACGTTGCTCCATAATCGAATTTGAAAGTGGAAGTGAATTAACCAAAAATGTTTGGCTTATTTCCATCAATTTCAAGCCGCTCACTTGATTTGGGCTGGTCGAGAGTCAAATCGAGATTGAGAAGAAGAATAGGCTTTTTTCCAAGGAAAAGAACACTCGTATCTCCGGGTCTGTGGCTGCCAGAAGTCTAGCTAATAACGGTGAGTACCCAAACGAAAATGCTCCACCGGCTTCAACGGCTGGACTTGATGGCAAAATTATGAGCTTCTTGTTAGACTTTTTCTTTTACGGCATACAATATCTTTTCCGACAGTGTCTTTTAAGAGTATGACTCCAAGCAGTGCATCTAGCACTTTTCCATTCGGCATCATGCGATATGTAAGAGCTTCCACCTTTTGCTCGGCCACGTTACAATGAAAACATTCACATCCTCGAGACGACTGCGACTGATTTGTTGGGGGCCATTCAGAATGTGAGTTACGACAGGTCGAAACTAATATAACCTTGTATACGGATTTGCGGCGAATATCAAGGAAGCTACATGAATGTATATGTTTCTATTTACGACAAAATCTTAGTTTTGAGTGCTGTACGTACATTTTTTGCACAGCTCATATAGGCAATTGCAAGTTCTATTTTCTGAATTCCGTGGAAATGGCATTTCTTCAAACATGATTTTGGCGCCTCAAGTATTTCAACGTACGCGAAGAACGGTAATGAGGGCTAGCAAGGTTTGTGAAATTACCCAGTTATCTGGGTTGAAATGACAATTTTGTTCTCGAGTTGCAAGCTTCTTACAGGTTCTCTGGGGATCAAAGAGATTCGTGGGTTACGCAACTGTTCTATGCCGTGAATTTTACCTCACTTCTTGCATATATTGTGATTAGTAAGCAGCAAGTTATTTATTTTCTAAGATTTTTGAAGAAAGACACGTTTTGCTTCAGAGTGAACGTGGGTCGGGCGAAGCATCTACACCATTGGTGCAGTGTGCGGCGCCTGTCCATTGGTCCCAACAATTGCAATCTCGCCATCGGATTGTGCTCATATCAAAATAACTTTGACGTGGATAGTTTCTATTTATGAATAAAGATTTTTAAGTCAACCAAATCTCCAAAGCGTTAGGACACCAAGTGACATAGAAAGCTCTGAACTTCAAATTGAAATTTCATACGCTTGAACACAGCCATGTCAGTAATTTTAAGCTATAAAATTCATTAATTATGAATCCATCTAGATCACTGCATTTCCTATCTCTTCTTATTTGCTTGTAAAAATTTGAGCTTTTGAACAACACACGAAGGTTTTTGATGAACTGTGCAAGTAGCGTTGCAGGCTCAGATTACCAGCGATCATTTTCTCCCTCATAAGTCGAAGCTCTATGAAGTCATCTAAATAAGAGATATAATCTTTTCTCAGGGCTTGCTCAAGTATGCACTTTATTCTACCCAGCAATTCGTCGCCTTACGCTTTTCCAGAACCGCAGATGTTATTATTAGTGGTCTGCAGCGGCTCATTTATGTGATGTCGGGGTTCTTAATTTCATCGAAAATGCATTGAGATAATTCTCTTTTACCCATTGATGTGGAGTGATGTGCAATACTTTTGCGCCAGGAAGGACTAGAACACGCATCTCACTCTTTCCGGGAATGCGCGCTCTATCCGTTACACTACTGACGCCCATTTTGCACACCAATCTTCTACGCTAAGCGCATCTATCTGTCAGCCGCCAGCCGTCAACGGTCTCGCCCTGGTAGTCGCTTTCGACATTGAACCCAGTCACGCTGACAGATGTTGGGTATTAAAGATCAAATGAAGTCCTACTTGTTTAACCACTTCTAGCGATGGTATGATGTTTTAAATATATACGCATTAATGCAGAGTGATGTACAAAACTTCCGCGTCAGGCGGGACCAAAACGAGCACCTCACTCTTTAAAAATTTATTGAATGTTATGGAGCGTCATAAAAACTATCTTCAAAAGCCAATTTTCATAAGCGTACCCATTCGCTTAAATCACTCGATGTAATCGGAAGCGTAGACTCTGTAGGCGGCAAATGGCTAGCATATTTGCTCAAAGCCATCGATATCACGCATGTTTCTTTTTTTTCCGCAACAATGCGTTACTAGTTGCCTTCCTTCATTGGAAATATTATACTCTAATATATGAAGTATGGAAAGTCATCATGTAATGTTCATGTCATCGTGAAATGTTCATTTATTATTCAAGAAGCTCTTTCTCATGCCAGCAAAGGTTTCTATCTCTGCCTCAAATACGACGATTAACGTTTTGGCTTTTTCGGACTTCAGGGTAACGGAAGGGCTATAATTCTTTGATTTTTTGCACGGTCCTTTAAAAATTTTAATTCCTATAAAAGCTCGTGAGTGACCTTCTAGGGACCGATGATTCATACTCGGAGGAAAGATCCATCTGCCAGTTAGCACATTCTTCGTTTCCCGCTATAATCGCAATGCTATGATGCGATAACTTCATATCGATATGTGTTGATCAATACACAACATTCTGAGCTTCAGTCGGGAGACAAACCTCCGTTTGACCCCTACGGAGGCGTGGAGGTGCTTATCTCTACACAACCTGGCACGTTGATTGACTATCAATTCCTCTGTGACATAAAATGTCGAAGCTGGTAGCAATCAATCGTCAGCAGGTTATTAACAGGTATGATAAGCACATTCCGGTATATTATCCGGTAATGCTGAAAGCTATATATACAATATACATATATATATATATATATATACATGTTTTCATTCATCGTCTTGTATAGAGTTTTTCTATTGAATAGTCTCCATTTAACCTTACTAGACGGTTTTCCAAGTTCAATGATTTGATGTTCAAATACATGCTTATTGCATATTACGTTGACCCATATGCGGATTAGACAATCACACACGTAGCTGGGAGATACCAGAATCAAAACGAGAAACAACTTACAAGCAAACCACCCACTACGAAATAAAAACACCCACTTTCGATCTTCGTTGATTCACAAAGTTATAACGTTTCGTTCCCCGTTTCCATTGATCCACTTATACTCATCCATACATTGTTTCTTATCTTAAACCGTTGCCAATATAAAAGCTGTCCACCTTTCACGGCTTTTTGGTAATCTTTACATTCTTCAACTACTTTCTAATATCTCTGAAGCCCATAACTTATCTCTTCCATAATTATCTTGGATGGTATTCAACTATTACCTTACCGCTGAAGTCCATAATTTCCTTAGATGTAGATAGCCTATTCTTATTTATCTGAACTTCTTGATTAAGTGGTAAACCTGAACGTTGAACTATGAATTCACCATAACATTATTTTTAGTTTCTTCTGTTTTAGCCGTTCCGAGGTGTTATTGATGTTATTTATTGAGTATTAGCGAAGCATACAACAATACAGTCAGTAATGCAGCTTGAAATACACAATATTCGAGGTGGCTAACGTTTCGGCGGGTCGCCTTCGTCAGAGCCTGGAAAGATCAAATTGATCCACAATCCACTAAGCCAAAAACCTCCATAACCCTAACAGAAAACGTTACAGATGTGTTTTGGATCGCATAGTGAAAGCTTCATTTTAAAACACTCACCGTTTTTTGATATTTGGGTCTGATTATGTTCCAAGCCGCTTAATATAATGAAGTACATGAGACCAGCCTTAAGGTCAGTAGCATCAGTGGGCTGTGCCTAACTCGGGCCGGAAAAATCAGCCTGAGGTATGGTTCGAGGTCACGCGTGATTATGAGGCACTCCTCTTTTCGGTTCATTTTCGGACCTTTGTTATGTATCCAAAATGCTTCTAATGTTTTACGCGCAGATGTTCTTGATTCCTGTGCGAGGATCGTGAATTTGACGCCGAACATTACTCCTGCATGTTTTTGTTATGCTTGCCTAGTGGGGCTTTTTGAATAACAGTTGCGTAACCCAGCTAGGTGCTCTTTTACAAGCAGGGAATAGTGGTCTACCCGTTTCGCCAATGTACTCATCGCCGCATATCTCGCAGGAGATTAGGTAAATTATATTCGATCTCATAAAGTCGCCGTCTCTGCCGTTCGGACAAACTTTGCAATCATTGGTTTCGCGAGGCGGTCATACAATCGGTTGCGGACTAACTGACACTTTAGTGTTTTGGCGGCGTTATGGACGATGACACAATTATTTTTCTCCATCGCTGCTTAAAACACCGGGTCGTTCCTAACTTCATCAGACGAAAACGACTTCACGAACTATGCGGCCGGCCAAAGGAGGATCAACGAATTCTGGATATCGAAATGCGACTTTTCAGGGAGGCACTACGATTCAAGCAAGATCTACTATATTCTCAGTTGAATAAGTGTGAATCGAAAGAGTTGTATTGTATCCAGTTTTTGGAGGATCGCCTTTGGAGGAAAATCAAGGGTGGGTCATTTTTGATCTGCGATTCTATTAGGTCAAGTGCTAAAGTAACCTTATGCAGAAAATTCGAAAAACTTTTGAGCAAATCGCGTAGACCAGCTTCATCGACAAAACACCACAATACCGTTAACGAAATCCCTTAGAGTCAAACTAACATCAGTAATGTGCTAGATCAATCAAGGGTCACTGTGTTAGGAGGCATGTCTCTTCCCGATAATGCGCGCTCTCTCTTAGAAATGGGCCAAGTTTCTCACCAGCGCAACCCATTTCTAAGGAAACCTTGTGCACTATCGCGTGCAATTTGCAAGAACTCCAAGATCGACTCCGCTATAAAGCCAGACTAGAATCAAACAACGAGCAGGAACAGCAAAACGTAGGAGCAATACCAATACCACCTTTTCCTCGAGCGTTCTTTAGGCAGCAAGATCCAAATAACAAGGTAGATGTCAATTTTCGCATATTCTCTAACGAAACTCTTAGAATCCTTAACCACTATCGCGGGAAAATGTTTAGTTCCAACCTAACATCGGCGCATAAAAGCGGTATGCGACAAATACGGGAACTAATAAATTCCAAAGCAATTAGACTATCAGTTAGTGACAAGGGAGGAGAGTTTGTAGTAATTCCCAATCAGTTAGATATTGCGATAACAAAAAACCATCTTGAAGACGCCACACTTTATCGCCCATCATCTGGTAAGGAATTCCAAAAACAGTATCGAAAATTGAACCAACAATGGGTAAAAATAGCAAGCTTGGCTGGTTTAGAGCCTTCCGTTATCTCCCAGCTAAAACTTAGTCCACCATCATGTCCCGTCTTATACTTACTTATTAAAACTCATAAGTTGGTATGCACTGATGATCTTTTGTCTACTAATCCATCAAATTTCAAAGTTAGACCCATCATCAGCTGCGTAGGCGGACCAACGGACAGGATAACGTGGTTTTTAAACCTAATACTAGTCCAATTACTAAAGCACATTCCAGCCCATCTCACAAACACCCAAATGTTCCTAGACCATTTACGTAACGCATCTCCAAACAACGCGTACGTGATGGAATCTTTCGACGTAATCGCCCTTTATACAAACGTGTCGAATGATTCCGCCATGCAAGCCATATACGAGCTTTTAACAGAGCACGAAAGGACCACAAACATGTATGGCTTCTCCATTGGGCAGGTTATGGCTCTCTTAAAAGAGTGCCTAAACTGTTCAATCTTTAGATGGTCCGGGAACTATTTTGCTCAAATCAGAGGGCTGGCAATGGGACAACGACTAGCGCCAACACTTGCTATAGCCTTTATGTCTAAAGTTGAGAGCCCCATAAACGAACTCCGGCCGGTACTCTACTGTAGATACATAGATGACTGCTTTGTCGTCTGCTCAACCCAAGAGGAGATGGACAAATGCTTTGAATTGCTGAACAGTCAGTCAGAGTACATAAAGTTCACCCGTGAAAAACCGAAAGCAAATTGGCTCCCTTTTTTGAACGTTCAGGTCAACCTGTCCCAAAACTCCTACAATACAAAATGGTACCGTAAACTAAGCAATAAAAACATCTTGGTTCACTACCTATCAGCCCATCCTTCACACATAAAACGCGCACTACTTAAGAATATGTTCCGAACAGCGTCAAATGTGTGCACAGGGAAAGAACACAAGGTAGAATCCTTAAGCTTGGCGCGAAAAATAGCCATCTCTAATGGCTGCGATACGGTAGGAGCTTCTCAGGTTAGATTCAGAGGAGATTCTATGCTCCCAAACGATAAGTCTGGCGAAAATAATGTTCCTTTCCTCCTGCCTTTTATCTCTAACGAAATAAGTACAGCTATTAAACGATGCCTAAAAAGAGCAGCTTTGGATAATTCGGTAGCAATAGTTGAAATACCCCCAAAAACACTAAAGCGTCAATTAGTCCGCAACCGATTGTATGACCGCCTCTGCGAAACCAATGATTGCAAAGTTTGTCCGAACGGCAGAAACGGCGACTGTTTGAGATCGGGTATAATTTACCTAATCTCTTGCGAGATATGCGGCGATGAATACATTGGCGAAACGGGTAGACCATTATTCCTCCGTGTAAAAGAGCACCTAGCTGGGTTACGCAACTGTGATTCAAAAACCCCACTAGGCACGCATAGGGACCAAAAACATGCAGGAGTAATGTTCGGCGTCAAATTCACGATCCTCGCACAGGAATCAAGAACATCTGCGCGTAAAACATTAGAAGCATTTTGGATACATAACAAAGGTCCGAAAATGAACCGAAAAGAGGAGTGCCTCATAATCACGCGTGACCTCGAACCATACCTCAGGCTGATTTTTCCGGCCCGAGTTAGGCACAGCCCACTGATGCACTGACCTTAAGCGGCTTGTCTTCAATTAATAATTGATAGACCCAAATATGAAAAAACGGTGAGTGTTTTAGAATGAAGCTTTTACTATGCGATCCAAAACACATCTCTAACGTTTTCTGTTAGGGTTATGGAGGTTTTTCGCTTGGTGGATTGTGGATCAAAAGATCGACTGTTTTTGAAACCCCCAAAAAACATTCCAATATAATTCCAAAAAAGAAGATTTAAGCTCAAAAAAGGGGTTGGTACGCCCAGGGTCATACACCGGTGTTTCGGAGGTTCGTCCTCCTCATCAGTGATCCCCGCCCCACATTCAGCCCTGCATTGAAGCAAGGAGGGAGGCGTATGTGGTGATGGCACAGTGTACTATGACACTGTACCATCACCACCTCTCAGTCGATAGATTTTTGCTGTTAGATCAAAACTATATCAAAAGATCGACTGTTTTTGAAACTCCCAAAAAAGCATTCATTATAATTCCATTCAATATAATTTTTTGAGCTTAAATCATTCTTTTTTGGAATTATATTGAATGTTTTTTCGGGGGTTTCAAAAACAGTCGATCTTTTGATATAGTTTTGATCTAACAGCAAAAATCTATCGACTGAGAGGTGGTGATGGCACAGTGTCATAGTACACTGTGCCATCACCACATACGCCTCCCTCCTTGCTTCAATGCAGGGCTGAATGTGGGGCGGGGGTCACTGATGCGGAGGACGAACCTCCGAAACACCGGTGTATGACCCTGGGCGTACCAACCCCTTTTTTGAGCTTAAATCATTCTTTTTTGGGATTGTGGATCAATTTGATCTTTCCAGGCTCTCACGAAGGCGACCCTCCGAAACGTTAGCCACCTCGAATATTGTGTATTCAAGCTGCATTACTGACTGTATTGTTGTATGCTAAGCTAATACTCAATAAATAACATCAATAACACCTCGGAACGGTTAAACAGAAAAAACTATTCATTTATTCAAACTATGCCGAGGTTGGTAGATAGTCGGTCTTGGAATTTATATTATTTTTAGTTGTACTATTCATACAAGCTGATGGATTGGCGCGAAGTCACAAATCTCACACACTAGTCATGGTCTTGAGTATAAATTTTTCTGCACATGCATTAGTACTCGGTTCTGTTGTTTATACCATAATTATTGACATAAAGGTTTAATTACCCCAATATGAGTTGAGGCCTTATCTACTACGGAGACCGTGGTAAGTATCGCAATGGCGAAGAATAAGAAGAAGAGCAATTCGAGGAATCATCTCTTTGTAAGATTTTACATCAGAGTCACCTAAGCCGCATCTAGAGCATTTCTGACTACTCCGCTGCCTCAAATTTCAGTAGAGTGTAGCAGAGCAAAGGAGTTTGATAGTGTAGTGATTTGCACGAGCTCCCGATAAGATTGATATGAGGGTTTGAGTCTGCCTGGATAGAGTATTAGATGTCATTCATCATCTCAGAACCGTTAGAAGACATTATATACTAGTAGAACCCGACGAGAAAGTTGCCTTGAAGCCTAAATTTCTTAGTATTTTAACCAACAGTCAACGACAAGTGCGAAGCATTTTGACACGCTCTGGGCCTGACTTGATGTAATGTGATCTGCGCCCAGTGTGGAGAAAATGAGAATGAACGGGCCAGAATCTCTGTACATGTTCTGAACATTTTGTATATACTTTTGCCTTCATCACATGTAATCTCTCGTTGCAACAGAGTGACTTATTTCGTTATCGGTTGTTTCACACACCACTTGCTTTGCTTAGTTAGCTGAAACTTGTGAGTAGCTTTTCGTTATACTTTACTAGCATTTGTTAGCTCGAATCTAGAAAGTTATGAATCTAAAGTTGTTTTTTGAAAAGGCCTATGCATAGCGCTGTAAGAGCGAGACGAAGACTAATTTCACGCTCGAGGCAGCTAACTCCTCACTTGGACTTTATAACGTGTTAGAAGCATTTTATAGGCTAGAAAGATGGTAATGTTGGGGAGAACCTTTCTCGTAAAGAACTTGGGGGTTAGTGATGAACAGCTATCACTCTTGTAGATTCTCCTAAAATACAACGAAGAAATCCACAAATTTGGTGGAAAAAAACCATGCATTGGAGCTATTATCATACGTTGCAACCAAAGTCTGAACCTGACGGACAGAAGATAGCATACGAAATAACACCTCTTATACTTCAGTGGCCTCTTTCCTGATTGGTTGTCCTTTTTCCCCCCCAAAGTTTTTTGTAGTAATAATAGTATTCATTGAACACTAACAATGCATACAGCAGTATCAATGACCATAATACAATGACCGCAAGGTTTTGTCGTTTCATTGCCTTTTCAGAGCCTAGAAATGGCAAACTCATACAAGTTCCCTCTGTGAAACAAAATTTTGTGTTTTTTCCTGAGTTTTCCTGTCAGCTGTATGGAGGTGTCTGTCCCTTAGTGAATGGCCATGTCAGTTTGATCTCTTTCAAGTTCTGAAGAAGGCGAGAACCTCGTTCAAAACGTTAACTATTGCACTATATCATTGTGTTGCTGTGCTGCATTATTTTACTGTGTTAATGTACTGCATGGCCAGTATTCAATGGATACTATTATTGTAAACCAATTACGGATAGCTTAATAAGAAAAAGCCACTGACTTATTCTAACTATGCCGAGCGTTACATATAGGTAATCGATCCTGGAAGTTATTAACGCGAAAGTTTCCAACTCCTTACAGCATGGAGAAACAATCCAAAAAATCCATTTGGAGAGGCTGCTGTGTATCTGGCCGGGGAGTCAAATGCCAAGAACATATAGACAGTTGTGTACTGATACATTTTACATGGCAAATTTCCTTTGAAAAGATATTTACGATCCATAGTCTACATAATTCCAGCGTTGTAGAATCTTCCTCAAAACATTTAGTTAAGGCGGATTTACAGCCTATTGACATTACTCACGCAATCAACAACAATTTTACCTTAAGGATCCTAACCGCTCAACACATTTGCCATTCTTGCATTACTTGCACGTGCGACAATGGAATAACTAGCACCCTCCATAATACAATCCATGAGATTTTCGTCGTGCTAAACCAGAAGATATCGCTAAATAAGTGTGTTTGATGATCTTATAGGTGAAATTGATGCTTACGATCAACATTTTCGATGCATGTCGCATCATATGTGCCCTGGCAACGTGTTATGTTATAAGAACAAACTTATTACATTGGCCTCTCTTTGTATCTACTACTCGTTTAAATTTGGCGTTCGAGGCATCTACAGGCATTTCTTTGACTACCTTTGCGTTAACTAGACACATTCAGTTGTAAAGGTTTTTCTATCATATTTTCTCCAGTAGAGCTCCATTAACCATAAAAGCTTTAAACATCGACGATCTTAATGGTGTACTTGGACTCCTGAAATGGGGGCCTTCAAAATTGTGCACTTTATGCGATGCAGAAAATGAGTTTCAACACCACGCCAATTACCGTTACTCAATGCGGTACTTGCCAAACTATCATTTAGCACATTTTTAAATTTCCGTTTTCGGTGAAGGGACCTGCGTAGTTTTTTATGAATTGTAAAAAAAAACATTGTTCTATAATTTTCCGGCTTAGGTCTTTAACCTGTTAAGCTCAGCAGCCTACAGTAGCCTTACGTCCTACGCACGAAAAACGTATAAACGCGTAGAAAAAGTGTGAGAGCTTAGAAATGATAAGTTTCTTCTGGTTGCTAAACCCAAATTAGATTTTTAAAACGGTGCCCCACATGTGATTCGCATGCAACTGATCATCCATTCTGTAAAGCCGATGATACGCGAGTTACGGACGCACCTTTTTTTAGCTCTTGAGCGCTCAATCCAACTTGTTTTCCAATTACATTTTCATTTCCATAGTTATCTTGAATTTGTGTCAAGGACGAGTGCTAAAAAATTTTGTGAAACCCCATCTATTGATCGTAGCCATGCACAACAAAGCACAAATGCTCTCTGAGGGTTCAGAATGTAAAACTAGTATCTTATTGTCCGCAGCTACAGCTTCCTGAAGAGAATTTTTTCCTAGGAAGTGTATCTCGATTTTTCTGAAAATTGGCCGTCCAAGGTTTATTAATAAGTTCAGAAAAAATAAAAAGATCTTGGCTTGCAAAGGGCAAGAAAAATGCTTACCGGGGAAAAAAAAAAAAAAAATATGCAACGGAATACCAAAAATCATGTCAATAATCTGAAAGACTGTTTTTTAGCCTTTTTTTCCCCAGTTTGCTACGTCCGTGGCTCTACGCACGTTAAGTGTTTCCACTAGCCTTGTCATAGTCACGCGTCCCTCAAACCGTAAAGCCATGTACTGTGGAACAACTCAAATAATGCTCCCGTTGCATGCTCTCTATAGTGTAGTGTCTCTTCTTCCCTAGGTAGTTGGTGAGCGCTGTCCTCGACGAGCAGGTAAAACCCGATGAAACGTAAGTAGACCACCTCCAACACCATACTTAGAAGAAAGACTAAAAACGGCGTTCAAGGATATGTGGAGGTTCTTTAACGAGGTTTCCCAGCAATACGGCTGGCTGAAACATTACCATATTATCTTTCTATTCTGATAATTTCTATTCATACTAAGCTCGAAAGTTCTCGCAGCGAATGAAAAAATGGAAGGCCAATGATTTTGCTTTCGTGAAAATTCAGGGCATTCTGTTATGCGAGTCGCCGATGAATCTTCCCCTGACATATACTCAGCGATTCGTTATTTAAACTATTTGTATTGACGTATAAACGGAAGACCTGGATACCTATAGATTGCGGAAGAATTTGTGTACAAAACAGTGAACCGTGTCTCAGTAGAGCTAGTATAAAGTAGAAGTTTCCCCATTTATTGTTGTTCCGCATATCAAGTCTTATTTACGTTTTAGTACACGTCCCTAAATCTTTCAACAGTCAAATCTCAGTACCTTGACGAAGGCGTTGAATTGTGTTGCCTCAGCTCATATAATGGTGGGATCCCGCATTCGGGTAACAAGGTATGCTGACCACTTTATCAATCTAGATTTGTTATGATTCAAAATGCAGCCCCCGCACATTTGGTTAGTAATGTAGACTTAGAAAACTAGTGTGAGGAGGAAGGAGGCTCCTCGTCACCGGAATAGTTGCGAATGAACAGTTCGGGTCGCGCACAGCATTAGGACCAATTTCCAACTTCCCATTCACTCTTCGGCAGTCAGCACATCAAAGCACTATGGAACGCAACGGCCAATTTTAATCTTGGAGATTTACATAAAGAACGCCTAATCATAGTTTAGACGACATAAAAGAGGAAGACAAAATAAACAGAAATCAATCGCGTAGAAATCATTGAGATCTGCCAACAGATGATAAGAGCAACGCACTGTGGGGAAGATTCACAATCGAGGATTTTATGAGGAGAATTATTTACTTAGATGCTTGGTAGTTGTGGCGGACCCCAACACTATCCATCGTCGCTTTGTTGCGGCGACAGTGGGGCCCGTGACGGGTGGGTCCAATCTGAGCATGGCTGCTGGCTGCGAGTGCCAAAGCGTGATCTGAAAAAGATATCGGTAGCTGCGAGTACAGCTCCTTGATTCTTTTCACGAACACGTCCCTCCCAACAGTAGGTGATCGTCCTTGAGGACGCGTACATTGTCCTTGGAATCCCCTCTACAGTTCTTCACGTCCCATCTGTCGTCCTGTTCTTCTCAGTGTTGATCCGCCCACCCGTGTTTCGCTATAAGATGTATAAACCTGTGGGTCACGAGGATGGAATAGACCTCCGAAGCTCTGAGCTAGCGCAAGCACGGCCAGATGTTGTGTGCGCCAACTAAATTTGAGAAAGAATCGTTCAAAACGCTCTGTGAGTTGTTCGTAGCAGTCTTGACGTGGTCGAAGTATCAGCCCATGTCTCAGCTGCATAGCAGAGCGCCGAGAGGGACCGTTAGAATCGAAATGGTTCAAGCACGAAGTTTTGCTGTCCTTCGCTTGTTTCGGTGGCTTCTTGAGAGGCCCGAATACGGCGACTGCTGCTCTCCTCCTTCTATCTAGTCTTTTCTTCATGTTGTTTTCCAGTTCAGTGAATGCCCAAGGTACACATGCGAGGTGGTTTCTGCAATCAGAGAACCGATCCATTCGACTTGATCATCATTGCACATTGGTCCTTCATGAACTGGGTCTTCATCCTATATACAGAATCCGATTTTCTTTCACTTTCTTTTGATTCCTTTAGCATCGTCTGCTTTCATTGTGCTTTTGAAAAGATGACGATGTCGTCCGCAAGACGAAGAATGACAGGAATTTCCCATCACCCGAATGCCTTCTCGTCTCAATCGATGACTTCATTGCCCACTGCAGCGCGGTGGTGAAACAGCTTTGGGTCATATGCATATCGCCCTGCCGAACCATTTCACAGTGGGTATGGTCAAAGTTCGACGAAAGAGCTGTATTCTATGTGGTTCAGTTTTGGTTAGCAATCAGACAAGTTCTTTTATAAAACGGATCCACTCCTTGCTCGACGAGTGGTGATAGGACTGCATTCGTTTTCTTCGCTATCAAACGCTTTTTCATAGTCAACAAATGCTAGGATTGAGGGCATGTGATATTCCCGATAGACTTTCAATGACCCGTGACACTTCTTGATGTGGTCCATGCAGCAGAGTCCTCGCGGAATCACTGCTTGTTTCAACTGGCTGAGCCTCATCCAAAGTTCTTTGGTATGCGCAGGAGTATAGTCTTCGTAAGGAGCTCGTAGAGCACACTCATACAAGCAAGTTTGACGTAATTGCGAAGATCTCCTCCTGGTCACCCTTTTTATCGAGGATGATTGTAGAGACGTCCTCTGTTCACGCTCGAATCTTTTTCTTCTGCAAGGTAGGATACCATATGAAAAGCAGTAATACATGTAGATTGATAGCCTCCAGTTCTTGAGAAAGTCAGCCAGTGATGTTATCGATTCCTGAGCTAGCGCCATTCTCCATGCTTTTTATCGTAAACGCTACTTCAAGGGTGAATCAAAGTGGGTTTTTTTCCAGTGGAGGATTTTGGGGTCCTGACGGGTGATTGTGGAACAGGAAAAGGTTGTGTAGAATTCTTCCGTTATCAATCCCATGTCATGGCGGGGAATGTTCTAGCATTTCCCATCTTTATTTATCGTCGGGGCTGCGAGCGGAACACTATAATTCGCACAAGATTCAACGACATTTCTTTGGACTAGATCTGTTTATGTGCTGCTTCCAACATAGTTTTTCTGGCTGTACCAGTGAAATCCTCCTGCAAAGCTCTTCTGCAGGTAGAGTTTATTATCACTCGAGCTAAGTGTGTTGCATTAGGATCAAGCCTCAGTTTTCTACTCTTTTCGAGCAACTCCTTAGTGTAGTGGAGATGCGATTCTGAACTCCTTGTTGGAGTAATTGAAGCGGACTCCGCACAGACTTCGAAGTCTTTAACAAGCAGCTCGTATATCTTCGGCGGATCTTCTTTTATCTGCCAGTCATGATTGGGCAGGATTTCGTTGAGAATGTCTTTGCAGTAAACGGCTTGACAATTTCTTCCCGATCGATGACATGACTTCTCTTCCAGCGTACGACTGAATCAAATCTTCGCGCGAAGAAAGGCAGTGATCGGATCCAGTACAGAATGATGGGACCACGGAATGTATCAAGCATGGCACCATCTTCTATTTGTGAGTATGTGGTCGATCTCCGCATGTGTCGCGCTATTAAGTGACTCCCATGTGCCAGTGACGGTGTTGTTCCTTCTGAAAAGTGAATTCTCGTGGAAGAGACGTGCTGCAGACAGAAGTCCTGCAAGCTGTTCCCGTTTTCATTCTTTTTACTATCTAAACATTCCAATCCTAAAATCGAGAAAAGCTTTTATCTTGATTAGCTGACGCGAGGTTGGTAAATTCAGTCGTAGACAGTTCGGCTGACGTTCGGCGACCAGCCTTCTTCAGAGCCTGGCGTATGTAGTATTAGTCTAATTGAATGATTCGGATGGTCTTATTTATATGCTGCCTAGGTCAGTTAGAAGATCAAACGAGGAAAAGGCGCGAATCTCGTGTGATGGTGACGACACTCCTCCTTCCGCTTCATTTCGGGATTTTTTGGCGTTTATCCAAAATGCCTCAAGAGTCTTGCGCGTGGATGTTTTTTGATTCCTGTGCCAGGATTGTGACAGTCACATCAAGAACTTCAAATTCAACTGCGCTACAAGCCTAGAATTAGAAGAATTAGGTAACGAGAAACAACCAGCGACACTACCACCCATTCCTTCCCACGAACTTTTTTACAAGGAAGAAAAACCAAACAGCGACTCGACCCTGTTTTTCGCGTTATTTCAACGAGGTTCTGTCAAATACTCAACCACTTTCGGAATAGAAAACTAAGCTCCAATCTGACACACAAACAAAAACAAGGTTTGTCCCAAATCAGGGAGCTCGTAAGATCAAAACTATCCGTCTATCCGTAAGTGATAAAGGTGGGGAATTTGTAGTAATTCCAAATCAGCTGGATGTCGAAATAACGGAGAAACATCTTCAGGATGTCTCCCTCTATCGCCCATCCTCTGAGAAGGAATATAAACTCCAATGTAAAAATTAAACAAAGAATGGGTCAACACGGCAAGTGCAGCGGGTTTGGAAACTTCAGTTATTTCTCGACTCAAAAACAATAATCCTATTTGTCCGGTCCTATACCTTCTCGTAAAAACACATAAACTTACATCTATTGATGATCTAGTGTCAACCGATCCATCAACATACAAGGTTAGACCTATCATCAGTTGTATAGGCGGACCAACGGATAGAATAACGTGGTTTCTAAACCTTATTTTTACTCAGGTGCTCAAATTCATACCAACCCATCTACCCAATACCAAATGTTCCTAGATCACCTACGTTGCGCGAAACCAAACAACTCGCACGTAATGGAGTCATTTGATGTTACCTCACTCTATACAAACGTATCAAATGACTCTGCAATGCAAGCCATTTTCGAACTTTTAACTGAAAATGAACAAAAAGTAAACATGTATGGCTTCACAATTCAACAACTAATGACCCTCCTAAAACAATGTCTTAGTTGTTCAATCTTTCGGTGGTCGGGAAAATACTTCACACAACTCAGGGGGTTAGCCATGGGTCAACGCTTAGCACCTAGTCTTGCCATCGCTTTTATGTATAAGGTGGAAGCTCCAGTTCTCGTTCACCGCCCATTGCTCTACTGCCGGTATATAGACGATTGCTTCATTGTCTGTTCCACACAAGAGGAAATGGACAAATGTTTTGAAGTCTTGAACGGACAGTGTAATGGACGCAGTAGCAGGAACCGCCCATGTCATCTAGCCCGCCAATTCTTGTAGATGTCACAGCCGCTCTTCGTGAGGGTTAGGGGACGGTGTATAAAAAAAAACTTCTTGGGGCGACTCGAGTCTCCTCTTGTTCGCTGTGCGCTGGGGGATGAAGAGTGCCGTTCGCGTTCGATTGGGGGGGGGTGGGGGGTGGTTGTGGA